>JASEVX010000176.1:0-357500 GCA_031761405.1 Serripes groenlandicus
CGGTACCGCGATCTAGTACACGGGTACACTCGGTACATCCGGTACAACGGTGTATTACACCATGACACACGGTACCACGGAGAATTAAACAAGGTGCACACGGTACCGCGTTGTACTATACAGGTACAGACGGTACCGCGATCTAGTACACGGGTACACTCGGTACATCCGGTACAACGGTGTATTACACCATGACACACGGTACCGCGGGGAATTAAACAAGGTGCACACGGTACCGCGTTGTACTACACAGGTACAGACGGTACCGCGATCTAGTACACGGGTACACTCGGTACATCCGGTACAACGGTGTATTACACCATGACACACGGTACCACGGGGAATTAAACAAGGTGCACACGGTACCGCGTTGTACTATACAGGTACAGACGGTACCGCGATCTAGTACACGGGTACACTCGGTACATCCGGTACAACGGTGTATTACACCATGACACACGGTACCACGGATAATTAAACAAGGTGCACACGGTACCGCGTTGTACTATACATGTACAGACGTTACCGCGATCTAGTACACGGGTACACTAGGTACATCCGGTACAACGGTGTATTACACCATGACACACGGTACCACGGGGAATTACACCATTACACACGGCACCAAGGGGGAATTACACAAGGTGCACACGGTACCGCATTGTACTACACAGGTACAGACGGTACCGCGATCTAGTACACGGGTACACTCGGTACATCCGGTACAACGGTGTATTACACCATGACACACGGTACCACGGGGAATAAAACAAGGTGCACACGGTACCGCATTGTACTACACAGGTACACACGGTACCGCGATCTAGTACACGGGTACACTCGGTACATCCGGTACAACGGTGTATTACACCATGACACACGGTACCACGGGGAATTACACCATTACACACGGCACCAAGGGGGAATTACACAAGGTGCACACGGTACCGCATTGTACTACATAGGTACAGACGGTACCGCGATCTAGTACACGGGTACACTCGGTACATCCGGTACAACGGTGTATTACACCATGACAAACGGTACCACGGGGAATTAAACAAGGTGCACACGGTACCGCATTGTACTACACAGGGACGTACACACGGTACCGCGATCTAGTACACGGGTACACTCGGTACATCCGGTACAACGGTGTATTACACCATGACACACGGTACCGCGGGAAATTAAACAAGGTGCACACGGTACCGCGTTGTACTACACAGGTACAGACGGTACCGCGATCTAGTACACGGGTACACTCGGTACATCCGGTACAACGGTGTATTACACCATGACACACGGTACCACGGGGAATTAAACAAGGTGCACACGGTACCGCGTTGTACTATACAGGTACAGACGGTACCGCGATCTAGTACACGGGTACACTCGGTACATCCGGTACAACGGTGTATTACACCATGACACACGGTACCACGGAGAATTAAACAAGGTGCACACGGTACCGCGTTGTACTATACAGGTACAGACGGTACCGCGATCTAGTACACGGATACACTCGGTACATCCGGTACAACGGTGTATTACACCATGACACACGGTACCGCGGGGAATTAAACAAGGTGCACACGGTACCGCGTTGTACTACACAGGTACAGACGGTACCGCGATCTAGTACACGGGTACACTCGGTACATCCGGTACAACGGTGTATTACACCATGACACACGGTACCACGGGGAATTAAACAAGGTGCACACGGTACCGCGTTGTACTATACAGGTACAGACGGTACCGCGATCTAGTACACGGGTACACTCGGTACATCCGGTACAACGGTGTATTACACCATGACACACGGTACCACGGATAATTAAACAAGGTGCACACGGTACCGCGTTGTACTATACAGGTACAGACGGTACCGCGATCTAGTACACGGGTACACTAGGTACATCCGGTACAACGGTGTATTACACCATGACACACGGTACCACGGGGAATTACACCATTACACACGGCACCAAGGGGGAATTACACAAGGTGCACACGGTACCGCATTGTACTACACAGGTACAGACGGTACCGCGATCTAGTACACGGGTACACTCGGTACATCCGGTACAACGGTGTATTACACCATGACACACGGTACCACGGGGAATAAAACAAGATGCACACGGTACCGCATTGTACTACACAGGTACACACGGTACCGCGATCTAGTACACGGATACACTCGCTACATCCGGTACAACGGTGTATTACACCATGACACACGGTACCACGGGGAATTACACCATTACACACGGCACCAAGGGGGAATTACACAAGGTGCACACGGTACCGCATTGTACTACACAGGTACAGACGGTACCGCGATCTAGTACACGGGTACACTCGGTACATCCGGTACAACGGTGTATTACACCATGACAAACGGTACCACGGGGAATTAAACAAGGTGCACACGGTACCGCATTGTACTACACAGGGACGTACACACGGTACCGCGATCTAGTACACGGGTACACTCGGTACATCCGGTACAACGGTGTATTACACCATGACACACGGTACCGCGGGAAATTAAACAAGGTGCACACGGTACCGCGTTGTACTACACAGGTACAGACGGTACCGCGATCTAGTACACGGGTACACTCGGTACATCCGGTACAACGGTGTATTACACCATGACACACGGTACCACGGGGAATTAAACAAGGTGCACACGGTACCGCGTTGTACTATACAGGTACAGACGGTACCGCGATCTAGTACACGGGTACACTCGGTACATCCGGTACAACGGTGTATTACACCATGACACACGGTACCACGGAGAATTAAACAAGGTGCACACGGTACCGCGTTGTACTATACAGGTACAGACGGTACCGCGATCTAGTACACGGGTACACTCGGTACATCCGGTACAACGGTGTATTACACCATGACACACGGTACCACGGGGAATTACACCATTACACACGGCACCAAGGGGGAATTACACAAGGTGCACACGATACCGCATTGTACTACACAGGTACAGACGGTACCGCGATCTAGTACACGGGTACACTCGGTTCATCCGGTACAACGGTGTATTACACCATGACACACGGTACCACGGGGAATTACACCATTACACACGGCACCAAGGGGGAATTACACAAGGTGCACACGGTACCGCATTGTAATACACAGGTACAGACGGTACCGCGATCTAGTACACGGGTACACTCGGTACATCCGGTACAACGGTGTATTACACCATGACACACGGTACCACGGGGAATTACACAAGGTGCACACGGTACCGCATTGTACTACACAGGTACAGACGGTACCGCGATCTAGTACACGGGTACACTCGGTACATCCGGTACAACGGTGTATTACACCATGACACACGGTACCACGGGGAATTACACAAGGTGCACACGGTACCGCATTGTACTACACAGGTACAGACGGTACCGCGATCTAGTACACGGGTACACTCGGTACATCCGGTACAACGGTGTATTACACCATGACACACGGTACCACGGGGAATTACACCATTACACACGGCACCAAGGGGGAATTACACAAGGTGCACACGGTACCGCATTGTAATACACAGGTACAGACGGTACCGCGATCTAGTACACGGGTACACTCGGTACATCCGGTACAACGGTGTATTACACCATGACACACGGTACCACGGGGAATTAAACAAGGTGCACACGGTACCGCGTTGTACTACACAGGTACAGACGGTACCGCGATCTAGTACACGGGTACACTCGGTACATCCGGTACAACGGCGTATTACACCATGACACACGGTACCACGGGGAATTAAACAAGGTGCACACGGTACCGCGTTGTACTATACAGGTACAGACGGTACCGCGATCTAGTACACGGGTACACTCGGTACATCCGGTACAACGGTGTATTACACCATGACACACGGTACCACGGAGAATTAAACAAGGTGCACACGGTACCGCGTTGTACTATACAGGTACAGACGGTATCGCGATCTAGTACACGGGTACACTAGGTACATCCGGTACAACGGTGTATTACACCATGACACACGGTACCACGGGGAATTACACCATTACACACGGCACCAAGGGGGAATTACACAAGGTGCACACGGTACCGCATTGTACTACACAGGTACAGACGGTACCGCGATCTAGTACACGGGTACACCCGGTACATCCGGTACAACGGTGTATTACACCATGACACACGGTACCACGGAGAATTAAACAAGGTGCACACGGTACCGCGTTGTACTATACAGGTACAGACGGTACCGCGATCTAGTACACGGGTACACTCGGTACATCCGGTACAACGGTGTATTACACCATGACACACGGTACCACGGGGAATTACACCATTACACACGGCACCAAGGGGGAATTACACAAGGTGCACACGATACCGCATTGTACTACACAGGTACAGACGGTACCGCGATCTAGTACACGGGTACACTCGGTACATCCGGTACAACGGTGTATTACACCATGACACACGGTACCACGGAGAATTAAACAAGGTGCACACGGTACCGCGTTGTACTATACAGGTACAGACGGTACCGCGATCTAGTACACGAGTACACTCGGTACATCCGGTACAACGGTGTATTACACCATGACACACGGTACCACGGGGAATTACACCATTACACACGGCACCAAGGGGGAATTACACAAGGTGCACACGGTACCGCATTGTACTACACAGGTACAGACGGTACCGCGATCTAGTACACGGGTACACTAGGTACATCCGGTACAACGGTGTATTACACCATGACACACGGTACCACGGGGAATAAAACAAGGTGCACACGGTACCGCATTGTACTACACAGGTACACACGGTACCGCGATCTAGTACACGGGTACACTCGGTACATCCGGTACAACGGTGTATTACACCATGACACACGGTACCGCGGGGAATTAAACAAGGTGCACACGGTACCGCGTTGTACTACACAGGTACAGACGGTACCGCGATCTAGTACACGGGTACACTCGGTACATCCGGTACAACGGTGTATTACACCATGACACACGGTACCACGGGGAATTACACCATTACACACGGCACCAAGGGGGAATTACACAAGGTGCACACGGTACCGCATTATAATACACAGGTACAGACGGTACCGCGATCTAGTACACGGGTACACTCGGTACATCCGGTACAACGGTGTATTACACCATGACACACGGTACCACGGGGAATTAAACAAGGTGCACACGGTATCGCATTGTACTACACAGGTACACACGGTACCGCGATCTAGTACACGGGTACACTCGGTACATCCGGTACAACGGTGTATTACACCATGACACACGGTACCGCGGGGAATTAAACAAGGTGCACACGGTACCGCGTTGTACTACACAGGTACAGACGGTACCGCGATCTAGTACACGGGTACACTCGGTACATCCGGTACAACGGTGTATTACACCATGACACACGGTACCACGGGGAATTACACCATTACACACGGCACCAAGGGGGAATTACACAAGGTGCACACGGTACCGCATTGTACTACACAGGTACAGACGGTACCGCGATCTAGTACACGGGTACACTCGGTACATCCGGTACAACGGTGTATTACACCATGACACACGGTACCACGGGGAATAAAACAAGGTGCACACGGTACCGCATTGTACTACACAGGTACACACGGTACCGCGATCTAGTACACGGGTACACTCGGTACATCCGGTACAACGGTGTATTACACCATGACACACGGTACCACGGGGAATTAAACAAGGTGCACACGGTACCGCGTTGTACTATACAGGTACAGACGGTACCGCGATCTAGTACACGGGTACACTCGGTACATCCGGTACAACGGTGTATTACACCATGACACACGGTACCACGGAGAATTAAACAAGGTGCACACGGTACCGCGTTGTACTATACAGGTACAGACGGTACCGCGATCTAGTACACGGGTACACTCGGTACATCCGGTACAACGGTGTATTACACCATGACACACGGTACCACGGAGAATTAAACAAGGTGCACACGGTACCGCGTTGTACTATACAGGTACAGACGGTACCGCGATCTAGTACACGGGTACACTCGGTACATCCGGTACAACGGTGTATTACACCATGACACACGGTACCGCGGGGAATTAAACAAGGTGCACACGGTACCGCGTTGTACTACACAGGTACAGACGGTACCGCGATCTAGTACACGGGTACACTCGGTACATCCGGTACAACGGTGTATTACACCATGACACACGGTACCACGGGGAATTAAACAAGGTGCACACGGTACCGCGTTGTACTATACAGGTACAGACGGTACCGCGATCTAGTACACGGGTACACTCGGTACATCCGGTACAACGGTGTATTACACCATGACACACGGTACCACGGATAATTAAACAAGGTGCACACGGTACCGCGTTGTACTATACATGTACAGACGTTACCGCGATCTAGTACACGGGTACACTAGGTACATCCGGTACAACGGTGTGTTACACCATGACACACGGTACCACGGGGAATTACACCATTACACACGGCACCAAGGGGGAATTACACAAGGTGCACACGGTACCGCATTGTACTACACAGGTACAGACGGTACCGCGATCTAGTACACGGGTACACTCGGTACATCCGGTACAACGGTGTATTACACCATGACACACGGTACCACGGGGAATAAAACAAGGTGCACACGGTACCGCATTGTACTACACAGGTACACACGGTACCGCGATCTAGTACACGGGTACACTCGGTACATCCGGTACAACGGTGTATTACACCATGACACACGGTACCACGGGGAATTACACCATTACACACGGCACCAAGGGGGAATTACACAAGGTGCACACGGTACCGCATTGTACTACATAGGTACAGACGGTACCGCGATCTAGTACACGGGTACACTCGGTACATCCGGTACAACGGTGTATTACACCATGACAAACGGTACCACGGGGAATTAAACAAGGTGCACACGGTACCGCATTGTACTACACAGGGACGTACACACGGTACCGCGATCTAGTACACGGGTACACTCGGTACATCCGGTACAACGGTGTATTACACCATGACACACGGTACCGCGGGAAATTAAACAAGGTGCACACGGTACCGCGTTGTACTACACAGGTACAGACGGTACCGCGATCTAGTACACGGGTACACTCGGTACATCCGGTACAACGGTGTATTACACCATGACACACGGTACCACGGGGAATTAAACAAGGTGCACACGGTACCGCGTTGTACTATACAGGTACAGACGGTACCGCGATCTAGTACACGGGTACACTCGGTACATCCGGTACAACGGTGTATTACACCATGACACACGGTACCACGGAGAATTAAACAAGGTGCACACGGTACCGCGTTGTACTATACAGGTACAGACGGTACCGCGATCTAGTACACGGGTACACTCGGTACATCCGGTACAACGGTGTATTACACCATGACACACGGTACCACGGAGAATTAAACAAGGTGCACACGGTACCGCGTTGTACTATACAGGTACAGACGGTACCGCGATCTAGTACACGGGTACACTCGGTACATCCGGTACAACGGTGTATTACACCATGACACACGGTACCGCGGGGAATTAAACAAGGTGCACACGGTACCGCGTTGTACTACACAGGTACAGACGGTACCGCGATCTAGTACACGGGTACACTCGGTACATCCGGTACAACGGTGTATTACACCATGACACACGGTACCACGGGGAATTAAACAAGGTGCACACGGTACCGCGTTGTACTATACAGGTACAGACGGTACCGCGATCTAGTACACGGGTACACTCGGTACATCCGGTACAACGGTGTATTACACCATGACACACGGTACCACGGATAATTAAACAAGGTGCACACGGTACCGCGTTGTACTATACATGTACAGACGTTACCGCGATCTAGTACACGGGTACACTAGGTACATCCGGTACAACGGTGTATTACACCATGACACACGGTACCACGGGGAATTACACCATTACACACGGCACCAAGGGGGAATTACACAAGGTGCACACGGTACCGCATTGTACTACACAGGTACAGACGGTACCGCGATCTAGTACACGGGTACACTCGGTACATCCGGTACAACGGTGTATTACACCATGACACACGGTACCACGGGGAATAAAACAAGGTGCACACGGTACCGCATTGTACTACACAGGTACACACGGTACCGCGATCTAGTACACGGGTACACTCGGTACATCCGGTACAACGGTGTATTACACCATGACACACGGTACCACGGGGAATTACACCATTACACACGGCACCAAGGGGGAATTACACAAGGTGCACACGGTACCGCATTGTACTACATAGGTACAGACGGTACCGCGATCTAGTACACGGGTACACTCGGTACATCCGGTACAACGGTGTATTACACCATGACAAACGGTACCACGGGGAATTAAACAAGGTGCACACGGTACCGCATTGTACTACACAGGGACGTACACACGGTACCGCGATCTAGTACACGGGTACACTCGGTACATCCGGTACAACGGTGTATTACACCATGACACACGGTACCGCGGGAAATTAAACAAGGTGCACACGGTACCGCGTTGTACTACACAGGTACAGACGGTACCGCGATCTAGTACACGGGTACACTCGGTACATCCGGTACAACGGTGTATTACACCATGACACACGGTACCACGGGGAATTAAACAAGGTGCACACGGTACCGCGTTGTACTATACAGGTACAGACGGTACCGCGATCTAGTACACGGGTACACTCGGTACATCCGGTACAACGGTGTATTACACCATGACACACGGTACCACGGAGAATTAAACAAGGTGCACACGGTACCGCGTTGTACTATACAGGTACAGACGGTACCGCGATCTAGTACACGGGTACACTCGGTACATCCGGTACAACGGTGTATTACACCATGACACACGGTACCGCGGGGAATTAAACAAGGTGCACACGGTACCGCGTTGTACTACACAGGTACAGACGGTACCGCGATCTAGTACACGGGTACACTCGGTACATCCGGTACAACGGTGTATTACACCATGACACACGGTACCACGGGGAATTAAACAAGGTGCACACGGTACCGCGTTGTACTATACAGGTACAGACGGTACCGCGATCTAGTACACGGGTACACTCGGTACATCCGGTACAACGGTGTATTACACCATGACACACGGTACCACGGATAATTAAACAAGGTGCACACGGTACCGCGTTGTACTATACAGGTACAGACGGTACCGCGATCTAGTACACGGGTACACTAGGTACATCCGGTACAACGGTGTATTACACCATGACACACGGTACCACGGGGAATTACACCATTACACACGGCACCAAGGGGGAATTACACAAGGTGCACACGGTACCGCATTGTACTACACAGGTACAGACGGTACCGCGATCTAGTACACGGGTACACTCGGTACATCCGGTACAACGGTGTATTACACCATGACACACGGTACCACGGGGAATAAAACAAGGTGCACACGGTACCGCATTGTACTACACAGGTACACACGGTACCGCGATCTAGTACACGGGTACACTCGGTACATCCGGTACAACGGTGTATTACACCATGACACACGGTACCACGGGGAATTACACCATTACACACGGCACCAAGGGGGAATTACACAAGGTGCACACGGTACCGCATTGTACTACACAGGTACAGACGGTACCGCGATCTAGTACACTGGTACACTCGGTACATCCGGTACAACGGTGTATTACACCATGACAAACGGTACCACGGGGAATTAAACAAGGTGCACACGGTACCGCATTGTACTACACAGGGACGTACACACGGTACCGCGATCTAGTACACGGGTACACTCGGTACATCCGGTACAACGGTGTATTACACCATGACACACGGTACCGCGGGAAATTAAACAAGGTGCACACGGTACCGCGTTGTACTACACAGGTACAGACGGTACCGCGATCTAGTACACGGGTACACTCGGTACATCCGGTACAACGGTGTATTACACCATGACACACGGTACCACGGGGAATTAAACAAGGTGCACACGGTACCGCGTTGTACTATACAGGTACAGACGGTACCGCGATCTAGTACACGGGTACACTCGGTACATCCGGTACAACGGTGTATTACACCATGACACACGGTACCACGGAGAATTAAACAAGGTGCACACGGTACCGCGTTGTACTATACAGGTACAGACGGTACCGCGATCTAGTACACGGGTACACTCGGTACATCCGGTACAACGGTGTATTACACCATGACACACGGTACCACGGGGAATTACACCATTACACACGGCACCAAGGGGGAATTACACAAGGTGCACACGATACCGCATTGTACTACACAGGTACAGACGGTACCGCGATCTAGTACACGGGTACACTCGGTTCATCCGGTACAACGGTGTATTACACCATGACACACGGTACCACGGGGAATTACACCATTACACACGGTACCAAGGGGGAATTACACAAGGTGCACACGGTACCGCATTGTAATACACAGGTACAGACGGTACCGCGATCTAGTACACGGGTACACTCGGTACATCCGGTACAACGGTGTATTACACCATGACACACGGTACCACGGGGAATTACACAAGGTGCACACGGTACCGCATTGTACTACACAGGTACAGACGGTACCGCGATCTAGTACACGGGTACACTCGGTACATCCGGTACAACGGTGTATTACACCATGACACACGGTACCACGGGGAATTACACAAGGTGCACACGGTACCGCATTGTACTACACAGGTACAGACGGTACCGCGATCTAGTACACGGGTACACTCGGTACCTCCGGTACAACAGTGTATTACACCATGACACACGGTACCACGGGGAATTACACCATTACACACGGCACCAAGGGGGAATTACACAAGGTGCACACGGTACCGCATTGTAATACACAGGTACAGACGGTACCGCGATCTAGTACACGGGTACACTCGGTACATCCGGTACAACGGTGTATTACACCATGACACACGGTACCACGGGGAATTAAACAAGGTGCACACGGTACCGCGTTGTACTACACAGGTACAGACGGTACCGCGATCTAGTACACGGGTACACTCGGTACATCCGGTACAACGGCGTATTACACCATGACACACGGTACCACGGGGAATTAAACAAGGTGCACACGGTACCGCGTTGTACTATACAGGTACAGACGGTACCGCGATCTAGTACACGGGTACACTCGGTACATCCGGTACAACGGTGTATTACACCATGACACACGGTACCACGGAGAATTAAACAAGGTGCACACGGTACCGCGTTGTACTATACAGGTACAGACGGTATCGCGATCTAGTACACGGGTACACTAGGTACATCCGGTACAACGGTGTATTACACCATGACACACGGTACCACGGGGAATTACACCATTACACACGGCACCAAGGGGGAATTACACAAGGTGCACACGGTACCGCATTGTACTACACAGGTAAAGACGGTACCGCGATCTAGTACACGGGTACACCCGGTACATCCGGTACAACGGTGTATTACACCATGACACACGGTACCACGGAGAATTAAACAAGGTGCACACGGTACCGCGTTGTACTATACAGGTACAGACGGTACCGCGATCTAGTACACGGGTACACTCGGTACATCCGGTACAACGGTGTATTACACCATGACACACGGTACCACGGGGAATTACACCATTACACACGGCACCAAGGGGGAATTACACAAGGTGCACACGATACCGCATTGTACTACACAGGTACAGACGGTACCGCGATCTAGTACACGGGTACACTCGGTACATCCGGTACAACGGTGTATTACACCATGACACACGGTACCACGGAGAATTAAACAAGGTGCACACGGTACCGCGTTGTACTATACAGGTACAGACGGTACCGCGATCTAGTACACGAGTACACTCGGTACATCCGGTACAACGGTGCATTACACCATGACACACGGTACCACGGGGAATTACACCATTACACACGGCACCAAGGGGGAATTACACAAGGTGCACACGGTACCGCATTGTACTACACAGGTACAGACGGTACCGCGATCTAGTACACGGGTACACTAGGTACATCCGGTACAACGGTGTATTACACCATGACACACGGTACCACGGGGAATAAAACAAGGTGCACACGGTACCGCATTGTACTACACAGGTACACACGGTACCGCGATCTAGTACACGGGTACACTCGGTACATCCGGTACAACGGTGTATTACACCATGACACACGGTACCGCGGGGAATTAAACAAGGTGCACACGGTACCGCGTTGTACTACACAGGTACAGACGGTACCGCGATCTAGTACACGGGTACACTCGGTACATCCGGTACAACGGTGTATTACACCATGACACACGGTACCACGGGGAATTACACCATTACACACGGCACCAAGGGGGAATTACACAAGGTGCACACGGTACCGCATTATAATACACAGGTACAGACGGTACCGCGATCTAGTACAAGGGTACACTCGGTACATCCGGTACAACGGTGTATTACACCATGACACACGGTACCACGGGGAATTAAACAAGGTGCACACGGTACCGCATTGTACTACACAGGTACACACGGTACCGCGATCTAGTACACGGGTACACTCGGTACATCCGGTACAACGGTGTATTACACCATGACACACGGTACCGCGGGGAATTAAACAAGGTGCACACGGTACCGCGTTGTACTACACAGGTACAGACGGTACCGCGATCTAGTACACGGGTACACTCGGTACATCCGGTACAACGGTGTATTACACCATGACACACGGTACCACGGGGAATTACACCATTACACACGGCACCAAGGGGGAATTACACAAGGTGCACACGGTACCGCATTGTAATACACAGGTACAGACGGTACCGCGATCTAGTACACGGGTACACTCGGTACATCCGGTACAACGGTGTATTACACCATGACACACGGTACCACGGGGAATTAAACAAGGTGCACACGGTATCGCATTGTACTACACAGGTACAGACGGTACCGCGATCTAGTACACGGGTACACTCGGTACATCCGGTACAACGGTGTATTACACCATGACACACGGTACCGCGGGGAATTAAACAAGGTGCACACGGTACCGCGTTGTACTACACAGATACAGACGGTACCGCGATCTAGTACACGGGTACACTCGGTACATCCGGTACAACGGTGTATTACACCATGACACACGGTACCACGGGGAATTAAACAAGGTGCACACGGTACCGCGTTGTACTATACAGGTACAGACGGTACCGCGATCTAGTACACGGGTACACTCGGTACATCCGGTACAACGGTGTATTACACCATGACACACGGTACCACGGGGAATTACACAAGGTGCACACGGTACCGCATTGTACTACACAGGTACAGACGGTACCGCGATCTAGTACACGGGTACACTCGGTACATCCGGTACAACGGTGTATTACACCATGACACACGGTACCACGGGGAATTACACCATTACACACGTCACCAAGGGGGAATTACACAAGGTGCACACGGTACCGCATTGTAATACACAGGTACAGACGGTACCGCGATCTAGTACACGGGTACACTCGGTACATCCGGTACAACGGTGTATTACACCATGACACACGGTACCACGGGGAATTAAACAAGGTGCACACGGTACCGCTTTGTACTACACAGGTACAGACGGTACCGCGATCTAGTACACGGGTACACTCGGTACATCCGGTACAACGGTGTATTACACCATGACACACGGTACCGCGGGGAATTAAACAAGGTGCACACGGTACCGCGTTATACTACACAGGTACAGACGGTACCGCGATCTAGTACACGGGTACACTCGGTACATCCGGTACAACGGTGTATTACACCATGACACACGGTACCACGGGGAATTAAACAAGGTGCACACGGTACCGCGTTGTACTATACAGGTACAGACGTTACCGCGATCTAGTACACGGGTACACTCGGTACATCCGGTACAACGGTGTATTACACCATGACACACGGTACCACGGGGAATTACACAAGGTGCACACGGTACCGCGTTGTACTACACAGGTACAGACGGTACCGCGATCTAGTACACGGGTACACTCGGTACATCCGGTACAACGGTGTATTACACCATGACACACGGTACCACGGGGAATTACACCATTACACACGGCACCAAGGGGGAATTACACAAGGTGCACACGGTACCGCATTGTAATACACAGGTACAGACGGTACCGCGATCTAGTACACGGGTACACTCGGTACATCCGGTACAACGGTGTATTACACCATGACACACGGTACCACGGGGAATTAAACAAGGTGCACACGGTACCGCATTGTACTACACAGGTACACACGGTACCGCGATCTAGTACATGATAGAAGAAATAGAAGTCGCGGGCTTCTGCCCGGCGACTAATAAAGATGTATCTACATAATATAAAGATGTATCTACATAATATAAAGATGTATAGATCTACATAATATAAAGATGTATCTACATAATGTAAAGATGTACCTACATAATATAATAAAAATTGTCAGAATATATGTATAAAACCACAGCACATTACCATATACTGACATGATATAAATATGTTTGCACAACATGTACAATATGAGTTAATATATATGTTGTGCTATGTTCATCAATTATTCTCAATTCTTTGATCCATATTTTAATTCATGCATATAGTACATTATTGCAAATAAAAATCAGCTCTATATTTGTGTTTGTATTATATTTATGAACAACTTTCCCAACTTTTCTGTACAGTATAGCAATTTTCGGCAATTATCACCTATCAATTCTATTGATATACCAAACAATACATTCCCCCAACACCTACTTCAAATTCTATAGGTATAATTAAAGGTTTGGAAAATGGGAACACACCATCTCTTTGCCTATTTAACTACTCCATAGTCTGGTTTTTTGTTTATATTTTGTTATTTAATGTTCCTCTTGTCACATTATTGTGTATGTGCCGAGTGTAAAATAAAACTTGTAAAACGTGTATAGTCGTTCAATTAACATCTTACGATATAAGATATAGATTATACAGTACTATAATCGATAAGTTGACGAAATCTCTACCTCGGTTTGTTCCCACTTTCCCAACCTTTTATTTTCAAACATACCAATTATCCCCCATTATCTCTTCGCACCTCAAACTTACCTGTATTTTCTATACTGTTCAAATAATAAAGGAAACACACACATAAATTTGTACTTGCAGTGTATTGTTTCAATGTTATTTCTCTTGTTCCATCTGTTGAAAATACATACTTATTCTACAATAAAACTATTTTTTGGTTTATGCATATCTATAAGGAGAAAGGCGTTTCTTTAATTGTGTATAGAAAATTCAAATTGTCAGTATGTACGTTTAACAATAATAATTCAGATAAAGGTTCATAATAATAAATAGCAGACATATCAGACTCTGGATCTAAATGGCTACATGAACAGCCTGAAAACGGGAGTGTCTCTACTGGAACTGTGTCAACAAAACATGCAATGCTAAAACAGAGACATTGAAACACTGTGTTGATATGTTTCTGGCTTAAATTAACACTAAGAATGAGCTTCCTACCAAAATCGCTGATGAACACAATCACCCAAGAGATGACAGCATCATTGTTGCTGCGGACATCATGAGTGGTGTCCGAAAGGGGTGACGGTCAAAACGTTGAATGACCAAAACGTCGAATTGATAAACAAGAACAAAATGGGAGTCAAAACGTCGAAAAGGAAAATATAGAGGCCATATATTAATAAACGTCGAAAAGTAAAATATATTGTCTATTTTCTATAAGTATGTACATGTATATACTATGCCATAATAAACAGTGTGTATTATTTGTAGTTAATTGAAGTGATATTTGTAATATTTAATAAGAGTTGTGTAATTAAATAAATAAAAAGAATAAAGCGAGGGCATAATCATTTTGTTTGTTGCAGTTTTAAAAAATAAATTGTTGTGGCAATTATGAATATTATATGTGTTATAAGTGGTTCTTTATATTGTCGTACCCTTTATTAAAATGTGTAATGTTTGTTGCAGCTTTGAAAATAAATTGTTTAACCTATTATGAAATTACGTTTATTTTGCCGTCCCGTCATTAAATAGTTTATTTGAAGTAAAAAGTTGTGTTTTCAGCAGTTTGCATAGAGTACATGAATCTATACTATATAAGGGCATGTTAAACCAGAGACATATAAACACGCCAATCGTTCTTAAATGTAAAAATATGAATGTGTATTTGTGTTTGAGTTGTGATTGTTGAGTAACGCCTCGGATGCATGCAATATGCTGTGACAGCTATGGTAGATGGCAGCACAGAGTCTGCAAATCAGGTAAGAAATAAAAATTAATTTCATATATGATTTTCCCCAGTACTTTTACCCTTTCTGATTTATCTGCAGAATTGTCGTAGCTAGCCACAAAATATGCAACATCTCTTGACTCGATAAGCTCGCCTATTTTTTGTAAAAAGAAAAGACGGGCTATTGTTGTCAATTACAAAACTTTATTATTTGAACCCTTTCCCTCTTACAACAATTCTGCAGCAGATGACCTTAAACATATTTTGTCTAAAAAATAGAAAATCTCTATAATTGAATGGAGGACTTATGACGAAAAGTGGAAAACATTGTGGCAAAAGGAGAAATTGCATTTTTGTGCAATTTCTTCTTTTGTCACTATGTTTTCAAAAAGCCGCCTGCTGCAGAGGCGTCAGAAAGCGTCTATATGAGGGAAAGGATTAATATCCTTCTTCAAATGGTATGCTAAAGATGGCCTCTTTTTGTTGTTGATAAGACCTCAATTTTGATGTAATTAGAGACTACCTGGCTAGAATCGCCAACCGCCACCGTCAGACACTGAGACCAAAGGACCCGTCTTCTCTGGATTTTGAGGTACATGTATAGCCACGAAGGGAATAGCTAATAGAAATCAGCCATAATATATATAACACATGACATAACCTTGTCATATAGGAAAGTCATATAACAACACCACTAGATATATATATGAATCGCCAAGAAGTAAATAGCTAATAGAAATCAACACTAACATATATAACACATGAAATAATATTGTCATATAGGAAAGTAATATAACAACACCACTTGATATTTTAGATTGACGTCAAGTTCATCGGTGAAGTTTTTTTTATTGGAGATTTACGAGTCGACGATGCGAGACACATCATCTTTGGTACAAGGAACCAGCTAGGAGCGTGTTTCGTCAAACAATACGCATTGGGGCCAATGCAATCAACAGACCGGGTATACGATGAGGAACTATAAATAAAAATATAAAACATTGTAAATAAAACCATAAAAAAAACTCAAAAATGTATATAAGTTATAACATATGATGCTTTAGGGTTAATATAAGATAAAATTAAAAGTTAATCATTCATTGATGTGCTCTTGTTTATTCCGATTATTTCAATTTGAATACATATTCAAATGCCCTTTTATTTAATTTTTCCTTTATAATTGCATTGACAGAAAAGGTTCGAAAATGTAGTGGTCCGTAATGTTCCGTATATGACTAAATATATATTATTAAATTGTATTATTATTTAATTACATTGTGCGGTAAAACTTGATAAAACAGCTTTAATAAATATTCTATATATTTTCCTTTTCGGCGTTTTGACTCCCATTTTGTCCTTGTTTATCAATTCGACGTTTTGACTGTAATTCGTCCGAAAGCAGGTCCGAGGGTCAACACAGCCGGTGCCCTCCATCTTTAACGTTAGATAACGGAACAAACAATGAAGACAAGAGATAGCAAGCTGAGCTTGACACCTAGGCCTATCAATATATGACTGCCACTGTGTATGAAAATGGAATAATTTAGTAGCCTGTAAATACCATTTAAACTGTTAATCGAGTTTAAAAAATACCACAAAAAATAAATTAAATCTGTTAAGAGACATATATAAAGAATTGATCTATTGTAACTGTATAATATTTCCATAGCTGCGAACTTATCCTACATAAAAATCCTTTGGGTTCATTCCGTAAGAATCTGGCACTTCCGGTTGAATATCTGTCAACTACTAATTACGGCGATTAATCGCACATTCTAGTGACATATTGGCAGGAACATCACACCATTCAAGACGATCGGTTGGAATTGAATTGTGAGTTTTAATTTCAATCTCAAAAACGATGCTTGTGTGAAAATAACACGCAGTTGTTTAGCACGAATGAGTATTTGATAAATAACTTGCTCATTTATTATAGGTCGATACGCTGACCTACGCTGAATGAATCGGGGTGGATTCGGCCCAAAACTTTTTCGGCCTGGTCTTTTTCGGCCCAAAACATATTCGGCCTATTTTTCTTTATACATATATTTTTTCGAAGTTTAGACTCGCAAAATAGTATTCTTATTGATTATGATTGGGCAAATAATTAAAATTACCAATGTGGCGGTATTTTTTCGGTAGGCTAGTAATCTTTGATAAAAATACTAATGTGAATCTTAACTCTGAAAACATTATGAATGCGAGTAAGGCATTAATTATGTTGTTATTATCGATATTATTCTCAAACCGAAACATAAAGTTCTCAAGAAATGAAAATTTATTTGAGCTAGGGAGAAATACTCAGGGTTTCCGCTGTAATTCGCCAAACACGCCAATGGCGAAAAAAAAAAAAAAAATGGCTGAAAAATGATTAGCCGTAAACTGTTGCTTTTTATACACGAAATTCCCTTTACTAAACTTCTCGATCTGGCCGTAAATCTGCATAAATCTGTGTAAAACACACAGCTGAAAACACAGTACACAACGAATCGTGTCACACACCAAGGTGCTATAAACATTGGGGTAAACAGCGTATCTTTTATCACCTACTCGTATCGGTTGTACTACTTTGATGTTTAATAATTGATCGAAACAACGACACACGCTGATGATTGTTTACAGTTTGCGCCTTTGACTTAATTAATAATATGTGAATCAAAACTAATTAAGTAGGTAAACAAATCATCTAGGTAGCGACTTTATTTATTACGAAAAAGAAGAAATCGGCAATTGAAAATAAATTTCCTATTGGAATCGTGTACAGAAAAACATCGTCTTCGTCAATCTTTGATCATATATCCGTGTGTTATCAAGATGTTAATTGAAATTATCAAGGCCCTTATCTGCTTGAAATGAAAAATTAGTATTGATAAGTTTGACGGCGTTATTTATAAGTCGCTAAGCGTCAAATATTTGGGTGGGTTGGGTAGAGTTATAATTTCTCGCCGATTGGTTAGGAAAACATTTTACGCCCGGCTTTCAAAATAAAAATATATGAAGATAACTTCAAACAACGCATTTTAACACTTTTTATATACTTTTCGTCTGCGGAATTTTCTTACGCACAATCTCGCATACGGCCTAAAATACATGCTTGAAATTTATTGAATTTGTTTACGTAATTAACGCAAAAGTTTACATGAGTAATACTGAATATTTTTTTTTATGAATCTTCACATTGATGACCAGAAACTTTTCGAATTTGCATTAGCCCATTGTAAATGGAAAAACATAACAAGTAGGAGGATCTGTGGTTAAACCATTTCATGTGTTTTTATTGACACTTAGGCTGATACAAGATATCAAATGGATTTAGAAGCATTTAGATTGGTAAAATCATTAAAGTTAGAAACAGATTGGACAAAAAAGAATGAGAGCCATGATAAAATAATAATAATAAAAGAATGAAACATGTTTAAGGGTTTTGTTTATTTTTTTATTTAGTAAAATTATAATCATTTTATGACATTTCATGCATGTATTGGTGAAACATGATGAAATAATATATATTTTTTAGCTGTATTCATACACCATATCACAACATTTAGTCAATGACACAAATGACAGAACACACATTGAAGTGCTAGGTATGCTTAAAATAGTGTATATCAATACAGCTGAACAAAAAAAAATGTCCCACGAACCCTCCCCCTTGCGTAACAAAATTTTGGTTTAATGTGGCCAAAATAATATATGGTCCAGTGGAAACCCTGATACTAATGTGAATCCAAACTCTGAAAACATTATGAATGCGAGTAAGGCATTAATTATGTTGTTATTATCACTATTATTCTCAAACCGAAACGTAGACTCCAGAACTGTTTATTTGAGCTAGGTAGAAAAATGAAAAACCATATTTAAAAAAATATATTATTTATTCAGATTTATATAACAAAACATAACATATTGACAGTAATAAAGATGCATTTTTTTACATCCTAACTCCGTAAATACTGCCGATAGTGGTTAGGAAATCCGAAGTTTTCATGGTACCCTCCATGTACTGGTCCCAGCATGTCTAAATTTAATGGACCGGTCCAACTGGGAAGTTCGTTTTGTTGTACCACGGTCCAGGTCTTTTTAATAAGCCCTTTTCATACATTTGAATTGAATTTACGTTGTTACAAACATAGATTTTTAAACAATATAGTTTCGTTATCAATCATTAACGACCTTTGAACTATCGTAATTACATGCATACATTTTAATTGAATTTACAATGTTATAAATATACATTTTAATTGAATTTACATTGTTATAAACATACATTTTAATTGAATTTATATTGTTACAAACATACATTTATTACATGTAATCATTATAATTACTAAATAAAAACAAATTACATAATCAATCATTAACAACCTTCGAACTTTCTTAATTACTCTTAACAGTTATAAGGTGTGAACAACTATATCTCTTATAAAAAAAAGTAGGCCGAATATGACTAGGCCGAAAAAGACCAGGCCGAAAAGGTTTTGGGCCGAATCCGCCCGACCACCCGCTGAATAAGGCATTCTCTATTCTATCTTTATCTATCTATCTATCTTTCAATAATGTCAAACACTTAACAGGGATGTAGACATTTACGTGTTAAGCTGTGAGACTGGTAAAGAAAGGAAATAAAAGGTTTAATAAATTAAATAATAAAAAAAGTAATGAGGTTTGGTTTAAAGAATGGCTTAGGCTCCTAACACATAGTGACATACGTTTTTAAATGTGAAAATTGTCTCCTACCACGTACATGTCATTTTACATAATATCTCGAACCAGGTATAGTCAAACTTGTGCAAGTGGTCACATGTGATCAGCATTCAAAGGCTTGAAATGGTCACTTAAAATTACCCCGACCAATAACTTTTGTGATCTGTAAATAATTCCCCATGAACTGCAGTAAGCCCCTTGCTTGCAGCATGATCATTCATTTATGTCAATTATGAGTCCTACCAGGGACACTATATTACAGGGATATGAAACGTGTGCAGTTACATCAGCCTTATCAGCAATATGTTCGCCTCGCTTCGTACAGGTGTCGGCTATTTTGTTTTACCCATTCCGGTAGATAACGGCCTTAAGTTGCGTAAGATAACGGTTACTTGCGCGTAAATACGACTGTTTTCGTTTTATTCTCTCTCGCTTTCATGTACCAGGGACACGCAATATAGACTCCTTGCATTATTATTTCAGCTATATCAGCCACGATTCTCCGACATAAATCATCGAAATTCTTTAAAAAGTACCAAGCAAAGTAAATAACCATTTGCCGTTTTAAGGATTTATGATTGCTAATTTCCCAGGTATAATTGCAGAACCGATGATTATTAAGTTCGAGCACGGTATGTTACATGTATATGAAAGCTCTTTAGGGTAATTATAACTACAATTTATATTTACTTTTGTACTTTTGTGAAGGTGTTGATCGTTTTTTCTGTTTCACACTTGTTTGAGCCGTCAAACAGTTACAATTGTCTCCCTCTATATATGTATATAGAATGTGATATATACTTGTTCAATGTTCATTTGTATATACTTGTTCAATGTTCATTTTGAAATACGTGCTATTGATTGTAAATAGCATATGGAAAGGAGGATTTTCTTACCTGGGATTTGGATTTGAATATTGATGAAATATGCGATGAATACATGAATGCATCCTTTTCAAGCAAAAGAGGACACATGATATCTAAACATGGAATTTTATTTTAACATTTATTTTTAACTACTTATGAGCCAATATCTACATCCAATTCAACTGTGACATATAAATAATAATAAACTTCTTTTGATAAAATTAGAAAGAAGAAATTGCTTGACAGTCAATGAGCATTTTTTCCTTTTAAAAAATTGTTTTGCCTTTTATTTTAATCATAATTACATTTACAATCTTATAAATAGATATATTTGCAAAATTTATTGCCAAGGATGATTTCGAATTTGTCTGCTGCAGAATTTAAGAAGTTGAGAAGGGTTATATAAGAAGACTTTAATTGCCAATTAGCCTAAGTCCCTACATGGATGCCCAATAAAGGGGTTATAAAACCAATTAATTAGTGTGTAACTGTCACCGGGGGATGTTTTCCACTATAATATCTGGGGATATATCGCTAAATCATAACACTGTATTTGTTACTATATTTAATTATCCTTTATTACTTATATTCATTAACTATCATGTGTTCATCTTCACTTTCCAACTTCTATCATATAACTCTATCATTCACAATAACTTTTACGGCATTAGTTCTAAAGTCTCGGTTCCAATAATTCTTCTTAATTTCCCAACTTCTAACTATAATTTCCAAAGTTCTTAGTATGTACATGTGGCCAAAGTTCCTAAACTCAATCTCCTCAGAAATTCTTTCTTTCTTTTAAGGAGTCATGTGACCATTTGGTCCCATGACTCCGCCTTACAACTATCTTTCCACTCATTGCCTAATTACATAACATCAAAGTAAGTAGCACCTTTAGTCTTACTTAACAGTTTTGACCAGACCTTCAAATCAGAGCCCCCACTGTTAATAGTTCCACTTGATTAAGATTACACTCATTAACCTAAACATGATCCAGATGCCAGAAACCATACTGACTTATATTACATAATTCATATTCATATAATCAATCAAATTATATAACATTAAAATGCCTTGGTGACACATGCACCGACCCCTGTTAAGTTTGCTCCGCAAACTTCATCTGGGTGGAAATTAACCTGACTTAATATTAAAAACAAAACATGTTAAACAAATCGCAACCTTGTGGTTCATATATATACATCACTCTCAAAGGTTGGACCGATTTGAATAAACAAAACATTACATTTCAACACAATGCTAGAAAGAACAAACCAGAAATGATACTGATAATTCAGTAATTGAGTATTATCCAATACTCAAACACTGTCCCCATATATAACACAAATTTATGAACATAGCAATGCAATAAGAAATACATAATATATTTTTGAAACAACTGAATTGTCCTAAATGTAGGTACAACCAATGAACAACTTCTTCAAAATGCCACCTATAATGTACTGCAAGGGGAACTCAATGCAAAGATATTTAATGGTATTGCTGTTATTTTATCAACATTAATGTATCACATGTATGCCATCACCTGTTTCATTTAAACATTTTAAATAGACACCATATTGAACTACTCCTTCATTTTCTTTTTTACCCTACATTTTAAGAAGGCTCAATTATCAAACTATGCATTACCACAAGACATTTTATGATAAATAACGAGTTAAGTCACAGTAATTGTAAATAGTTTGTATCACCCACCCCTTGTAAATATTAAACCAAAGTTAACCTGCAGGTTTTAATTTAGAATTTAGAAGACACAGCTTACCTCAATAAGTGTGACACAAACTTACATCATTTATACTTTACTGCTGACTATGCTGATAATTGATATTATTATATGCCTGTTTATTTTCCGGTGGAAATATACACAGATTGACATGCGCAAATACACCACGACAGATTAAAATTCCGTATCTATATGCGGTGTAAATACAAGATTGTGACGTCATACAGTGACGTGACCGGTTTGATGATGATATTGGGCGGGGCATACGTATTGTAATGCATTATGGGGCGTGGCGTAATCATTGAAGCGATATTCATCCGCCCTTCATAATCTTAATTATACGGTTAATAAAATGTAAACTAAATAAATTTTCGCTGCTCATAGATTGTAGGTATATATAATAAAAGGAATATTACGTTGCAGGAGCGATAAATGTGTTCGTATTGCACGACTCGTAGCGTGGGAAAATCCACGCTACTTGTAGTGCAATACAAACGCTTTTATCGCTCCCGCAACGTAATATTCCGTATATGTTTGTGCATTTAAACATTTTTCTATAATTTAATCTACCATGTGCGGCCGTTTACGGGCTTTTCCTGAGAGGTGTATTTAGTATGAAATGCTTTTCTTGTATTCTCTGGTAAGTCACCACTATAAATCCAGACACTTTTGCATTTATTTTCCTGGTTTCTGTACTTAACTTTATATACTAAAGAGCTCTTATGATAAGATGCTTTTAATATTTTCTCAAATTCCCAGTTTTCATTATTATGTCTCCCCTTCTCCGAAAGGGGGGACATGCTGTATTTGTAGTTATTCTTATTCTTATTATATCCCCAAAACATAGTTTGGGGATATATTGATTTTACTCTGTTTCTTATTACGATTCCCCAACTTGTTGGAAATCGTATTGTTTTTCTATTGTTTTTAGCTCTACTGGCCAAAGGCCAGAAGGGCTTATGTCATGGCGATTCGTCCGTGTGTGCGTCCGTCCGTCCGTCCGTAAACAATTTCTTGTTATCACGATACAGTCTTCCTTTCGAATACCAGCCAGATCCGCCAATGCATGACTGGATTATGGCCCTTGAAATGGTCAAAATTGCTATAAAAGAGCTTGTTAACATGATACAGTCTTCACTTTTGATTGTATCTCAACCAAACTTATACAGTAGTTAGATATCCATGAGAGCTCGGTTCCTTTTGAAAACCAGCCAGATCCGCCCATGCATGACTGGATTATGGCCCTTGAAATGGTCAAAATTGCTATAAAAGAGCTTGTTAACACGATACAGTCTTCACTTTTGATTGTATCTCAACCAAACTTACACAGTAGTTAGATATCCATGAGAGCTCGGTTCCTTTCGAAAACCAGCCAGATCTGCCCGCGCATGACTGGATTATGGCCCTTGAAATGGTCAAAATTGCTATAATAGAGCTTGTTAACACGATACAGTCTTTATTTGTTATTGTATCTCAACCAAACTTATATAGTAGTTAGATATCCATGAGAGCTTGATTCCTTTCGAAAACAAGCCAGATCCGCCACATGCATGACTGAATTACGGCCCTTGAAATTGTCAAAATTGCTATAATAGGGCTTGTTAACATGATACAGTCCTTTTTTTTTATTGTATCTCAATCAAACTTATACAGTAGTTAGATATCCATGAGAGCTCGGTTCCTTTCGAAAACCAGCCAGATCTGCCCATGCATGACTGGATTATGGCCCTTGAAATGGTCAAAATTGCTATAATAGAGCTTGTTAACACGATACAGTCTTTATTTGTTATTGTATCTCAACCAAACTTATACAGTAGTTAGATATCCATGAGAGCTTGATTCCTTTTGAAAACAAGCCAGATCCGCCCCATGCATGACTGAATTACGGCCCTTGAAATTGTCAAAATTGCTATAATAGGGCTTGTTAACATGATACAGTCCTTATTATGTCTCCCCTTCTCCGAAAGGGGGGACATGCTGTATTTGTAGTTATTACGATTCCCCAACAGAGTTGGGAATCGTATTGTTTTTAGCTCACCTGAGCTTTGCTCAAGATGAGTTATTGTGATCGCCTTTTGTCCGGCGTCCGTCGTGCGTCGTGCGTCAACTTCTTCTCCTCAGTAACCAGTGGGTCAATTTGGATGAAACTTCACAGAAAGCATCCTCTCAATGACCTCACCAGAATTCCTTCAAATTTTTGGGATCCATGCAAAATTCTGGTTTCCATGGCAACGAAACCGAAAAAACTTCAAAATTCTTCTTCTCCCGAATTGGTTGGCAGATTTTCAAATAATTTTGTAGAAATGTTCCTTGGATGACCCTCTATCAGATTCCTTCAAGCCGTGTTGATTGGTCGAAAAACATGGCCGCCAGGGGGGGCGGGGCTATTTTGCCTTATATGGCTATAGTGAAAACTTAAAAAATCTTCTCCTCCGAAAGTGTAAGGCCGATTTTCAAATAATTTTGTAGAAATGTTCCTTGGGTGACCCTCTATCAGATTCCTTCAAGCCATGTTGATTGGTCAATAAACATGGCCGCCAGGGGGCGGGGCTATTTTGCCTTTTATGGCTATAATGAAAACTTAAAAAATCTTCTCCTCCATAAGTGTCAGGCCGATTTTCAAATAATTTTGTAGAAATGTTCCTTGGGTGACCCTCTATCAGATTCCTTCAAGCAATGTTGATTAGTCGAAAAACATGGCCGCCAGGGGGCGGGGCCTATTTTGCCTTATATGGCCAAGAAAAGTTAAAAAATCTTCAACATCTTCTCCTCAGTAACCAGTCGGTCAATTGGGATGAAACTTCACAGAAAGCAACCTCTTAATGACCTCACCAGAATTCCTTCAAATTTTAGGGATCCATGCAGAATTCTGGTTTCCATGGCAACGAAACGAAAAAAACTTCAAAATTCTTCTTCTCCCAAACTGTTTGGCAGATTCCTTCAAGCCATGTTGATTGGTCAAAAAACACGGCCGCCAGGAGGGCGGGGCTATTTTGCCTTATATGGCTAAAGTGAAAACTTAAAAAATCTTCTCCTCCAAAAGTGTCAGGCTGATTTTCAAATGATTTTGTAGAAATGTTCCTTGGATGACCCTCTATCAGATTCCTTCAAGCCATGTTGATTGGTCGAAAAACATGGCCGCCAGGGGGGGGCGGGGCTATTTTGCCTTATATGGCTATAGTGCAAACTTAAAAAATCTTCTTCTCCAAAAGTGTCAGCCCGATTTTCAAATAATTTTGTAGAAATGTTCCTTGGATGACCCACTTTCAGATTCCTTCAAGCCATGTTGATTAGTCAAAAAACATGGCCGCCAGTAGGCAGGGCTATTTTGCATTATATGGCTATAGTGAAAATTCAAAAAATCTTCTCCTCCAAAAGTATCTGGCCGATTTTCAAATAATTTTGTAGAAATGTTCCTAGGGTGACCCTCTATCAGATTCCTTCAAGCCAAGTTGATTGGTCGGAAACTATGGCTGCCAGGGGGCGAGGCTTATATAGCTAAAGTGAAAAAAAAATAAAAAATCAGGTGAGCGATTCAAGGGCCATCATGGCCCTCTTGTTTATTATTATGTCTCCCCCTGTATACAGGGGAGATATATTGTTTTTGTCCTGGGCGTCTGTCTGTCTGTCTGTCTGTCCGTCTGTCCGAAATCGTGTCCGCTCCATATCTCCAAGACGGCTTGAAGGATTTTCATGAAACTTGTGTCAGATGTTCACCTCATGAAGGCGATGTGCAGAACCCATGTCCCGACCATACAGGTTCAATATCAAGGTCAGACTTGAAGGTCAAAGGTTTGAGCCTTAATTTCGTGTCCACTCCATATCTCCAAAACGGCTTGAAGAATTTTCATGAAACTTGTGTCAGATGTTCACCTCACGAAGGCGATGTGCAGAACCCATGTTCCGACCATACCGGTTCAAGGTCAAGGTCAGGCTTGAAGGTCAAAGGTTTGAGCCTGTTTTTCGTGTCCGCTCCATATCTCCAAAACGGCTTGAAGGATTTTCATGAAACTTGTGTCAGATGTTCACCTCATCAAGGTGATGTGCAGAACCCATTGTCTGCTTTATAGGTTGGAATGTTTTGAGAGATTTTGACAGATATTTGAGGGGGAGACATCTGTTTTTTCAAAAACAATTCTAGTTATTATTTTCTTTCTCCTATCCAAATTTTTGTCCAGAGCAATACTCATAAACTACTTAATGGAATTGATTGAAACTTCCAACATAGATAGATGGCAATGTGAACTTGTGTAGTTTTCAAGAATGATAACTCTGAGCCAATGTTTTGCAAAGTTATCTCCCCTTTTTCAATATTTTAATCAATTTTTGTCAGAGCGATATCTTGTGAACGAATGGTCAGATATTATTGAAACTTGGAACATAGATAGATGGCACTGTGCAGTTGTACAACATGGAAGAATTATAACTCTGGGACACTTTTTTGCAAAGTTATCTCCCCTTTTTCATTTTTTTAATAATTGGGTGATTTGAACTTGTATAACTCGATAACGAAAAGAGATTGAAACTTAGTACAAATGTTCCCAATCAAGTGACCTACTTTCTCATGTGTATTTGAGCTTGACCGAATACTCGTTTCTGATTGGTCGATTTTTCGGACTTGTATAACTCGAAAATGACTAGTGATAGAGACTTGAAACTTAGTACATGTCATTCTAATCAAGTAGTACTACTTTCTCAAGTGTATTAGCGCATGACCGAATACTCGTTTCTGATTGGTCGATTTTTCTGACTTGTATAACTCAAAAACGACAAGTGATAGAGACTTGAAACTTAGTACATGTGTTTCTTATCAAGTAGTTCTACTTTTGCATGTTTATTAGCGCATGACCGAATACTCGTTTCTGATTGGTCGATTTTTCGGACTTGTATAACTCAAAAACGACAAGTGATAGAGACTTGAAACTTAGTACATGTGTCCCTAATCAAGTAGTAGTACTTTCGCAAGTGTATTAGCGCATTACCGAATACTCTGGGCCATTGTGTTATCTGCCCTTGTTCAATAAAATGGCAAGGGAATCGTTCGTAACTGTTGCTACAGTTACAATCTCTAGTTCCCCAACAAAGTTGGGAATCGTATTGTTTTTCTATTGTTTTTTATTAGCTCACCTATGCACGAAGTGCAAGGTGAGCTATTGTGATCACATTTTGTCCGGCGTCCGTCCGTCGTCCGTCGTCCATCGTCAACATTTGAGCTTGTTAACACTCTACGGGCTACATTTTGCATCCAATCTTCATGAAAGTTTATCAGAACGTTCATCTCCATAAAATCTTGTACAAGTTCGAAACTGGGCGATATGAGGTCAAAAACTAGGTCACTAGGTCGAATTGAAGGAAAATCTTGTTAACACTCTGGAGGCCACATTTTCAACTTGAGCATATTGAAACTTTATCAGAATGTTTGTCTTGATGATATGTAGGTCAAGTTCGAACATGGGTCACGTTGGGTCAAAAAGTAGGTCACTAGGTCAAATTGAAGGAAAATCTTGTTAACACTCCAGAGGCCGCAATTTTTGCTTCAGCAGTTTGAAATTTTGTCAAAATGTTTGTCTTAAAAATATCTAGGTCAAGTTCGAATATGGGTTATGCCGGGTCAAAAACTAGGTCACTAGGTCAAATTGAAAGAAAATCTTGTTAACACTTTTGATGCCGCATTTTTTGCTGCAGCAGCTTGAAATTTGGTCAGAATGTTTGTCTTTAATATATCTAGGTCAAGTTCAAATATGGGTCATATTGGGTCAGAAACTAGGTCACCAGGCCAAATTGAGGGAAAATCTTGTTAACTCAGTAGAAGCCGCATGTTTTGCTTCAGCGGCTTGAAATTTGTTCAGAATATTCAGCTGAATGATATCTAGGCCAAGTTCGAATATGGTTCATGTCGGGTCAAAAACTAGGTCACTAGCCCAAATTGAAAGAAAATCTTTTTTACACTTTGGATGCCGCATTTTTTGCTTCAGCAGCTTGAAATTTTGTCAGAATGTTTGTCTTAAAGATATCTAGTTCAAGTTCAAATATGGGTCATATTGGATCAGAAACTAGGTCACTAGGCCAAATTGAGGGAAAATCTTGTTAACTCTGTAAAAGCTGCATTTTTTGCTTCAGCAATTTGAAATTTGGTCAGAATGTTTGTATAAATGATATCTAGGCCAAGTTCGGATATGGGTCATGCCGGGTTAAAAACTAGGTCACTAGACCAAATTGAAGGGTAATCATGTTAACACTCTGGATACTGCATTTTTAATTTCAGCATGATAAAACTTTATCAGAATGTTTTTCTTGATGATATGTAGGCCAAGTTTGAATATGGGTCATGCTGGATCAAAAACTAGGTCACTAGATCAAATTGAAGGAAAATCTTGTGAACACTTTGGATGCCGCATTGTTTGCTTCAGCAGCTTGAAATTTGGTCAGAATGTTTGTCTGAATTATATCTAGGTCAGGTTCAAATATGGGTCATATTGGATCAGAAACTAGGTCAATAAAGGAAAATATTGTTCAAACTCCGGAGGCCGCATTTTTACTTTGAGCATGTTGAAACTTAGTCAGAATGTTGTCTTGATGATATCTAGTCCATGTTGGAATATGGGTCATATCAGGTAAAAAATATAGATCACTAGGCCAAATGAAGGAAAGTATTGTTAACACTGGAGGTTGCATTCAGAATAATTGTCTTGATGTGTTTTGCATTGCAGTACATTGTATAATTAAGGTGAGCGATCCAGGGCCATCATGGCCCTCTTGTTATTATTATATCCCCAACAACAAAGTTGGGGGATATATTGTTTTTGCACCGTTTCTTATTATTGTTATATCCCCAACAACAAAGTTGGGGGATATATTGTTTTTGCACCGTTTCTTATTATTATATCCCCAACAACAAAGTTGGGGGATATATTGTTTTTGCACCGTTTCTTATTATTATATCCCCAACAACAAAGTTGGTGGATATATTGTTTTTGCACCGTTTCTTATTATTACGATTCCCCAACAGAGTTGGGAATCGTATTGTTTTTCTATTGTTTTTTCTTTTTATTATATCCCCAACAACAAAGTTGGGGGATATATTGTTTTTGCACGGTTTCTTATTATATCCCCAAAACAAAGTTTGGGGATATATTGTTTTTGCACCGTTTCTTATTATTATTATTATTATTATTATTATTATTATTATTTTTTTTCTTATTTTTCTTTCCATTTACCTTTGTCCGGAGTTTTTCTCGGAGATGCTTCACCCGATCTTAATGAAACTTTGCACAGACATAGGCCACCACTCGCAGATGTGCATGTGTGTTTCGGAAATTTTAAAATGGTCGCCATTTCAAAATGGCAGTCGACGGGGCGAAACCTAAAAAAAAACGCAAAGTGCTCGGATTTCGATGAAATTTGGTTTAAAGGTAGATATAGATGTTTCGAGTTCAAGTCCGGTATCGAAATTTTATTCTCGCGTGCGGTTTTCAATATGGCCGCCAAAAGGGCGGGAAACTTGAACATTGTCCGATTTCATCGCAATTTGATTTGATAAATAGATTTTTATGTGGCGACTTCATTTCCGGTATCGAAATTTTATCCCGTGGCGGCCATTTTTTATTCAAAATGGCCGCCAAAACCTAAAAATGCTCCGATTTCGATGAAATTTGGTTTTCAAGTAGATATAGGCATGGCGAGTTCATTTCCGATATCAAAATTTTATCATGCGTCGGCCATTTTTTATTCAAAATGGCCGACAAAACATAAAAATGCTCGGATTTCGATGAAATTTGGTTTTCAAGCAGATGTAAGTGTGGCGAGTTCATTTCCGATAATGAAATTATATCCCGCAGTGGCAATTTTTTTATTCAAAATGGCCGCCAAAACTTCAAAATGCTTCGATTTCGATGAAATTTGGTTTTCAAGTAGATATAGTTGTGGCGAGTTCATTTTCGGTATCGAAAATTTATCCCTCGCGGCGGCCATTTTTTATTCAAAATGCCCGCCAAAACTTAAAACTTCTCCGATTTTGATGACATTTGGTTTTCAAGTAGCTTAAATTTTATTGTCGCCCTTCACTTTCAAAATGGCCGCCCGAAAACTAAAAATGCCCCGATTTCGATGAAATTTGGTTTTCAAGTAAATATAGGTGTGTCGAGTTCATTCCCGGTATCAAAATGTTATCCCGTTGCGACAATTTGCCGGTTTTGGGGATATATGTGACTTGCTTGCAATCACAATCAGTACTTGTTATTATTATTATTTTTCTTCTTCTTTACCTCCAATTTGTCCGGAGTTTTTCTAGGAGATGTATGGCGGGATGTTTATGAAAATTGGCACAAACATAGGTTTCGGCCTGAAGTTGCGCAGGTGGGTTTTAGAATTTTCAAGATGGCCGCCATTTTCGAACGGGAAGCCGTCAAAAATCAAAAATTTCAGTCCGTCATTTGTCCCGCCTAGTTCTCCTACAATGTATAACATATTGATGCCAAACTTAGTAGAAAGAATCGACACCACATGATATTGTGTGTGCCAAAAAAGGAGGTAACTCTGTTCCCTTTTCCCAGAGTTATGCCCATTTTTAGACAACTGCTGTCAAACAGCAAGAAATTTCCGTCCGTATTGTTCGGCCTACTTCTCCTACACCGTATAAGATATTGATGCCAAACTTGGTAGAAATAATCACCAGCACATGCTATTGTGTGCCCTTAAAACAGAGGTAACTCCGTTCCTATTTCCCGGAGTTATGCCCCTTTTTATACTTAAAACGCTCCGATTTCATTGAAATTTGGTTTTCAAGTAGATATACGTGTGGCGATTTCGTTTCCGGTATTGAAATTTTATCCCGCGGTTGCTATTTTTTATTCAAAATGGCCGCCGAAACCTAAAAATGCTCCGATTTCGATGATATTTGGTTTTCAAGTACATATAAGTGTGGTGAGTTCATTCCCGGTATCAAAATTTTATTCTGCGACGGCCATTTTAAATTCAAAATGGCCGCCTAAAACTAAAAATGCTCCGATTTCGATGAAATTTGGTTTTCAAGTTGGTATGGGTGTGGCGAGTTCATTTCCGGTATTGAATTTTTATCCCATGGCAGCTAAATTTTATTCAAAATGGCCACCGAAACCTAAAAATGCTCCGATTTTGATGAAATTTGGTTTTCAAGTAAATATAAGTGTGGCGAGTTCATTTACGGTATCAAAAATGTTATCCCGCGGCGGCCATATTTTATTTAAAATGGCTGCCGAAACCGAAAAATGCTTCGATTTCGATGAAATTTAGTTTTCCGCCACGGAAAATTTTACCCAGTTTTCAAGTTTAGTTTTCAAGCAAATATAAATTTTATGCTGTGGTGGCCATTTTAAATTCAAAATGGCCGCCAAAACCTAAAAATGCTCCAATTTCGATGAAATTTGATTTTCAAGTAGATAAAGGTGTGGCGAGTTCATGTCCGGTATCGAAATTTTATCTCGTGATGGCAATTTGCCGGTTGGGGATATATATGTGACTTGCTTGCAATCACAATCAGCACTTGTTATTATATCCCCAACAACAAAGTTGGGGGATATATTGTTTTTGCACCGTTTCTTATTATTATTATATCCCCAACAACAAAGTTGGGGGATATATTGTTTTTGCACCGTTTCTTATTATTAGTCCCCTACCGGCGTGCCGAAGGGGACTATTAGGTTTGCACTCCGTCCGTCAGTCCGTCCGTCAGTCAGTCCATCTGTCAGTCAGTCAGTCAGTCCGGCAAATCAGTTTTCCGCACTTTTTTTCTACATGCTTTGAGGTATTGAGCTGAAATTTTGTATATGCCTTTGTAATCATGTGTCACAGATCAAGTTCGCGTTTCCTGGGATTTTGTCAATTTTTTAATGAGTAATGCCCCTTTTTGGACTTAGAATATTCGTTTTCCGCATTTTTTTTCTACATGCTTTGAGGTATTGAGCTGAAATTTTGTATATGCCTCTGTAATCATGTGTCACAGATCAAGTTCGCGTTTCATGGGATTTCGTCAATTTTTTTATGAGTTATGCCCCTTTTTGGACTTAGTGCAAACCGGTAGGGGACTATGGTATTGCTTGCAATCCAGTTACTTGTTATTATTATTATGTCTCCCCCTGTATACAGGGGAGATATATTGTTTTTGTCCTGGGCGTCTGTCTGTCTGTCCTTCTGTCTGTCTGTCTGTCTGTCCGTCTGTCCGAAATCGTGTCCGCTCCATATCTCCCATACGGCTTGAAGGATTTTCATGAAACTTGTGTCAGATGTTCACCTCATGAAGGCGATGTGCAGAACCCATGTCCCGACCATACAGGTTCAATGTCAAGGTCAGACTTGAAGGTCAAAGGTTTGAGCCTTAGTTTCGTGTCCGCTCCATATCTCCAAAACGGCTTGAAGAATTTTCATGAAACTTGTGTCAGATGTTCACCTCACGAAGGCGATGTGCAGAACCCATGTTCCGACCATACCGGTTCAAGGTCAAGGTCAGGCTTGAAGGTCAAAGGTTTGAGCCTGTTTTTCGTGTCCGCTCCATATCTCCAAAACGGCTTGAAGGATTTTCATGAAACTTGTGTCAGATGTTCACCTCACGAAGGCGATGTGCAGAACCCATGTTCCGACCATAACGGAGTTATCTCCCCCTTGTTCAATATTTTAATTGTGAAAACTTTGTCCAGAGCAGAACTCAGAAACTACTTGAAGGAATTTATTGATGATGCTCCGATTTCTATGAAATTTGGGTTTCAAGTAGATATAGGTGTGGCGACATCATTTCCGGTATCCAACTTTTATCCCGCGGCGGCCATTTTTTATTCAAAATGGCAGCCCAAACCTAAAAATGCTTCGATTTCGATGAAATTTGGTTTTTAAGTACATATAGGTGTGGCGAGTTCATTCCCGCTATCCAAATTTTATCCCGCGGTGGCCATTTTAAATTCAAAATGGCCGCCTAAAACTAAAAATGCACCGATTTCTATGAAATTTGGTTTTCAAGTACATATAGGTGTGGTGAGATCATTTCCGGTATCGAAATTTTATCCCGAGGCTGCCATTTTTTATTCAAAATGGCCGCCTTCAACTAAAAATCCTCCGATTTTGATGAAATTTGGTTTTCAAGTAGATATAGGTGTGGCGAGTTCATTTCCGATATCGAATTTTTATCCAGCGGTGTCGATTTTATATTCAAAATGGCCTCCTTATACTAAAAATGTTCAGATTTTGATGATATTTGGTTTTCAAGTAGATATAGGTCTGGCGAGTTCATTTCCGGCATCCAAATTTTATCCCCCGGGGGCCATTTTTTTTTAAAAATGGCCGCTTAAACTTAAAAATGCTCAAATTTCAATGAAATTTCTGTTTTCAAGTAAATGTAAATTTTATTCCGCTATGGCCATTTTTAGCTCACCTATGCACGAAGTGCAAGGTGAGCTATTGTGATCACATTTTGTCCGGCGTCCGGCGTCCGTCGTCCGTCGTCCTTCGTCAACATTTGAGCTTGTTAAAACTCTACGGGCTACATTTTGCATCCAATCTTCATGAAAGTTTATCAGAACGTTCATCTCCATAAAATCTTGGACAAGTTCGAAATTGGGCGATATGAGGTCAAAAACTAGGTCACTAGGTCGAATTGAAGGAAAATCTTGTTAACACTCTGGAGGCCACATTTTCAACTTGAGCATATTGAAACTTTATCAGAATGTTTGTCTTGATGATATGTAGGTCAAGTTCGAACATGGGTCACGTTGGGTCAAAAAGTAGGTCACTAGGTCAAATTGAAGGAAAATCTTGTTAACACTCCAGAGGCCGCAATTTTTGCTTCAGCAGTTTGAAATTTTGTCAAAATGTTTGTCTTAAAAATATCTAGGTCAAGTTCGAATATGGGTTATGCCGGGTCAAAAACTAGGTCACTAGGTCAAATTGAAAGAAAATCTTGTTAACACTTTTGATGCCGCATTTTTTGCTGTAGCAGCTTGAAATTTGGTCAGAATGTTTGTCTTAAATATATCTAGGTCAAGTTCAAATATGGGTCATATTGGGTCAGAAACTAGGTCACCAGGCCAAATTGAGGGAAAATCTTGTTAACTCTGTAGAAGCCGCATGTTTTGCTTCAGCGGCTCGAAATTTGTTCAGAATATTGAGCTGAATGATATCTAGGCCAAGTTCGAATATGGGTCATGTCGGGTCAAAAACTAGGTCACTAGCCCAAATTGAAAGAAAATCTTTTTTACACTTTGGATGCCGCATTTTTTGCTTCAGCAGCTTGAAATTTTGTCAGAATGTTTGTCTTTAAGATATCTAGTTCAAGTTCAAATATGGGTCATATTGGATCAGAAACTAGGTCACTAGGCCAAATTGAGGGAAAATCTTGTTAACTCTGTAAAAGCTGCATTTTTTGCTTCAGCAATTTGAAATTTGGTCAGAATGTTTGTATAAATGATATCTAGGCCAAGTTCGGATATGGGTCATGCCGGGTTAAAAACTAGGTCACTAGACCAAATTGAAGGGTAATCATGTTAACACTCTGGATACTGCATTTTTAATTTCAGCATGATAAAACTTTATCAGAATGTTTTTCTTGATGATATGTAGGCCAAGTTTGAATATGGGTCATGCTGGATCAAAAACTAGGTCACTAGATCAAATTGAAGGAAAATCTTGTGAACACTTTGGATGCCGCATTGTTTGCTTCAGCAGCTTGAAATTTGGTCAGAATGTTTGTCTGAATTATATCTAGGTCAAGTTCAAATATGGGTCATATTGGATCAGAAACTAGGTCAATAAAGGAAAATATTGTTCAAACTCCGGAGGCCGCATTTTTACTTTGAGCAAGTTGAAACTTAGTCAGAATGTTGTCTTGATGATATCTAGTCCATGTTGGAATATGGGTCATATCAGGTAAAAAATATAGATCACTAGGCCAAATGAAGGAAAGTATTGTTAACACTGGAGGTTGCATTCAGAATAATTGTCTTGATGTGTTTTGCATTGCAGTACATTGTATAATTAAGGTGAGCGATCCAGGGCCATCATGGCCCTCTTGTTTATTCAAAATGGCCGCCAAAACCTAAAACCTTAAAATGCTCCGATTTTGATGAAATTTGGTTTTCAAGTACATATAGGTGTGGCGAGTTCATTCCCGCTATCCAAATTTTATCCCGCGGTGGCCATTTTAAATTCAAAATGGCCGCCTAAAACTAAAAATGCACCGATTTCTATGAAATTTGGTTTTCAAGTACATATAGGTGTGGTGAGATCATTTCCGGTATCGAAATTTTATTCCGAGGATGCCATTTTTAGCTCTACTGGCCAAAGGCCAGAAGGGCTTATGTCGTGGCGATTTGTCCGTCGTGCGTGCGTGCGTCCGTGCGTGCGTCCGTAAACAATTTCGTGTTAACACGATACAGTCTTCACTTTTGATTGTATCTCAACCAAACTTATACAGTAGTTAGATATCTATGAGAGCTCGGTTCCTTTCGAAAACCAGCCAGAACCGCCCATGCATGACTGGATTATGGCCCTTGAAATGGTCAAAATTGCTATAAAAGAGCTTGTTAACACGATACAGTCTTCACTTTTGATTGTATCTCATCCAAACTTATACAGTAGTTAGATATCCATGAGAGCTCGGTTCCTTTTGAAAACCAGCCAGATCCGCCGATGCATGACTGGATTATGGCCCTTGAAATGGTCAAAATTGCTATAAAAGAGCTTGTTAACACGATACAGTCTTCACTTTTGATTGTATCTCAACCAAACTTATACAGTAGTTAGATATCCATGAGAGCTCGGTTCCTTTCGAAAACCAGCCAGAACCGCCCATGCATGACTGGATTATGGCCCTTGAAATGGTCAAAATTGCTATAAAAGAGCTTGTTAACACGATACAGTCTTCACTTTTGATTGTATCTCAACCAAACTTATACAGTAGTTAGATATCCATGAGAGCTCGGTTCCTTTTGAAAACCAGCCAGATCCGCCGATGCATGACTGGATTATGGCCCTTGAAATGGTCAAAATTGCTATAAAAGAGCTTGTTAACACGATACAGTCTTCACGTTTGATTGTATCTGAACCAAACTTATATAGTAGTTAGATATCCATGAGAGCTCGGTTCCTTTCGAAAACCAGCCCGATCTGCCTATGCATGACTGGATTATGGCCCTTGAAATTGTCAAAATTGCTATAAAAGAGCTTGTTAACATGATACAGTCTTCACTTTTGATTGTATCTCAACCAAACTTATACAGTAGTAAGATATCCGTGAGAGCTCGGTTCCTTTCGTAAACCAGCCAGATCCGCCCATGCAAGACTGGATTATGGCCCTTGAAATTGTCCAAATTGCTATAATTGAGCATGTGAACACAATAGAGGCTCCATTTACTATCTGATCTTCACCAAACTTAGATAGTAGTTAAATATTGATGAGAGCTTGGTTCCTTTTGAAAACCAGCTAGATCCGCCCATGCAAGACTGGATTATGGCCCATGAAATTGTAAAAATTGCTATAATACAGCTTGTGAACACAAAAGAGCCTCCATTTACTATCCGATCTTTACCATACATACATGCTCTGGATTGAAAATGACCAAAGAACCATACCAGTAGAGCATAGGCCCTCATGGGCCTCTTGTTTATTCAAAATGGCCACTCAAGACTAAAAATTCTCCAATTTCGATGTAATTTGGTTTTCAGGTAGATATGGGTGTGTTGAGTTCATTCGGGTTTCAACATTTTATCCCGCAGCAGCCATTTTAGATTCAAAATGGCCGTCTTCAACTAAAAATCCTTCGATTTTGATGAAATTTGGTTTTCAAGTAGATATAGGTGTGGCGAGTTCATTTCCGATATAGAATTGTTATCCCGCGGTGTCGATTTTATATTCAAAATGGCCGCCTTATACTAAAAATGTTCAGATTTTGATGATATTTGGTTTTCAAGTAGATATCGGTCTGGCGAGTTCATTTCCGGCATCCAAATTTTATCCCCCGGGGGCCATTTTTTTTTAAAAATGGCCGCTTAAACTTAAAAATGCTCAAATTTCAATGAAATTTATGTTTTCAAGTAAAAGTAAATTTTATTCCGCTATGGCCATTTTTTATTCAAAATGGCCGCCAAAACCTAAAACCTTAAAATGCTCCGATTTTGATGAAATTTGGTTTTCAAGTACATATAGGTGTGGCGAGTTCATACCCGCTATCCAAATTTTATCCCGCGGTGGCCATTTTAAATTCAAAATGGCCGCCTAAAACTAAAAATGCACCGATTTCTATGTATTTTGGTTTTCAAGTACAAATAGGTGTGGTGAGATCATTTCCGGTATCGAAATTTTATTCCGAGGCTGCAATTTTTTATTCAAAATGGCCGCCTAAGACTAAAAAATTCTCAAATTTCGATGTAATTTGGTTTTCAGGTAGATATGGGTGTGTCGAGTTCATTCGGGTTTCAAAATTTTATCCTGCGGCAGCCATTTTAAATTCAAAATGGCCGCCTTCAACTAAAAATCCTTCGATTTTGATGAAATTTGGTTTTCAAGTAGATATAGGTGTGCCAAGTTCATTTCCGATATAGAATTTTTATCCCGCGGTGTCAATTTTATATTCAAAATGGCCGCCTTATACTAAAAATGTTCAGACTTTGATGATATTTGGTTTTCAAGTAGATATAGGTCTGGCGCGTTCATTTCCGGCATCCAAATTTTATCCCCCGGGGGCCATTTTTTATTAAAAATTGGCCGCTAAAACTTAAAAATTCTCAAATTTCTTTCAAGTAAATGTAAATTTTATTCCGCTATGGCCATTTTTTATTCAAAATGGCCGCCAAAACCTAAAACCTTAAAATGCTCCGATTTTGATGAAATTTGGTTTTCAAGTACATATATCTGTGGCGAGTTCATTCGCGGTATTCACATTTTATCACGCGGCGCCAATTGGTTATTCAAAATAACCGCCTAAAACTAAAAATGCACCGATTTCTATGAAATTTGGTTTTCAAGTACATATAGGTGTGGTGAGATCATTACCGGTATCGAAATTTTATCCCGAGGCTGCCATTTTTTATTCAAAATGGCCGCCTAAAACTAAAAATTCTCCAATTTCGATGTAATTTGGTTTTCAGGTAGATATGTGTGTGTCGAGTTCATTCGGGTTTCAAAATGTTATCTCGCGGCAGCCATTTTAGATTCAAAATGGCCGCCTTCAACTAAAAATCCTCCGATTTTGATGAAATTTGGTTTTGAAGTTAATATAGGTGTGGCGAATTCATTCCCGGTATCGAAATTTTATCCCGTGGGGACAATTTGACGGTTTTGGGGATATATGTGACTTGCTTATTATTGTTTATTCTCTTTCTTCTATCCAAATTTTTGTCCAGAGCAATACTCATAAACTACTTGATGGAATTGATTGAAACTTCCAACATAGATAGATGGCAATGTGAACTTGTGTATTTTTCAAGAATGATAACTCTGAGCCACTTTTTTGCAAAGTTATCTCCCCTTTTTCAGTATTTTAATCAATTTTTGTCCGAGCGATATCTTGTGAACGAATGGTCAGATAATATTGAAACTTGGAACATAGATAGATGGCACTGTGCAGTTGTACAACATGCAAGAATTATAACTCTGGGTCACTTTTTTGCAAAGTTATCTCCCCTTTTTCAATATTTTAAAAATTGGGTGATTTGAGCTTGTATAACTCGATAACGAAAAGTGATAGAGACTTGAAACTTAGTGCAAGTGTTTCCAATCAAGTGATACGACTTTATATCCCGTGGCGGCAATTTGCCGGTTGGGGATATATATATGTGACTTGCTTGCAATCACAATCAGCACTTGTTATATCCCCAAATAAGAATTTGGGGATACAGTACAGCTCACGCGGAAAACGCATCGTCCGCGACCCGTACGAAACAGTCCAGGCGTAATATAACAGGATTCATACAGGAATATCGCTCTAAATCCTACAAGGAAACCAGCAGGAAAATAGAGCGAAATATGTTAATTAGATTAACAGGAATCCTGTAGGAATATTTGATAAAAAATCCTTGCAGGGATTTTGTCCTCATTTACATATTTCGGGCCATTTTCCTGCTGGATTCCTTCTACTTTTTTCCTACCAGGAATCCTAGTAGCAGGAAATCAAACCTCATTTGCATATTTCAAAACTAGTTGGATTAAATACCTACAAGGAATCCAGTTACAAAATCCTACAAGGAATATAGAACAAATCCTACAAGGAATATAGAAAAAATCCTACAAGGAATCTCATTACAAAATCCAAAAAGATTTTTGATACTTAAATAGGTTAAAACTTCCTATCAGGTTTCCTGGTACAAAATTCCTACAAGGAATCGTTTCCTGGTACAAAAATCGTACAAAGAATCAAAGGAATCCAGGTTCAACCTTTTATGAGACTCAACAGTGCTTATATGTACGGTTACTAATGTTTAGACAAGAAGGTCAAAAAGTCATGGTGAAGGTCATCCAAAGACAATGATGTTATTTAATTGTAAAAGATCACTTTTAGGTCATGGTCACATGTTTATAAATCAATGTAAAGGACAAATGACAAATAAATGAAGTTTTTATCGTGTTCACAGTCGATTATAACAATTTTGACAATTTTAAATGGCCATAATTCAGTGATGCATCTACGGATCTGGCTGATTTAAAAAAAAAGTGCGCTCTCATGTATATCTAGCTGCTGTATAAGTTTGGTAAACATCGGATAATAAATAATGACTATCTTGTTCACAAGGTCAATTATAGCAATTTTGCCAATTTTAATAAAGGGCCATAATTCAGTCATGCATAGACGCCTCTGGCCGATTTCAAAAGGAACCGAGCTCTCATGTATATCTAGCTACTGTATAAGTTTGGTAAACATCAGATAATAAATTATCAATTATAGCAATTTTGCCAATTTTAAAGGGCCATAATCCCGTCATGCATGGACTGATCTGGCTGGTTTTCAAAAGGCACCAAGCTCTCATGTATATCTAGCTACTGTATAAGTTTGGTAAACATCGGATAATAAATGATTACTTTATTTTGTTCATAAGGTCAATTATAGCAATTTTGCCAATTTTAAAGGGCCATCTTCCTGTCATGCATGGACGGATCTGGCTGGTTTTCAATAGGAACCAAGCTCCCATGTTTATCTAGCTACTGAATAAGTTTGGTAAACATCGAATAATAAATCAAGTTCTTATCGTGTTCACAAGGTCAATTTGAACAATTTTGCCAATTTTAAAGGGCCATAATCCAGTCATGCATGGATGGATCTGGCTGGTTTTTGAAAGGAACTGAGCTCCCATGGTGTATCTAGCTACTGTATAATTTTGGTAAACATTAGATAATAAATGAAGAATTTATCGTGTTCACAAGAAATTGTGGACAGACGACGGGCGATCACAAAAACTCACCTTGTCACTACGTGACAGGCGAGCTAATAAGAAGCAAGAGGGCCAAGATGGTCCTTAATTAGTCACAAAATACGGAAAATCTATAAGTAAAATTATTAAAGAGAGTGGACTAGACCACTATTTTAGGTTCAAATACCCAACAGGATTCCTAGAACAAAATCCTACCAGGAATCCAAATCAAATTTTTACTAGAATAAATAATAACTGTAAATGTTTAATCAAGAGATGCTGATAATGCATCATTGATTTATTTGATGGTAATTAACATATATATCAGAACAATTTTTTTTATCCTTTTGCGCATACAGACGCTTTTAGAAAACATTGTGGAAAAAGAAGAAAATTCTCATCTATAATGAGCAATTACTCCTTTTGCCACAATGTTTTCAACTCAATTAAAAAAAAACGCTTTAGTTTATTGAGATTTTCCATAACAACTCATTTTGCCAGGACATGTTCAAAGTCAGCTGTTGCAGATCCCTTGTATGAGGGAAAGTGTCAACTTTAAATTCTAAAACAAACACAAGCATTCACAATTCAAGAAGTAGGTTGAAAAATTGTTCACAAACAACTCAGGAATATTTAAGAATGTTGCCACTTAAAAACAAAGGGTGATCTGGAAACATAGTTTAACTTAAAGAATTAATCCATTTGATTGTGCATGAACAAAGCACTGATGGGTATCACTAAGCAGAGTCTTGTAGAGTCTGGTGGTCAAATCATCAGTCGTCAACTATGAGGAAATGGTTAAAGTTTGTTTCAGTTTGGTGATGACTGGACCATCCTCTATAAGGGGCTCTTTTAAGTTGTTGTGTATGGAGCTATTCAAATGAAAGTAAAAGATAGAAAATTATAATAAATGAACCCTTGAAGGCTTCTTTACCCATAAAGACGGTTTCTGACACCTCTGCAGCAGATGACTTTTAAATACAATATGAGCAATTTTTCTTTTTGCCACTATTATCTGTTTTCAACTTTATTCAATAATTTTACTTTCGTTTACACAGCTACCTTTCCTCTATTTGATCATGTCTGCCTAGTTATATGCAGTGCCAGTCATCTTTCTTTTACAAAACATTAATGAAAATACTCAAGATCTCGAATCCAGCAACCATTTTTGAGATTGTTCTCAAGTTTGCATTCTGATAAACCAGCTTCAATTTTCATGGACGTTCATTTAAAGGCAAATATCTAATATAAAGTAAGTTTGCAAATTAATCTCAAATACTTTACTTAATATTCATCGTTAAATATTGCATTTTTGAGTTCAAGTCTTAGAATATTCTCAAGAACGGTTATTTTCTTCATTAATTTGACGAGGTCTGTATGAAAAATGTGCGGACCTAGACCTCATCCAGGGGTTGAGAGTTCGAATCCCAGCTCGGCCTACATTCTTTCTGACGTTTGAAAAAGTCACTTTGACATGCGTCATTCATCAATGGTTTGTTTGTTTGGAGTTTAACGCCGCTTTCAACAGCTTTGGTCATATCACGGCGGTCTGTGCACCTACCCATGTTTTCCTGGCTTTCCCACACCAGTACTTACACAACATTCTTTCGAAGCCACGGACTACTTTCTCACATAGATCAGAGGTGAGAGGCAATGGAAAACATCGCCCGAAAGAATGTCGCCGCAACCGGGTATTCATCAATGGGATTACAGTCTATGTGGAAAAGCAGCCAGCTGCTTAGAAAGTATGTTGTGTTGAGTACTGGTATGCGAAGCAAGGTAATACATGAGTAGGCCGCCGTGATGTGAACAATTGTTGAAAATGGTGTTAAACCCAAATCAATCAATCATCCTATGCGAAAGCAAGGTAATACATGAGTAGGCCGCCGTGATGTGACTGAACAATTGTTGAAAATGGCGTTAAACCCAAATCAATCAATCATCTAAGACGACAGGTCAGTATCACCATTATAAATTTATATAAATCACCATGTTGTCAATAGTTCATCTGGAACACGTCACAGGTAATGTCCTTGGTTGGTCAATTTTCAAAGCTAGAATGCTTTCCAAATTTTTCTTGCCTAGCTGCTTCAACTGAAAAGTATACATTCAAGTATTAATTTAAATTGCTGGTTCAGACAAATATTTCTAAACATGGGAATGTGTCTTGAATGTTTAATTTTTTCTGCCGAGTCATAGACTAATTAAAATGTGAAAAAACAACAGTAATTTAGTAGGACTCATTATTTTGGGAGAACACATCAAAGGACTCATTGATACAAATGTGTAAATGAAACAATGGTCTTGAATTTGTGCACACTGCTCCAGTAAAGATTTATGGAAACAATTTGTTTTTGATCTCCTGTGTTGAATCCCAGAAAGGGTTATACAAAAACCCATTAATCATTCTAAGGTGGTCCGTCGCTGTACGCAAGTAAATATTTTCCAATTATGATATATGATCAAATAAATGCTTTAAAATATTTCTGTTGATCTAAATATTGTGGGACAGAGAAAGGGTGAGAGATCTTCGTAACAGCATTTTGATTGCAATACAAATGAAATAATGCAAAATAAAGTAAAATAATTTACTTACGAATATTCCAGAACACTTAATCCATCAACTAAACAGAAATAGATGCAAACTATCGCCGATATCGCATATATTCTGTGAAAACAGCATGTGTTGAAAAAGGCCGCCATCTTGATTTAAACAATTTTCCAAACGCCGATAGACTTTTTTAATGACGTCATACCACATGTCATTCATGACGTAACAAGATCAATGCATAACAAAAGTGACTTGTCGAAAGTAACAAATATGCAGAAAAGTTTTAAGACTTTAAACATAAATCAATTAAAAATATTACAGACCGTCGATGGGAGTGGTTGATAAATATGAGTTTATTCCAGATTTTCCTTAGATAATTAAATTACTTAAGAGACACTGTATAAATAACTTCACACTTAATATCCATTTGCACACTTAAATTAACTCTTTTTCACTTGCAGACGCATTCATCAGACGTAATGTGTTTTCCCTTTCCAACAATGTTTCAAAATTAAAAGTTGGTTAGCTGAAAGTAAAACTTAAAACAAATGTTTGATAGTAGAGATATGTATACATGGTTTATGAATCGACTCAGAAATTACTTGGTTTCTCCTTTTTATTACAATGTTTTCAAAAGCTTGTTAGCTGAAAGAAAAACTAACAAAAAACAACTCCTCTTGATAGTCACCGTAAATCCAAAATATATATACGATGTTTGAATACACTCGAAAGGTAAGTGTTTCACCTCTTCTCACAATGTTTTTAAATGGTGTCTAGTTGTTTGTTTGAAGAATCTATAAAAATCTGGTCAAATTTGCACAGAGGTGAAGATATGTAACACTTTTGAAGCATTTTTTAAATCTAGTTAATAACAATTGTCACCAATTCATTAATTTGGACTGATCAGAATATAAATGCTTTGGGAAAGTCCAACTTACTTTTACATAAATCCTGCCTGTCTAACATTCACGTGACCTATTGCGTCATAATTAAGTCACCGACCTTTGTTTAAAATGCTGGGGAGAGATTGAGCCACGTCATATGAAAACCCACATTATATATCAATGAACTATGATCACAGTTAATACTTCTATGTCAAGTTTTACATTAAGTCATTGTTTTCCCCCTGTGTAGTTAAAGCTGTGTGTGTGTGACTAGAGACCCTTAGAAGCAGACTGGGCAGGTTTATCAAGTTATATGAATATCGGCTGGTTGCAGAGACCAAATGTCATTTTTGTATGACATGACTCATTTGTGTAGGTTAAAAATAGGTTAGCTGCTAAGTTTTCCCAGGTAAATAAGTTGACCCTTACCAATTTGTAGAGGCATTTCTATGCATCTACAGCAAACACATTTTAAAAATATTGTGAGGAAAGGAGAAATTGCTATTTAAATTTCAATGGCTTTTTCATTTAGGATTGTACCTACTGATCTTGAATACCCCAGTGGGGAACTAAGGATTGTATACCATTTTTTTTAATTAAAGTTTTAGATTTTCTTTTGCATATTTTCTAAGTTTCAGAATCCAAGTTAGTAAAATGTTAAAGTATAAAATTCCTGCTATGAAAAAGTATAAGTTCTAGAAATCCTGCCAAAGTTTCATTAACTGGAGATTTTAAATATTATAAGATGAATTATTCCTAGTAGGAATATGAATTTCACCAATATTCCAGCTACAGTAAAGGGATTCCTGTTACTATAGCAGGAAACTTTTCCAGTATGAACAAATTTTCCCTGTAGGAAATTAGGTTTTTTCCATGTACGGTTACATTCCTGCAGGAAAAATTGATTCCTGCTAGATTCCTGGTACATTCCTACCAGGGTCCTGCTGGAATCCTGTTAAAATCTTCGTACGGGGAGCCACCGCGGACAAATCTCAACGCGAACAAATATTTTGGTCCGCGAAGGTGGGTGGAATTCCACCCATCACCGCGATTTGTTTTTATGTCCATCGCGGACGCAACAAGATAACCCCAGGGGGTTGATAAAACCGATCATCGTGGAGTTGCGGTGGAACCATCGCGGAATCGCGGTGATATTTTTTTGAATAGATAAGCTTTTTCTCGCCGTTTTGATGGGAGTTTTTTTTTTATTTTTAATTTTTATTTCATTACAGTACTAATAAATGTTGTTGAAGAGGATAATGATTATAAATCAGTACTAACTATAAAGCAGCATATAATGCGTAACAACTTAATTCATTAAAATTCGTCAATACAATTCCCCTAAACTTGATGTATTCTGTAAACGATACAACTACGTGATAATAAAACTGTTAATTCTGCCTGAAAGATGTGTAGCTTACTTTAAATCTCACTAATAAATGCCGTAATTCCATTGTCAATCACCACAATTACCAATGCATTGTTCATTCTTAATCGCCTATAAATTATTTCTTTAAAACCTGTTTCAAAGTCGGCTGAATAACAAAAACAAACTTTGCACACAAAGAAGTGTGAAGCGCCCATGTTAGTCCCGGATTTAATTAAACAACCAAAAACTAATAAATAAATAAATAAATAAAAAAAGTCTCATTAATTGGCATGTTTTACTCATAAAAATACTTGTAAATTAAGGTGACGCAAACAAATTAAAATGTGTTTCTCTCATCTATACATGTTTTCATACAAATTAAGCAATTATTTTCGGGGGCGGACACTTAAATCCATTACGCTATATAATCTGATTTGATGACGATTTACTCTTGTCTTCAACTTGCGTATGTCAATTGAAATTCAGTGTTCACATTTAAAAGGGATATTTTGTGCGCTAGTCAAGAAAAGTCGTGTCAGGCGTATTGTTGTTTATGTGTTTGGATTAGCACGCACGCTGATAAACCTGTATTTTTTTAAACTAATTGACGTTACTGAGCTTTACGACAAGTTGCTTCATAATAAAGTGCAATACATAACTACATGTAAAATAAATTCTACTCTGTTTCTACTCTGTATCAACACATTGCGTTAAAATGAAAATTTATCATTTTCAACAATATTACAATTGGATAATTTATTTATTAAGTTGATAAGAAAAGCTCAAAAATCAACAATCTGTCTTTATTAAGAGATTCAAGTACATGTACTGTATATACAAAATTCAAAGATATATATACAATGTATATGTACATGTATTGTAATTTAACAATATTTCTCTCTTACTAAAAAATGTGAGATAATCATATGTACGATAAACGTATATCCGATGTCCGCCATTTTCTATTACGAAACTTGACTTTATCGTAAACAAACACAATCTTCCACTGTTTTTCGAATAATTTGCTGAAATGGAATGAATTTTAGCAAGTTGTGTCATAAAATAATCGCAATTCGTTAATAAACGTGTACATGTACATAATCGGGAAAAAACAACTTTTTAATAAAAGTATAACATTTTTACAGGTAAATATTGCGGTGGAATCGCGGTGATTTCAAAATAGATAAGAATAGATAAGAAGCTCGAATTGACGACATGTCAATCGCGGTGATATAATTAGCCCGTAGGCGGTATTGCGGTGATCATATAGGTTGAATTGCGGTGATTATCCGCGATGAAAAATATTTGTCCATCGTGGGATCTTTCCGCGTGAGCTGTACTGTATATTGATATTACTCTGTTTCTTCTTATTATTTTTTTTCTTATTTTTCTTTCCATTCACCTTTGTCCGGTGATTTACTCGGGAGATGCTTGAACCGCTCTTAATGAAACTTTGCACAAAGATAGGCCACCACTCATAGATGCACGTTTGACTTTCGGAATTTTCAAAATAGTCGCCGTTTTAAAATGGCAGCCGACGGGGCGAAACCTCAAAATAAGACAAAGTGCTCCGATTTAGATGAAATTTGGTTTAAAGGTAGATATAGAAGTTGCAAGTTCAAATCCGTTATCGAAATTTTATCCTTTAGTGCGGTTTTCAATATGGCCGCCAAAAAGGCGACGAAACTTGAACGTTGTGCGATTTCATCGCAATTTGATTTAAAAAATAGATATTTATGTGGCGAGTTTATTTATGGTATCGGAATTTTATCCCGCGGTGGCCATTTTTAGCTCACCTGTGCACGAAGTGCTCAGGGTGAGTTATTGTGATCGCACTATGTCCGTCGTCCGTCGTCCGTCAACATTTTCTCCTCTGTAACCGGTGGGTCAACTGGGATGAAACTTCACAGAAAGCATCCTCTCAATGTCCTCACCAGAATTCCTTAAAATTTTTGGGATCCATGCAGAATTCTGGTTTCCATGGCAACGAAATGAAAAAAACTTCAAAATTCTTAAAAAATCTTCTCCTCCGAAAGTGTCAGGCCGATTTTCAAATTATTTTGTAGAAATGTTCCTTGGGTGACTCTCTATCAGATTCCTTGAAGCCATGTTGATTGGTCGAAAAACATGGCCGCCAGGGGGGGCGGGGCTTTTTTGCCTTATACGGCTATAGTGAAAACTTAAAAAATCTTCTCCTCCAAAAGTGTCAGGCTGATTTTCAAATAATTTTGTAGAAATGTTCCTTGGATGACCCTCTATCAGATTCCTTTAAGCCATGTTGATTGGTCAAAAATTATGGCCGCCAGGGGGGGCGGGGCTATTTTGCCTTTTATGGCTATAGTGAAAACTTAAAAAATCTTCTCCTCCAAAAGTGTCAGGCCGATTTTCAAATAATTTTGTAGAAATGTTCCTAGGGTGACCCTCTATCAGATTCCTTCAAGCCAAGTCGATTGGTCGGAAACTATGTCCGCCAGATGGCGGGGCTTATATAGCTAAAGTGAAAAAAAAAATCAGGTGAGCGATTCCAGGGCCATCATGGCCCTCTTGTTTATTCAAAATGGCTGCCAAAACCTAAAAATGTTCTCATTTCAATGAAATTTGGTTTTCAAGTAGATATAGGTATGGCGAGTTCATTTCCGATATTTAAATTTTATCCCGTGGTGGCCATTTTTTATTCAAAATGGCCGCCAAAACCTAAAAATGCTCCGATTTTGATGAAATTTGGTTTTGAAGTAAATTTTATCCCGTGGCGACAATTTGCCGGTTTTGGGGATATATGTGACTTGCTTGCAATCACAATCAGTACTTGTTATTATTTTTTTTTTTCTTATTTTTCTTTCCATTCACCTTTGTCCGGTGATTTACTCGGAGATGCGTTTTCAAAAGCGTTCCTTTCACAAATTACATTATACTATCATTCGTCATGATATTAAATGTCAGTTCCCAAAAGCTGTATATATGTACAAGTTTGTAAGCAAGTATTAGTGTTTAACCCTGTCCCACATGCAGATGACTTATAACTTTAACACTTTTCCTCATATAGACGCTTTCTGATGCCTCTGTAGCAGACAGCTTTTTAAAAACATAGTGACAAAAGAAGAAATTGCTCGAAACAAGCTATTTTCCCTTTTGCCACAATGTTTTCCACTTTTAGTCATAGGTTATCCATTCAATTATAGAGATTTTCTATTTTTTAGCTCACCTATGCACGAGTGCAAGGTGAGCTATTGTGATCACATTTTGTCCGGCGTCCGTGCGCCATGCGTCGTCAACATTTCAGCTTGTTAACACTGAGACTACAGGCTACATTTTGCATCCAATCTTCATGAAAGTGTATCAGAACATTCATCTCCATCAAATCTTGGACAAGTTCGAAACTGGGCCATATGAGGTCAAAAACGAGGTCAATAGGTCAAATTGAAGCAAAATCTTGTTAACACTCTGTAGGCCACATTTTCAACTTGAGCATGTTGAAACTTAATCAGAATGTTTGTCTTGATGATATGTAGGTCAAGTTCGAACATGGGTCATGTCGGGTCAAAAAGTAGGTCACTAGGTCAAATTGAAGGAAAATCTTGTTAACACTCCAGATGCCGCAATTTTTGCTTCAGCAATTTTGTCAGAATGTTTGTCTTAAAAATATATATGTCAAGTTCGAATATGGGTCATATTGGGTCAGAAACTAGGTCACTAGGCCAAATTGAAGGGTAATCTTGTTAACAATGTAGAGGCCACATTTTTAACTTGAGCATGTTGAAATTTTGTCAGAATGTTTGTCTTAAAGATATCTAGGTCAAGTTTAAATATGGGTCATATTGGGTCAGAAACTAGGTTACTAGGCCAAATTGAGGCAAAATCTTGTTAACTCTGTAGAAGCCGCATGTTTTGCTTCAGCAGCTTGAAATTTGGTCAGAATGTTGAGCTAAATGATAGCTAGGCAAAGTTCGAATATGAGTCATGCGGGGTCAAAAACTAGGCCACTAGGCCAAATTGAAGGAAAATCTTGTTAACACTTTGGATGCCGCATTTTTTGCTTCAGCAGCTTGAAATTTGGTCAGAATGTTTGTCTAAATGATATCTCGGCCAAGTTCGAATATGGGTCATGCTGGGTTAAAAACTAGGTCACTAGGCCAAATTGAAGGGTAATCTTGTTAACACTCTTCATACTGCATTTTTAACTTGAGCATGATGAAACTTTATCAGAATGTTTTTCTTGATGATATGTAAGTCCAGTTCGATCAAGGGTCATGTTGGGTCAAAAAATAGGTCACTAGGTCAAATTGAAGGAAAATCTTGTTAACACTCTAGAGGCCGCATTTTTTGCTTCAGAAGTTTGAAATGTTGTCAGAATGTTTGTCTTAAAGATATCTAGGTCAAGTTCGAATATGGGTCATATTGGGTCAGAAACTAGGTCACTAGGCCAAATTAAAGGAACATCTTGTTAACTCTGTAGAAGCCGCATGTTTTGCTACAGCAGCTTGACATTTAATGAGAATGTTTATCTAAATGATATCTAAGCAAAGTTTGAATATGGATCATGTAGGGTCAAAAACTAGGTCACTAGGCAAAATTGAAGGAAAATCTTGTTAACACTTTGGATGCCGCATTTTTTGCTTCAGCAGCTTGAAATTTGGTCAGAATGTTTATCTGAATTATATCTAGGTCAAGTTCGAATATGGGTCATATTGGATCAGAAACAAGGTCAATAAAGGAAAATATTGTTCGCCACATTTTTACTTTGAGCAAGTTGAAAATTTGTCACAAGGTTGTCTTGATGATATCTAGTCCATGTTGGAATATGGGTCATATCAGGTAAAAAAATATAGATCACTAGGCCAAATGAAGGAATAATTGTCTTGATGTGTTTTTCATTGCAGTACATTGTATAATAATTAAGTTGAGCGATCCAGGGCCATCATGGCCCTCTTGTTTACAAAAGTGTTCAAAGTCGTCTGCTGCAGAATTGTCGTATTAGGGAAAGGATTAAATAATATTTACATGATTGTTGCAAAAATCGAAAAAATCCGGGCAGGTAATTTCTCTTTTTGTGACAATGTTTTCGTTTGTATACAATAATAATAATCACAATTCAGTGTTTTTTCTTAACTCAAATTGAGGCCAAAATTTGATGCCACTCACAATAAAAAAACACCTCTCTTTTTCACAAAAGTAGGCCTAAATTTCACAAAATCTGACTTTCATCACATTTTACATGTCACTATTTTCACAATTGGTCACAAAACAGCAAGAAAAAACACTGCAATTAATAGATGTTGTACAGGGTTTTGCGGAATTGTTTTCAAATAAGTCTGCTGTAGTCTGATTTATCTGTGAAAATTCTATATTATACTACGTTTTTTAAAATAATTTGCATAATTTTCAGTTTATTTGCTTAATGTGTTATAAATGATAAAGTTCAGCTATTTTGTAATTTATTTCATATGCGTCAATAAATAAAAAAAAAAAAATTCAGTTTCAGTGTTAATCAAAATTATCTTATCTAAAGTGTCCTCTTCAATCATTGATTCTCTAAAGTTGCCCAATACTGCTGTCCACAATAAGATTGAATTTTCGGAATTCTTAGTTTTGTGTATATAATTGGTCACTAAATGAGGTGCAATGTAGCCTGATTAGGTCTGGTTTGGCTTCAGAACCTCATTCCAAGAAGGGAATTAGATCGTCTTCATCTGGCCATCATACAAGAGATCTCCTTGCTGTAGTTGTCTCCTGTACAGTATACACCTATTCAGGACAGGAAATGGGTTTTCCTTGCTTGGTCGACAACAAATAAAGTGCACTGAATATACCTGAAATATAAATAAAAAACATAGCTAGAAACAAACGTTGGTCATTTTGGCACAAGTATAACCAGTTTCCTGTGTAGTTACAAAATTTTGAAACATCCCTTACGGAAATTGGGTACATTGTCAGTGTGTTATCAGTGAATTGCCATGTTCTTGCCAGCTAAACTTCAGCTTCTTTCCAGTCAATTATCAGTCTATTACCCGATCTGACTTTACACTTATTCAGTCTGTTGCCAGTTGAAAACCAGTTTATTGTAAGTCATGCAGTTAGTGTATTACCAGCAAAAACCATTTTATTGTCAGATCAAATAATGCATAAATTTATATTTTTAGAGTTATAATTGAGACATTAAATTGTTGCATTTTCTTCAAATTTGATGAGTTCCTCACAAGAATAAACTGACAACACACAAACAACAAACTGACATTAACATATTGTCTGGCAACACAATGACATCACACTAACATCAGCCTAGATTTTGGCCTTTTTAGTCTATTGCTAGGGAATAATCAGTCTATCGTCAGATTTTACATGACATTAAATTTTAAACCAGCCGACAATGCACTGACATTACATTTGCACTGGTTTCGCACTGACAGCATCCTGGCTGTAACAATATCACTGGCAACACAAATACATGATACTAACAATAGCTGGGAATTAAAAAAAATATTCAGTAGTTGAGAACACACTGACATTACATCAACAACAGGGCCCAGATGGCCATAAATCAATAACCTGATTGATAGTATAGTAGCAAGTGAAGAACCAAAGTTCTACACAGATTGTTAGTCCTTGTATAAATTTCAAAGAGGAGTGTGAAGTTGTTTGGAGAGTAGATATCTTTCCCTATCATATAGTCCTGTTCTTTTTGCTCTCCTTGCTACACTTGTCGTTCATGGCTTTTATTCCACAATACATTTTTTGATGTCTTCTTTGACTTCCTCCAATAAGCAGGTGTTAATAAATTCTTTAAAAAATCCTCAACTTTTTTTATGCCTCTGGCACAGAGAAAAATCAAAACATAAAGAGGTAATTCAAAGCATGTTGATTGGTCGAAAAACATGGCCGCCAGGGGGGCGGGGCTTTTTTGCATTATATGGCTATAGTGAAAACTTAAAAAATCTTCTCCTCCAAAAGTGTCTGGCCGATTTTCAAATAATTTTGTAGAAATGTTCCTAGGGTGACCCTCTATCAGATTCCTTCAAGCCAAGTTGATTGGTCGGAAACTATGGCTGCCATGGGGCGGGGCTTATATAGGTAATGAGCCATAATATGGTGTCCGGATTTTGAGTTACATCACAAACACTGTGGTGTCCTCTTTTGTAATATTTGACTTTTGTCAAATTAAATGCTATATATGTTTAGAACAATATCTAAAGCTGTTAAATTCTAAATGACAAAATAGATTTTATCTTTAAATAAAGAGAAATGTGGGTTTTAAATTGTATTGTTAGTAACACAGAACACCATGTAATAAATCAATTTTATGAAGAGTATGCCTAGTTAATTTTTTTTAGATCTAATTTACATTTTCACCATCTTTATTTGGAATTATTTCAATAAATAAATGGTTTATTTAGTGAAACAATTAATAGAATACAACTAGATAAAGAATGGTGTAACAGGACACAACATGATGTAACAGGACACAAACTGGTGTGTAACAGGACACAAAATGATGTAACTGGACACTAATTCAATTGTATTGTTAGTAACACAGGACACCATTCACAGTAATAAATCAATTTTATGAAGAGTATGCCTGGTTAATTTTTTTTAGATCTAATTTACATTTTCACCATCTTTATTTGGAATTATTTCAATAAATAAATGGTTTATTTAGTGAAATAATTAATAGTATACAACTAGATAAAGAATGGTGTAACAGGACACAAAATGATGTAACAGGCACAAACTGGTGTGTAACAGGACACAAAATGATGTAACTGGACACCAATTGTGCACTTCATATAAGTGTGTAATATAATAGCATAAACATTTTCAGTATAAATAATTCTCCAGTTAAATTAAAATATACTTATCATGCAAATATGTATTTATTATGTAAGCACAATGCTTATGGAGGTAGAATATGCTTTCCAGGACAGTCAACGTTACAAGGCAAAAGAGACAAAATTCGCGATTTTTTTCCCCCAGTCAAAAATAATAACAAGTTCTTCGTAGTGAATTAAATAGGTTCGCAAACATCTCTGGACAATTTAAATAACGAAATAGGAAGTTACTACGCATTGCGATACATTATAAGCAACCATTGATGACCTCAATCGGCTTGGTGCCGGCGTAACAAAATTTCAGAAGTCTGACTGTCATTTTCGAGCCGCCATTTTAAAACACTCTTGTCGTAAAACGTCTATAACTGTCGTAAATTGTTGCGATGTTTAATGTCGTAAATAGAACAGCCAAAATTTAGTTTCCTCCTAGGTGATTGACGAAGCATTTATTAATTATAACAAAATAATAGGGCGTAACAAAAAAAAACCATTTTGATAAACAATATTTTGACTCCCTGTCAAATAAAAGATATCTGTCCCAGAACAACATGTTTACGACATTAACAAAGAATGTAAGTGATCACGTGATTTGTATGCAATGAAAATATGGTTATCGGTCCAGCTAGGTTTCGAGTTTTGATGCTATTTAGACGTGATGTAACTGGGTGGACACATTCGTTACGCCGATGTCCAGGATTTTATATTCAAATCAAAATCGTTTTTACGTCGCTCTATTAAATCTTAAAGTTATATTTACAAGTAATTTTTTAAATTATTATTTCACATATATTAGTTTCCAAACTTTAAATATAAAGAAAAACAGTTTGTTTTGGTTTTCAAAAAGTCCTCCCATGCCTTTGTCGGGAAGGACACGGCGAAAATGCTCAAGAAAAGTATTAATTAAAGGAGTTTATCAGTTCTTTCAGAAATCAATAGCATATTATTTAATAGATTTAGTAGTTTCTAACAGTTTGTGACATGCTGATAAACTATAAAACACATAGTTCTTCAAATAAAGGAGAATAAATAATGACTCTGTGATGTAACACAAAATCCCGGACACCATATTATGGCTCTAAAGTGAAAAAAAAAAATCAGGTGAGCGATTCCAGGGCCATCATGGCCCTCTTGTTTTGTTTTATTTACGAAGACAAAACAGTCCCTATTAGCTAGACTGGTATACTTTATTTTACACTATATACTACATGTAATCAAAAGTCGATAACTACAAACCTTTACGTCGCAGTCTAATTTGTTTACTTACGCGCACCTGCATGACTCGCGAATACCAACTGCGTAGATCAATATCCTTTGCAGAGAGCCGCTCTTTACACTCACTTACAAATAGTAAATTATAGGTGATTGAAAATGTTTATTTGGTTCGAAACAAATGAAGAAAAGAACAAACCGAGATAAAACTGGTTTTAATGGAAAAATGACTTTGAACGAACACTCTCTGCCTATAAAGAGAGTTTCAAGAACGACACCTCTGCGAATAAGAAAGAATCGGGTCTTTCGTACAAAATTATTTCGTCCTTGACAATTTTAAATGTGTCATTTAATTCCCTAAAGGCATATTGCTTCCGATCTGCATATTGTTATGCATCATGGACACAAGGGCGCTCATCATAATATATTTTAAAACATGAGTAGTTTGTTGTTTTCGTTATAAAAAAGGAAGGAAAGAATTAAAATAAATTAACATGTTGTAGGGCTAAGTTTATGTTCGAAATTAAGTTTAAATTATACAACAATTTCAATGAGATTTAACTTTTTAGTTGATATTATATTTCGAAGGTGGTCTAATTTATAAATATTGGACTACATTTCAACATTTGATAAAGTATGATATAATTAGGATGCTAAGCTTATATCATTTTGAGAAAAAGAGAAAACTCATGTCTTCAGCGATTTAACCCTTATCTCATTGTTTTAAAAGTAGATTGCTGCAAAGGTGTCCACTGTTGACTTTAAAAGAGGAAAGGTAAAATGACGTGCTATTGCATGCAAATCCTAAATTGTCTGTTTTGTGGTTTTATTGAAAAATAATAAAATTCAAATATTCTGACAAACATCTTGAAAAGTGTATGTGGAATTCACAAATCTTATAATTATTCCTTAATGAAAGGACTGTATACATACTAAGACTAATGATTGGCAAGATTACTCATTTACATTACTGTTTATGATCAATAATTAGTTGGTTGTGTGTATGGTCAACCTACTTTGGAATGGAGATTGATCATAAACAATGAAAGGCTTCAATTATCATTCACTTCGTTGACAAAACAATGCAAGTTATGATACATTTTCACTTGACCCCACCCCTGATGTTCCAATATGCCCCTCAGTTGATAACTGTTTATTCAACTACTATAATGTTAGTGTTATGCATAACTGCACTATGGATATCCGGCGACATTGATGCGTTGCATCAACTTTCTCTTGTTGTTGGAATTTAATAAAACTTCATACAATGGTAGAGCACAATGAGAGGAAGTGCATTGTACAATAACCAGGACTCTAATTTACAGAGTTATTGCCCTTTGTTACTTTTCTTGTCCGGAGAATTACTTCATAACTAATAGATGGAATCTAATAAAACTGCATACACTGGTAGAGCACAATGAGTGGAAATGCAGTGTACAAAAACCATAACTCTAATATACATAATTACAGAGTTATTGCCCTTTGTTACTTTTTCTTGTGCATAGAGTCTTGTCCGGAGCATTACTTTAAAACTAATTGTTGGAATTGAATAAAACTTCATACGATGATACAACACATTGAGAGGAAGTGCAGTGTACAGGAACATTCATTATACAGTCCATACCGTAATAATATATCATTCATTATACAGTCCATACCGTAATAATATATCATTCATTATACAGTCCATCCGTAATTATATCATTCATCATACAGTCCATACCGTTATAATATATCATTCATTATACAGTCCATACCGTAATTATATATTATTCATTATACAGTCCATACCGTAATAATATATCATTCATTATACAAACCTCATGGTGGAGTGCCCTTGGGCAAGGCACATTTTCTAGCCTAGTACTGGTTTGTTTACCCAGGGAAATATTGAAATAACTGAAATATTGTTGAAAGCGGCGTAAAACCCCAATAAATAAATAAATCATTATACAGTCCATACCGTAATAATATATCATTCATTATACAGTCCATACCGTAATAATAACATTCATCATACAGTCCATACCGTAAAAATATATCATTCATTATACAGTCCATACCGTAATTATATATTATTAGCTCGCCAGTACGAAGTACAGGAGAGCTTATGTGTTACCCCCGGCGTCGGCACCGTCGGCACCGCGGCGTCGGCGTCGGCGGTGGCGTAGACACCTAGGTTTAAGGTTTGTGTTTAAGGTTTTCATTTGGGTTTTAAGGGTTTATACCTTTAGGAACCATTTGTCATCCATCTACGCACACCACTACACCCGTCCTGACCCTGGGTCAAGGTCAAGGTAATTTCTACTTGGTTCTACTTGGTTCAGTTACAAGGTTTAAGGTTTGCGTTTAACGTTTAACATATCACTCTGCATTCACTATTATGACATTGATTGCTTTCATATTTAGTTTTGCATTTAGGAACTATTGGTCATCCATCTACGCACACCACTTCACCCGTTCTGACCCTGGGTCAAGGTCAAGGTCATTTCTACTTAGTTCAGTTACAAGGTTTAAGGTTTGCGTTTAACGTTTAACATATCACTCTGCATTCACTATTATGACATCGATTGCTTTCATATTTAGTTAAAACATTTAGGAACTATTGGTCATTTATCTACGCACACCACTACACCCGTTCTGACCCTGGGTCAAGGTCAAGGTCATTTCTACTTGGTTCAGTTACAAGGTTTAAGGTTTGCGTTTAACGTTTAACATATCACTCTGCATTCACTATTATGACATTGATTGCTTTCATATTTAGTTTATACATTTAGGAAGTATTGGTCATCCATCTATGCACAGCACTACACCCGTTCTGACCCTGGGTCAAGGTCAAGTTATATCAGAGTTATTGCCCCTTTTCTGTCAAAAAATCTAACTTTTTCGTCACGTTTTCAAATAACTTTTTTTCTACTCAAAGGATTAGATTGAAACTTCTGACAAATGTTTATATCAATGTGTGTGATTGGTTCACAAAAGGGGGATAATCCAAATAATTTTATATCAGAGTTATTGCCCCTTTTCTGTCAAAAAATTAAATTTTCAAATAACTTTTTTTCTACCCGAAGGATTGGATTGAAACTTCTGACAAATGTTACTTTTTTTTTTATTCGACGTCTGTCTGTCTATTTTTAGCTCCACTGGCTGAAAGCCAGTCGAGCTTATGTCATGGCGAATTGTCCGTCGTGCGTGCGTGCGTGCGTGCTTGCGTGCGTAAGCTTTTTCCTTTAAACGACTTCTTCTCACTAACCACTTGGCCAATTTGGTTGAAACTTCATAGGAAGCATCCTCTCAATGTCCTCTCTTAAATTCCTTCAATTTGTTTTGATCCATCCATAATTCTGGTTTCCATGGCAACCAAAAGAAAAAAAATAGTGAAAACTTAAAAAATCTTCTTCTCTGAAAGTGTCAGGCCGATTTTCAAATAATTTTGTAGAAATGTTCCTTGGGTGACCCTTTATTAGATTCCTTCAAGAAATGTTGATTGGTCGAAAAACATGGTCGCCAGAGGGTGGGGCTATTTTGCCTTATATGACCATAGTGAAAACTTAAAAAATCTTCTTCTCCGAAAGTGTTCAGCCGATTTTCAAATAATTTTGTAGAAATGTTCATTGGGTGACCCTCTATCAGATTCCTTCAAGCCATGTTGATTGGTCGAAAAATATGGCCGCCAGAGGGCGGGGCTATTTTGCTCTATATGACCATAGTGAAAATTTAAAAAATCTTCCTCTCCGAAAGTGTTTAGCAGATTTTCAAATAATTTTGTAGAAATGTTCTTTGGGTGACCCTCTATCAGATTCCTTCAAGCCATGTTGATTGGTTAAAAAATATGGCCGCCATGGGGTGGGGCTATTTTGCCTTATATGGCTATTGTGAAAACTTAAAAAATCTTCTCCTCCGAAAGTGTCAGGCCGATTTTCAAATAATTTTGCAGAAACATTCCTTGGGTGACACTCTACAAGATTCCTTTAAGCCATGTTGGTTGGTAAAAGATATGGCCACCAGGGGGCAGGGCTGTTTGGAGATTTGATTTTTGCCTTATGGCCGTGGAGCGATACTTGCCCTCTTGGGCCTCTTGTTTTTTTTATCCGGCGTCTGTCTGTCTGTCCGTCACACTTTTTTCGTCACGTTTTCAAATAACTTTTGTTCTACTCAAAGGATTAGATTGAAACTTCTGACAAATGTTTTTATCAATGTGTGTGATTGGTTCACAAAAGGGCGATAATCCAATTAATTTTATATCAGAGTTATTGCCCCTTTTCTGTCAAAAATTTAAATTTTCAAATAACTTTTTTTCTACTCAAAGGATTGGATTGAAACTTCTGACAAATGTTTATATCAATGTGTATGATGGGTTCACAAAAAGGGGGATAATCCAAATAATTTTATATCAGAGTTATTGGCCCTTTTCTGTCAAAAATTTAATCTACTCAAAGGATTGGATTGAAACTTCTGACAAATGTTTATATCAATGTGTATGATGGGTTCACAAAAGGGGGATAATTCAAATATTTTTATATCAGAGTTATTGCCCCTTTTCTGTCAAATATTCAAATTACTTTTTTTCTGCTCAAAGGATTGGATTGAAACTTCTGACAAATGTTTATATCAATTTTTGTGATGGGTTCACAAAAGGGGGATAATCCAAATATTTTTTATATCAGAGTTATTGCCCCTTTTCTATCAAAAATTAAAATTTTCTGACAAGGCGCCGGCAGGTGACACACGTGCTCCGGGGAGCACTCCATTCTAGTTGAACTTAGAATTTTTGTCAAAAGTATTGAAAAGGTGTATTATCTTGCAATAGGTGATACTGTGCGACTTTACCTAATACTTTAACTGTTCTGAAGTAGGCCCTGATATACGATGGCCCTGATAGGCAAGCTATATTGTCCTCCGACAACTCTTGTTCATTATACAGTCCATACCGTAATAATATATCATTCATTATACAGTCCTCATGGTGGAGTGCCCTTGGGCAAGGCACATTTTCTAGCCTAGTACTGGTTTGTTTACCCAGGGAAATATTGAAATAACTAAAATATTGTTGAAAGCGGCGTAAAACCCCAATAAATAAATAAATCATTATACAGTTCATACAGTAATAATATATCATTCATTATACAGTCCATCCCGTAATAATATATCATTCATTATACAGTCCATACCGTAATAATATATCATTCATTATACAGTCCATACCGTAATAATATATCATTCAATATACAGTCCATAACGTAATTATATCATTCATTTTACAGTCCATACCGTAATAATATACCATTCATTATACAGTCCATAACGTAATAATATATCATTCATTATACATTCCTTACCGTAATAATATAACATTAATTATACAGTTCATAACATAATTATATATCATTCATTATACAATCCATACCGTCATTATATATCATTCATTATACAGTCCATAACGTAATTATATATCATTCATTATACAGTCCATACCGTAATAATATATCATTCATTTATACAGTCCATAATGTAATTATATATCATTCATTATACAGTCCATACCGTAATAATATATCATTCATTATACATTCCATACTGTAATAATATAACATTCATTATACAGTTCCTAACATAATTATATATCATTCATTATACAGTCCATACCGTAATTATATATCATTCATTATACAGTCCATAACGTAATTATATATCATTCATTATACAGACCATAATGTAATTATATATCGTTCATTATACAGTCCATACCGTAATAATATATCATTCATTATACAGTCCATAACGTAATAATATATCCTTCATTATACAGTCCATAACGTAATTATATATCATTCATTATACAGTCCATAACGTAACTATGTATCATTCATTATAAAGTCCATAATGTAATTATATATATCCTTCATTATACAGTCCATAACGTAATTATATATCATTCATTATACAGTCCATAACGTAATAATATATCATTCATTATAATACAGTCCATACCGTAATTATATATCATTAGCTCATTTCTTGTTCTATTTTATTCTCAAATTTCCATTGCATTCAGTGTTATTAAAATCTTCTAAATAATTATGAGACTGTCTCTTGGATCCCAAATTTTAGGAGAGAAATTGTATTGCTTTCTTTTCACTCCTTATGTTTTGTATAAATGCTTTTGTACACTGTGTATGTAATTTATGCAAATAAATATATTTTGATATGTATTTGGCATGGTGTGAAAAAAATAACTTACTTTCTATTTCAGGAAGCAATAATATTCACATACAGCGCCTATTTCCACAATGAAGTTATACTCTCTGTCAATTCTTTATAAAGTGGGTGATGGAAAGGCAAACAGGCTGGTTTCAGCACATGACCTAGCTTCATTTGGTTTCTTTCAAAGATCCAGGTCAGTATTATTGCTAGAGAAGTTAGTTTGTAAAGTAATGGATGCATTTGTTTAAGTCACTCTTTTACACATACAAAAAAATGAAGCAGACGACTTTGATGGGGTTTCACAAAGCAAAGGTGAAAATTAAATGCAATGCTTTTAAATTTATTTTTTAATTTTTGAAGGAGTTTGTTGCAGAGGTGTCAAAGGATGTTTGCACCAATGGTATGAGGTATTTATGATAAAGATATTTATAATATATTTTTGTAAAATAAAAAACAACAGGGCGGATATTGTAATAAGACGTAAACAAAAGGGAGTGATTCCAGCCTAGATTCCGATGAGTGTCTTTGTAATTCGCCTACTAAAGCAATTGGCTCTGAGGAGCCCCTTGCTAACCCACACCCTATGTTGTTTTTCTTGTGTGAATTTTAATATGACTTAGAAGGTCACTTTAAGCACACCTGGGCACAAAGTGTGGGGTGATCTATTGTGATCACTCGCCATCTTGCCGCATCTGTGTTACTTTTTGAACATTCACATTTTGTTACAAATCACTTCTCCACCTAAACCAATGAACCGATTTCAAAATAAGTTAATAGGAAACTTTTTGACATTGTCGAAACCGAATTTTTAGCTCACCTGAGCATGAAGTTCTCACTTGAGCATGAAGTGCTCATGGTGAGCTATTGCAATGTCCTGATTTTATTTCTTTTTTTCCTTTGAAAATCTCGCAGCATATTTGGGGGCCCACCATTCTTGAAAACTGGCCCCTCATTTTTGGCGTTGCCGTTGATATTAGCCCATACTTTTTAATGTCTAGGCAAAATACGGAATGTTATCATCAGGAAGTTTTTCTAGGAGAGAGGCTTTTGATCAAAATCCGTCTTACTCCACTCATTATAGGATACAAAGAAGTTATGGGAGGAAAGGGAGATCTATCCCACACACAGTGAGCACAGCTCCTATGGAAATGACATCTACCATGTCAGTTCGGGAAGAGACCCCACCAACGTACAAAGTTTCTTTAATCGCCCCATCTCAGGATCCTATGTTTGATTCTTAGAGTGACTTAACAGAGCCAGTCCAGAGACAACCGGTGAAGGCTGCCTCTTGTCAGGATAAATAATTTATTACAATGGATTTCTTTTATGGTTAATTTCTAATTCGTGCACTATTTAAGACATGTTGAAACGGTTTCATGTCCACTTTAAGGGCACTCTGCCGAGACAGGTTAGGTCTGCATTTACACTTAGGTCTCCCAGAAGGGAAAGTACGGAGCAAGCCGTTACTGATTTCTTGTTCAGAAAAAGAGATTCCACTGTGTTCAAGGGGACCCAAACCTGAAATGGTGAGGAATGTCATCCTGACGAATGTGAACTCCCTCGCTGGAAATAGCTCCGACTTCTGCAGGTTGGGTATAAGCCCCAACAGTATGATAGTGCACCGAGCTAGGGATAAATCGTTGATCAGACACAAGTGTTCATCCTTGCCTAGGAGCCAATCACCGAGGTATTGCAGTAGTTGAGGACCCTGCATTCAAAGAAAGGCTCCTACTGCCCCCAATATTTTTGTGAAACCTCTTGGGGCGGACTTAAGACCAAAGGGAAGAGGCTGGAATTGGAATACTTCCCGAAGGTATTTCGTCGAAGAAGGAGCAATTGGTATGACTTTGTGATAATAGGCGTCTGTTAAATCTAATGAGACAAACCCACTCCCCTTTTAGAATGGCATTCTTGATGGATCAAGACGTTTCCATCTTTAACTTTTCGGCCAGTATAGATTGTTGGTTCATATCAGATAATTCTATGTGGCCGAAGATGAGAACACTCAAGGTGGAACCCCCTCCCCCGCCCCTCTCTAGGGGGTAGGACTCCAGATAGGTAGTACCACTCCAGGAAGTATATTTCATGCTACTTAATTAAAATACAAGAATGTCTTCCCTGTATTAACTTCATGCACATGTGTATAATGAAAGTTCAATTTTGAGCATGAAGAGGAAGCAACTGTAAGACAAGCGTGAGATGATATGCTTGTGCTGGATGTGTTCTATGGTTCAGTCTCACTTTGCCAACCAATTATTTCTTACCACCTCTTTCTTACCTGTAATAACAATTGTGGAAAATACCTAGTAGATCAATTGGTTTATTTGTATAAGAACAAAATGAAAAGTGATGAAGCTTGTTTTTCTATTTTTGTTAGCACATATATATTACAAATATAAACTATTTCAGGTATGTACTTTGTAAATGCTTATGATTTAGCCAAAGACTTCTGAAAACTTGGTGACAATATAAGACATTTCTTATGCTATTACACATATGTTATATTCAATATTCATACTATCGTTCAGAGATTTTCAATATTTTTCTGCATATGTATACATTAGGGATGGGAACGAATACTGAAAACGATATTCGAATATTCATTTTTCGAATCAAAAATCGGTATCTGATTTCAGGTTTATCGGAATACTTGTACTTTTCCATTTCCTTTATCAAATAATTGCAATTTTCCGAGTATAAGTATAAGCTATTAATTATGTATATATTGCATGTTTTCAACTGAATTTACTCTCAACAGATATATTTGAATTTCAAGTTGATGTAAATCAAGAAAACAATTCCCATCGAAACGATAAACCGAATCGCAACGTTTACCGAATTTAGTATTTAACCAAAGTATTAACAAAATAATTATATTTCTTATTCATACAAAAAGCATAGGGAGTTGGGTGATATTTCGTTTATTTATGTTTTACTGATTTCGTCTAGTCAATTTAACCGTGTGTTAAAATGGCAGAAGATTCATTTTTTACGCTGATGTTAATTCGATTTTGAAGAGGAAAGCCGCATATTTTTGACACCTAATGCAATGTTAAATATGATTAAATCAATTGTTACAATAGCTGTCTATGATGTAAACGCTGAGAGGGTTTTAAGGAACTTGTCTGTCACTATTTATACATATGTGTTGATTAAAAAATTAAAACAAAAATAGTCGTCAAGGTGATGTCTGGTTACACACGATAAGAACTCGATATATTGTACGCGTGACAATTATCGATTTTATAATAGTTACTTAAGGTTTGACTTACGTTGTATAAACACAACAAACGACACATACACACTCTTTATCACTTCATCCTTAATCATGGTTAGCTGCAACTCGCGACCTCTGTCAGAATTTTACTAATGACATTTGGTCATTTTTTTTTTATTTCTTAAAATAAAATCGTAAATTAAAAAACGAATATTCTTATTCGGAAACAGTATTCGAATATTCGTCCATTTTTCGAATATTCGAATATTCGTTCCCATCCCTAGTATACATACATGTACATACATGTATATACAATTAGCGTTTCTGCCTCTGCAGACTATTCCCTGCGAAAATGTAGCGGGAAATTATGCGCTTTCTTCTAGTTCTACAAGGTTTTCAAATTAACTTGGATTGCTGTTAATGTATTAAATACTTCAAACAAAATGCAATACACTTATTACATCATCAAACAAAGTAAGACATGTAAGATGATATCAATTCAATTTGATCAACTGTGAAGCTGCATCAGCATATACGTAAAAGTAAATCTCAACAGATTCAAGTCTTTTTAGCTCTCCAGAGCAGGTAGTGCTCAAGGTGAGTTATTGTGATCACCTTTTGTCCGTCGTTCGTCGTCCGTCGTCAACATTTGCTTGTTAACACTCTTGAGGCAACATTTTGCATCCAATCTTTATGAAAGTTTATCAGAAGATATATCTCCATCAACTCTAGTCCAAGTTCGAAACTGGGTCATGTGGGGTCAAAAACTAGGTCACTAGGTCAAATTTAAAGAAAATCTTGTTAACACTCTGGAAGCCACATTTTTAGTTTGAGCATGTTGAAACTTTGTCAGAATGTTTGTCTAAGTAATATCTAGGCCAAGTTCGAAATTGGGTCATGTGGGGTCAAAAACTAGGTCACTAGGTCAAATTTAAAGAAAATCTTGTTAACACTCTGGAAGCCACATTTTTAGCTTGAGCATGTTGAAACTTTGTCAGAATGTTTGTCTCAGTGATTTCTAGGCCAAGTCTGAAACTGGGTAATGTTTGGTCAAAAACTAGGTTACTAGGTCAAATTTATAACAAATCTTGTTAACACTCTGGAAGCCACATATTTGGCTTGAGCATGTTGAAACTTTTCAGAATGTTTGTCTTAGTGATTTCTATGCCAAGATCGAATATAGGTCATGTTTGGTCAAAATCTAGGTTTCTAGGCTCAATTTAAGGAAAATCTTGTTAAAAGCCGCATTTTAAACTTGAGCATGTTGAAACTTTGTTAGAAAGTTTGTCTTGATGATATCTAGGCCAAGTTCAATTATGGGTCATTTTGAATCTTTGTCAGAATATTTGCCTTCAAGATATCTAGGCCAAATCAAATATGGGTATGGTCAGGTCAAAAACTAGGTCATATTGTTTAAAAATCTTGTTAACACTTTAGACATTGCATTTTTGACTTGAGCAGCTTGAAATTTTGTCAGAAAGTTTGTCTTGATGATATTGCCATTGGCGCTGAAAGAGTTAAGTCTTAAAAAGCCCATTCTCAGGTGAGCGATCCAGGGCCTTAGGGCCCTCTTGTTTAACGAGTGGCTAAAAGACTGTCTTTACTTCTCTATTCGAAGACACGTTATGACAAGTTTAGTTTTAAGAATGATCATTAACACTTGCTGTACCTTAATAATAAAGTTATATAATAAAAAGAAACATTTTCTGGATATCAATATGTAACACATATCCTGTCAGAACTGCTATTTGAACGAGGAATCCATTGGTAGACAAAGCTGTTCGTGAACCCTATATATCTCGTGGTAGAAAACAGACTTTAACATTTTTCTTGTTTATCGTGGATGCATTTAAGTGGAAACATAGATATGCTTCTCATTAAAGGACAGAACTCGCTTTAAATTTTACCTATGAACTGCATGATCATGAGGGAATAAACAGATCTATGTATGCTACATTTTCAACAAAGAAAGAATGAACATGTCATGTAGGTTCCGAGTGATTTGTAAAATGGTATTCTTTTCGATTTGTATTTGTATTGATAAAATCTATTGAAAAGTAATATAAACAATAACAACTTAATTTCTGCTTTTTATTTGTGTTTGTATATTGAATTATTGCTTTGATTTATATTGAGAACAGTATTTCCGGCGATTATGTCATTTCTAAAAATAAGTATACATGTAAACAAAAAGTTTATTATATACCAGTGTTATATATATCTCAAAATCTGCTCATTGCAAGATAAATAAAATACTACGTACTTAACATGCTATAAGAACTTTATATGACTCGGCTTGGAGAACTGATGATTCTCCAAACCTTGTCAGATAAATCTCTTATTGGACATCAAGGACGTTATATTCTCTATTTTCCTGCATAAGCTATGATGTACAAGGAAAAGTCTAAATGACTAAATGGACTAGGGGTGTGAGGGAATAGTTGATAGTTTCACAGAACCGATTGAGATTTCAAAATAACTGAAGCCCTGATTGAGAGTATTGGATATCTATTGTCCCTTTGATTCTTTCCCACATGCACAATTTAAGACTTCAAAGTCTTCTGCTGCAACTTTGTTGTTGGTCGGAAAGGATTCAATACTACTCTGACACAGTGACTGATCTTTGCCTTTATTTGTTTGAATTCTATTTCTTTTTCGAGAGGTAACTCCTAAAAACATTTAACAAATTCTAGGATCTCTTGAAGACCTCTGTTAGAGACGGCTTAAGGAAAAGGTAAAGATTACTTGAAATGAATCTTTTCATCTTTTCCCTCAATGCTTTCAGCTCAGTATGCAGCTTCATGTTTTAAACTTATCAAGTCTAGTCTAAAACCTCTTGTATTTCAGTGTAAAAGAATTCATGAATTTCTCCAGCAAAATTATAACAGAAAGGACAATGGTCTCCTCAAGGGCTTCTGTTAAAGAACAAGGTAAGTGTAATTGATGATCATGAGGTTGATCTGATCATCTGTTTCAGTTTAAACAGAATTATTTAAAGTTGATTAAAAAGCATGTTCTTACAAATTGTTTACAAACTGACTTTGACCATAGATGTATGTCGAGCCCTGATTTTATTGACTTAACTATAGATGTTTAGGTATGTCAAGCCCCGATTTTATTGACTCTGACTATAGATGTATGTCAAGCCCGAATTGACTTTTACCATAGATATATGTCGAGGCCGGATTGACTTTGACCATAGATGTATGTCGAATCCTGTTTGACTTTGAGAAAAGATGTATGTCGAGCCCAGATTGACTTTGACCATAGATGTATGTCGAGCCCTGATTGACTTTGACCATAAGTGTACAGTTAAGAACATCTTGAAATTGACAAATTTACCGTTCACGATCCGCTCCGTTCCGTTCCGCTCCGCTCACGTTCCAATCCGCTCTCAAAGTGTTCACTCATTCATAACATTGTGATTGCTTTTTTCCGTTCCGTTCAGATTGAGCGCTTTTTTACGCTCACTCGGAACGATTTTTTTTTTCGATCAAAATCCGTTCAACGATTTGATTGGCTTAAATTAATTTCGTTTCGTTTATATTTTTTTTTACTTAACCCTAAATATCAAAAAACGATCTAGAGTTTTTTCAGCACAATTGTTAGTAGCAAATCGTATTACGAAAATGATCATATTAATAATATGTGTTACATTCTAATTCAATTGGATACTTGAGTGTCTTATAAAACAAAATTTTAGTATACAAATATGACTTTTAATAAAATAGTTTCGTAAAATAATTATCGGATAGTTGTTGCAACCGTTCAATGAGCGAATGATTGGATTTGTGCAATCATTATGATTGTTTCGTTCAGAGCGCAAAATTCCGTTCCGCTCATAAAGCGTTCCAACTTCGTTCCAATCACGCTCACGATCCAATCACGTTCCGCTCAGATTGTCAATTTTATGATGTTCTTAACTGTATGTCGAGCCCGGATTGAATTTGACCATAGATGTATGTCAGGCCCGGATTGACTTTGACCATTAGATGTATGTCGAGCCCTGATTGACTTTGACCATAGATGTATGTCGAGCTCTGATTGTCTTTGACCATTAGATGTATGTAGAGCCCTGATTGACTTTGACCATTAGATGTATGTCAAGCCCGGATTCTGATTGTCTTTGACCATAGTTGTATGTTGAGCTCTGATTGTCTTTGACCATAGGTGTATGTTGAGCCCTGATTGACTTTGACCATAGATATATGTCGAGGCCGGATTGACTTTGACCATAGATGTATGTCGAATCCTGTTTGACTTAGAGAATAGATGTATGTCGAGCCCAGATTGACTTTGACCATAGATGTATGTCCAGCCCGGATTGACTTTGACCAAAGATATATGTCGAGCCCTGATTGACTTTGACCATAGATATATGTCGAGCCCTGATTGACTTTGACCATAGGTGTATGTCAAACCCTGATTGACTTTGACCATAGATTTATGTCGAGCCCTTATTGACTTTGACCATAGATGTATGTCAAGCCCTAATTGACTTTGTCGAGCCCTGATTAACTTTGACCATAGATGTATGTCGAGTTCTGATTGACTTTGACCATAGATGTATGTCGAGTTCTGATTGACTTTGACCATAGATGTATGTCGAGCCCAGATGTTATGAAGCCTGTGCTGCCAGTATAGAGCCAGGCCAGCCAGCTGCGATACTCTACATTTCATCTTGATATTCCTAGAATTGGCTATTGACTCTTCCAAAATGGCATATCTGGACATGGCCATATTAAATCATTCAACCTTTAGGTTAATCTCTATCTCAATAATAAGAATTAACCCTTTCCCACATAAAGGCCCTATCTGATGCCTCTGTAAAAGACAACATTGTGGCAAAATAAGAAATTGGTCAGATTTACTTTATGTGAGAAAGAATTAAATGCCAAAATATGCCAGAGTATAAGTTCCAAAACTAATCCTATATCTTTCTCTTTACAGAATATATATGTCATGTATATGTGAAAAGTGACAATGTTGCTGGGGTAGTAATTGCTGACCATGAATACCCACAAAGAGTAGCTCACACCCTCCTTAATAAAGTAATTGACGACTTTGAAGCAAATGTGGACAAAAAGTTCTGGTCAATAGCCAAGGAAGAGTATGTTAACTATTTCGATAAACATTTCTTTCTTACGGATGCATTTTGAGGCATCAGCAGTAGATAACCCTATTCCTTATACAGTGTTGTTAGAACTCTCCCTAATTCATAAAATAAATCGATAATTTTGAAACATAGGGGAACATATTTCCCATATACAGGCGCTTTCTGACGCTTGTGCAACAAATGACTTTTTATGTAAAAAATACATTACCAGTCATTTAATACCTGATATATAATCTCAATACCGTTAATTCATCCAGAAAAGAAGCTCGCACAGCCATGCATAGCCCTCACGTGTGTGTGATATACACGGCCGCTGGTGATACCGGCGCATGGGCCATGAGTTTCCCACTTTTTAATCTCTGGACACACCAAACTGACAGCTAAGAATTTATTTCATTTTTATAATTTATTTCTTTGTCTTTTTAAGGCATTCGCCTTAAACAAGTTATTATTCATTCAGTCATTCAACTACATTAACAACCTAACAACATAATTGTGTAAATTATTATTTGTAATTAAGTTGTTTTTTGTACACACAACTAACTGAGAAGTCTCGGGTGGGGTAATGGCCGATCATTCTTTCAACGGTTATAGTTACACCGACCCTATTAGCGATAATATATTATTATCGCCTTGTATTACATTATGTATATTAATTAAACATGAACAATTTTGGAAAATATTTGTAAAATCTTTTTCATTGAAATACGTTCCGTGATCAACGGGTATAGTAGAAAATAAAAAATAGGAAAAAATTATATTTTTTGTTGAATCGTATAAATTGTTTTGTTTCATATATATTCTATGTCACATAGTGGTGATCAGAGGCGTGACTCATAACGGCCGTATGAGACACGCATCTGTCCTGTTTTGGTCATTACGCACCAGGCTCAGATATCCAGCCGTCTAACATCGGTCTATATAGGGAGTACAGGACAGAGAAATCTTTCCATTCTCCAAGGGGAACAGTGTACTTCTGTAGGGATTACACTCCTCAAAAGAATGAGAATAGAAGATACGGATATTCAAAACACTGGTCATTACGCACCAGGCTCAGATATCCAGTTTTAGGGAGTACAGGACAGAGAATTCTTTCCGTTTCTCCAAGGGGAACAGTGTACTTCTAAGGGATTACACTCCTTCCCCGATACCAAGCTACGTTTCAAAAGATGTAACGGATCGGTGATAGGCGGGTTAACCAAGCCTACCGGGATCAGCAATACCCACCTTATGAGAATTACTGCTCCCGGAAGGACACCTCTCGAAGAGGCAGTCCTTTGAAAGGCAACCCCCGATCAGAATAACTCAGTGTTTTCCATGAAAGGGAGGTCGAGACGTCCCATACGGTTAGTTTGGCCCCGACGATCGATTCAGTACGACCTCTCTCTACTGCGGAGAGGAGGTCCATATCACACGATCGACACCTTAACACAACAAATAAGTACACACAGATTGAATATTATTTTCAATCCCTTCTCCTACTGTTATAAGACTTGTGTCTTTCAGTTGAAAGACGGATTAGAGTCAAGTATACACATCGTAGGGCTCGACACTCCCCCTACTCTTCGTCTGACGGGGGGCGGGGGCTGACCAGTCCTCTTCAGATGAGGAGCTAGCTGTAGAGCGTTGATCGCTACAGCAGAACATTAGGAAGTATTTAGGGTGGTGCCTAATACTTTATGCCTGAAGGTTGATGCCCCCCCTAGTCGTAAAAACCTGTAATGATTTCGAGCAAAACCTACACTCTGCGGTACAGCAGTCTTCAACTCCTACAGAGTGCCAAGTTATAATGTCTGTCTAACCCTAACCCTAGAGCAGCCTCACATCGGCCTATCATTAGTCAACCGGACAGTAATGGTCAGAGGGAGCTACCATTACTGAACGTACCCAGAGCTGGGTAACGAACAGTCGTTAAGTCAAGTTGACTCCGGAAAACCGAGTAGCGGGTAACCGTTTTGTCAATCTTATGACATAACCCTTGACACCGGACAATGGGGTGTTTTCGAACACAGCCAAGTGCAAATCTTCTTAGCAGAGTTGTCGTTCCTTACACAGAATTCCAATTGACAAATGTCCTCGGACACAGTCATTTGGAGACCGGTCAACCGGGCAATGTCTTTAGACATAGCCAATAGGACACCGGTCAACCGGGTAATGTCTTAGGACATAACCTTTCGACAGTCAATCGGGCAGTATGCTGGGACATAGCCGATTGAACCGTCGGACATCGGGTATGGGGAGTACCGGTCAAATAATTATGTCGGTCCCCAGGGAGGAGAGAGTACGTCTCTAGGAACCACATTTCTCCCAAGTAGCACCCATCGTTCCAATTGTTGGAACGAGTCAATGTCCGACGGTATTACAAGGGAGGGATTCAGTTGATTTCATAAATCAATCCCCTATGCTGGCCTACCGGGATCAGCCGTTCCCAGAGGATATTCACTCTGTGAACTCAAATGTGAGCTCGGCCCGACGGTTGATTCCATGCGATCTCATTCTTCTTCGGAAAAGGGATCAATTCCTTCATAGGATTCCTTCCACCAATGGGCTAAGTCCATGTGGAAAAGCAGCAAGTTGCTTGGGAAGATTGTTGTGTGGAGTACTGGTGTAAGAAGACCAGGAAATACACGAGCAGGTGAACTGGCCGCCGTGATATAACTTGAGAAATTGTTAAAAACGGCGTTAAACCCCAATCAATCAATCATAGGATTCCATGTCAAATCAGACACTGACCTTCCGGTTCAGAACCGGCTATACTCAATCCGCACGTCGTCGGGTAAAACCCACGACCCCGTCTTGTCGGACGAATAAGAGACATATCGGGGTCATGCAGTGCTCCATCGGATGATTAAACAAATAAGAGCTAGACTCTAAATAAACTATCATTGGTCGAAGGTTACTGCATTCACTGCATCCATAAGGCGCATTTCGGCGTATGCGGCAACATCGTTTACACAGGGACAGAAACGTACAGCGACTTCTGCAAAGGCATTCTTAGAAGCCCAACCTGTGAAGACACAAGAGACAGGCTAAGTTCGAGCCTAGCTTTCTGCTTCCTCTGGTCCTGCCTTATTAAAGCCCCATTACGGGAGCTAAGTTGGCATACAACCAAGTAGAGCACTGTCCCTAATCCACAGCTATAGGGAAGCGCTCCTCTCTATTAAATCTTCTAACAAGAATGCCATAGAGTGGGTATCAACCTTCCATTCGGGGGTTTCTACAACTGTCTTTCTTCTGGTTCCTAAGAAAGACAGCCGGTGACGACCGGAAGTAGACTTATCGACTCAGATTGCGTCTAGTACGGTCGAGTAATAGAATGGAAGGTGCCGTTTCATCAAGAACGCAATCCGGAACGGCTGTCTGAGCGATATCTTAGACCTAACAGCCGCCTATTACCACGTACCGATTGCTTTTTCATCGAGGAATGACCATCGATTCATTGTAAACGGGGAAGTGTTAGTCTTAAAACGTTTCAATCAGAAATTATTTCTCTCTGGACACACAAGTGGACTCTCAGCGAGTACTTACCTAATTAATACACAAATTACTAAATACATAAACGGTTGTGTTTATATTAGTAGTACCATAGGTACTCTTACCAAGTGCTGCGATTTATCGGGACCGGCATTGTGTTGACGATCCTCCCGATCGATGCTGCAAAGTCAGCAGGTATTAAATGACTGGTAGTTTTTTAAAGTAAAACATATTTTTATTAGAAAATACTTACCAGTCATTTCAGATTCCCGCCTCCCAACCCCGCGTCGTCACCCAACACTTAACGCCGCAAGTTAACGGTGAAATTAAAAGTGGAAAACTCATGGCCTGTGTGCCGGTATTACCGGCGGCCGTGTATATCACACACGCGTGAGGGCTATGCATGGCTGCGCGAGCTTCTTTTCTGGATGAATTAACGGTATTGAGATTATATATCAGGTATTAAATGACTGGTAAGTATTTTCTAATAAAAATATGTTTTACTTTAAAAAACTTCATTTTGAAAACATTCTGACAAAAGGAGATTGATCAATGCGAGTTATTACAGTTAAGAACATCATGAAATTGACAATCTGAGCGGAACGTGATTGGATCGAGAGCGTGATTGGAACGGAATGTTGTGCTCTGAACGAAACAATCATAATGAACAAAAAAATCCAATCACATGAATGCTTTGCTCAATCTGAGAGGAACGGAAAAAAGCAATCACACTGTTATGAATGAGTGAACGCTTTATGAGCGGAATGGAACGTGAGCGGAGCGGAATGGAAAGGATCAGAGCGGAGCGGAATGGAACGGATCAGAGCGGAGCGTGAACAGTAAATTTGTCAATTTTAAGATGTTCTTACAGTTAAGAACATCATGAAATTGACAATCTGATCGGAACGTGATTGGAACAAAGTTGGAACGCTTTATGAGCGGAACGGAATTTTGCGCTCTGAACGAAACAATCATAATGAACGAAAAAATCCAATCACATGAATGCTTCGCTCAATCTGAGCGAAACAGAAAAAAGCAATCAAAATGTTATGAAGGATTGAACGCTTTATGAGCTGAAAGTAACGTGAGGAGCGGAGCGTGAACGGTAAATTTGTCAATTTCAAGACGTTCTTAACTGTACTCCTTCATTCACAATGTTTTCAACTCTAAAGTTGTCTGCTGCAGATTTATTTTATGTGGGTTAAAAGAAAGAGTGTTATAAATAAAAGGAAACTCATGGAATGTAAATTATAACCTTAATAATTAAATTTCTCAAGAAATGTTTAGTTATTATTACAAGTTAAATGACTCTAACTATGTTCTATTATTATTGCAGTGAAATTAAATTCCCTGAACTCGAAGGATTTTTACAGAAATATCAGGTGAGTATTTCACTTCTATAAAAACTAATGTTTAACAAGATTGATATTAATGTTATGTTTGTCTAACTGTACCTCATTATAATGCTCAAGGAGATCTATTCTGATCTCTCTATGTCCGTAAGCCATCTTTAACTTTTAACTTTAAACAACATTTTATCCTAAACCTTTGGACCAATTTCAACCAAACTTCACAGGAATGTTCTTTTGGTGGTCCTCTATCATTGATCAATTGATCAAAGATTTAATTACCGTGGAGAAATTTGGTTGCTGCGGCAGCAGAAAGGGGGTGTGTGTTGAAATGCTCAATGTTTGAAATTCCTTTGCTCTGAATCCTCATGTCAGATCCCAATATTATTTTGTTGAAATGTTCATTAGGTGACTCTCTACAAAAAATTGCTTAGGCTATATTGATTGGTTGAAAAACAGGAATCAGGTTGCATCAGAAAAGGGGTAAAATAACTTGGAGCTTCAAATGACATCTCCTTATTTATTATGAATATAAACTTTTCTTTTCTCCTTATTTATTATGAATATAAACCTTTCTTATCTCCTTATTTATTATGAATATAAACCTTTCGTATCTCCTTATTCACTGGATGAATATAAACCTTTCTTATCTCCTTATTTATTGTGTCACCTGCGTGACCCTCGTCACACTTTTTCGTCACACTTTTTCGTCACGTTTTCAAATAACTTTTTTTCTACTCAAAGGATTACATTGAAACTTCTGACAAATGTTTATATCATTGCGTGTGATGGGTTCGGTTCACAAAACAGAGATAATCCAAATATTTTTTATATCAGAGTTATTGCCCCTTTTCTGTCAAAAATTTAATTTTTCTGACAAGGCCCCGGCAGGTGACACACATGCTCCGGGGAGCACTCCATTCTAGTTATGAATATAAACCTTTCTTATCTCCTTATTCACTGGATGAATATAAACCGTTCTTATCTCCTTATTTATTATGAATATAAACCCTTCTTATCTCCTTATTCACTGGATGAATATAAACCTTTCTTATCTCCTTATTATGTCTCCCCTTCTCCAAAAGGGGGGACATGCTGTATTTGTAGTTATTCTTATTCTTATTACGATTCCCCAACAAAGTTGGGAATCGTATTGTTTTTCTATTGTTTTTAGCTCACCAGAGCACGTAGTGCTCAAGGTGAGTTATTGTGATCTCCTTTTGTCCGTCGTTCGTCGTTTGTCGTCAACATTTGCTTGTTACTACACTAGAGGCAACATTTTGCATCCAATCTTAATAAAAGTTTATCAGAACATATATCTCGATCAACTCTAGGCCTAGTTCGAAACTGGGTCATGTGGGGTCAAAAGCTAGGTCACTAGGTCAAATTTAAGGAAAATCTTGTTAACACTCCTGAAGCCGCATTTTTGAGCATGTTGAAACTTTGTCAGAATGTTTGTCTTAGTGATATCTAGGCCAAGTTCGAAAATAGGTCATGTCGAGTCGCTAGGTCACTAGGTCAAATTTAAGGAAAATCTTGTTAACACTCCTGAAGCCGCATGTTTGGCTTGAGCATGTTGAACCTTTGTCAGAATGTTTGTCATAGTGATATCTAGGCCAAGTTGGAATATAGGTCATGTCGGGTCAAATACTAGGTCACTAGGCCAAATTGAAGGAAAATCTTGTTAACACTGGAAGCCACATTTTAAACTTGACCATGTTGAAACTTTGTCGGAAAGTTTTAATAGTGTAAACTTTGTTCAGAGCAGAACTCAGAAACTACTTGACGGAATTTATTGAAACTTGGAACATAGACAGATGACAATGTGAAGTTGTGCACCTTGCAATAATTATGAGTTATCTCCCCCTTGTTCAATATTTTAATAGTGTAAACTTTGTCCAGAGCAGAACTCAGAAACTACTTGAAGGAATTTATTGAAACTTGAAATATAGATAGATGGCAATGTGAAGTTGTGCACCTTGCAATAATTATGAGTTATCTCCCCTTGTTCAATATTTTAATAGTGAAAACTTTCTCCAGAGCAGAACTAAGAAAGTACTTAAAGGAATTTATTGAAACTTGGAATATAGATATATAACTCTGGACTACTTCGTTGCAAAGTTATCTCCCCTTGTTCAATATTTTAATAGTCATTGACAAACTGCAATGGGGAGACATATGTTTTATCATAAAAACAACCTTTCTAGTTTATTACGAATATAAGCCTTTCTTATCTCCTTATTCACTGAATAACATAAACCTTTCTTATCTCCTTATTCACTGTATGAATATAAACCTTTCTTATCTCCTTATTTATTATGGATATAAACCTTTCTTATATCCTTATTTATTATGAATATAAACCTTTCTTATCTCCTTATTCACTGGATGAATATAAACCTTTCTTATCTCATTATTCACTGGATGAATATAAACCTTTCTTATCTCCTTATTCACTGGATGAATATAAACCTTTCTTATCTCCTTATTTTTTATGAATATAAACCTTTCTTATCTCCTTATCCTTATCAAATGTTCCCTGATATTAGCAGTTATTATTTGTTACAATGCTATCACTCAGGTCAATATGGTTGTCTTGATGATATCAAGGCTTAGTTTAAATATGATATACTTCGACAATAATCTAAAGAATTTTGGATTGTGAGAGGTCTTAACCCACCTTTAAGCTCACCTAAGCATGAAGTGCGGGCCAAGCTATAATAATTGTGATCACTCATACTTCTTCTTTTCACATTTTGCTACAAACAACATCTCCTCCTAAACCAATGAACCAAATTCAAAATAATTTCACAGGAATGTTCCTTAAGTAGCCATTTTTCTAAATTGTTCGAAGATTTTAATTCCATGAAAAGCTTTGGTGGGCGCTCAGAGAGAAAGGTGTCAACATTTTAAAAATCTTCTTGTCCAAAAGTTATTGCCTTAGTAGAACTTTCCAAGATTTTTCAAATTATTACGATCCATTTAACAACATGGCCACCAGGAGGTGAGCTTGTTTTCCTCATATGTTTTACACAAATGATCCTTGGGTAACCCTCTACCAATAATATTTAAATGACTCCGATCTGATGAAAAAAATGACCTTAAAAAACATTGTTGGAAAAGGTGAAATTGCTTATAATTAACAATTTCTCCTTTTGCCACAACACAATGTCCTCAACTTTTTCAAAACGGATCGTATTATAGTTTTACCTGCGGCGTACGGACGGGCGGCATCCAGTACGTTGTCAGCTCAATAACATTAGAAGCCTTTGTCCAATCATCACCAAATTTGGTCAGAATGTGTATTGGGATAATATCTCGAACAGGTTCGATAACTAGCCATATTGCTTTAGTCAATCGAGAGTTATCGCCCTTTAATTATGGAAATTACCCAAAATTGGTCTGGTCAGCTCAATAACTTTAGAAGCCTTTGTATAATCATTACCAAATTTAGTCAGAATGTGTATTGGCATAATATCTCAGACAAGTTCGATAACTAGCTATATCACTTTAGTCAATCAAGAGTTATTGCCCTTTAATTATAGAAATTACCTAAAATTAGTCTTGTCAGCTCAATAACTTTAGAAGCCTTTGTCTAATCATCACCAAATTTAGTCAGAATGTGTATTGGCATAATATCTCGGACAAGTTTGATTACTATAGAAATTACCTAAAATTGGTCTTGTCTTTAGAAGCCTTTAAAGTCATCACCAAATTTGGTCAGAATGTGTACTGGCATAATATCTCGGACAAGTTCGATAATTAGCCATATCGCTTTAGTCAATCGTGAGTTATCGCTCTTAAATTATAGAAATTACCTAAAATTGGTCTTGTCAGCTCAATAACTTAAGGAGCCTTTGTCAAATCATCACCAAATTTGTTCAGAATGTGTATTGGCGTAATATCTCGGACAAGTTTGATAACTAGCCATATTGCTCCAGTCGATAGAGAGTTATTGCCCTTTAATTATAGAAATTACCTAAAATTGGTCTTGTCAGCTAAATAACGAAGCCTTTATCCGATCATCTCCAAATTTAGACAATATGTTGATGGGCAGAATATCTTGGTCAGGTTTGGTAACTTACAACGCTATCTAAGTCACTACAAAATTATGTCCCTCGAAATGGCCAAAACTGTTCTAACAGTGTCCGCTCACTAAGTTTGGCTGATGTACAACCAATTATCACTATACTTGGTCTCAAAAAACAGGATGGGCATATTTTGTGACATTTGGCGCTCTTGTTTAAGTTGTTAAACTTTCCCTTGTAGAGATGTTCCATATATTTGCCTAGATGTCTTGAAAGTTGTCTGCTGCAGATTTGTTGCATGTGGAAAAGGGTTAAAACTTTTTAAGTTTCTCTGAACTGGTTTGGACTATTTCCCAAAATTAACAACAATCTGAAAATAGAAGTAGGGGTAAAAAGATTGTGCCAAGTTTTAGTTCAGTCCTGCATATGACTGGTTAAATAATTTAAAGAGACTGTTATCCCCTGGATTATCACTTAGCTATGTTCATGTCTTGGCTGTCAAGGGGCATGGCTATTTTGCCTTTTATGGCTATACTGAAAACTTTAAAATATTCTCCTCCAAAAATATGTGGCTGATTATCAAATTTGTTTGTAGAATTGTTGCTTGTGCGACCATTTGTCAGATTCCTTCGCAGCTATTTTGTCTTATTTGGCTAAAGTGATTTAATATTTTCTTAGTGGCAGTAGAGCAAGACTTGCTTTTTTAGATCACCTAGAGCAAAAGGCTCAAGGTGAGCTATTCTGATCACTCTGTGTCCGTCGTCTGTCGTCCGTCATTAACTTTTAGCTTTAAACATCATCTCCTTCTGAACCGCAAGAACAATTTCCACCAAACATCACAGGAATGTTCCTTTTGTGGTCCTCTTTCAAAATTGTTCAAAGATTTAAATTCCATTGAGAACTTTGGTTGCTGCGGCATCAGAAAGGGGACAAAATGTCTGAACTTTAAAAATCTTCTCCTCCGAGCCCCGGTAGCTCAGTCGGTAAAGACGCGGGCTGTCAATCCAGGGGTTGTGAGTTCGAATCCCGGCTCGGTCAACTTTCTTTCCGACGATTGACAAAAGTCAATGCGATATGCGTCATTCGTCTTCCACCAATGGGCTAAGTCTATGTGGAAAAGCAGCCAGTTGCTTGGAAAGTTCGTTGTGTGGAGTACTGGTGTGAGAAAACCAGGAAATGCATGAGTAGGTGAACTGGCCGCCGTGATATAACTGAGAAATTGTTAAAAACGGCGTTAAACCCCAATCAATCAAATCAAATCCTCCGAATCTGCCTGTCAGATTCAAATATAATTTGGTAGAAATGTTCCTTGGGTGACCCTCTATCAAAATTGTTCATGCCATACTGATTGGTCGAAAACATGGCAGTCAGGCGGCATCAGAAAAGGGGCAAAATGACAGCATTTGAAAATTCCATTTTTAGCTCGACTATTCGAATAATATGAGAGCTTTACTACTCGCCCCGGCGTCTCCGTCTCCGGTTAAAGTTTTAGGGCAAGTTGGCATTTTTAGCTCACCTAAGTACGAAGTGCAAGGTGAGCTTTTGTGATCACTCACCGTCCGGCGTCCGGCGTCGTCGTCGTCATCGGCATCTGTTAACAATTTCCTACAAATGACTTCTCCTACTAAACCAATGAACAGATTTCAAAATAACTTCACAGGAATGGTCCTTAGGTAGTCCTCTTTCAAAGTTGTTCAAAGAAATTAATTCCAAGTAGAACTTTGGTTGGTGCGGCATCAGAAAAGGGAAAAATTGCCAAATCTTAAAAAATCTTCTTGTCCAAAAGTACTGGCCCGATTTGAAAATTATTTTGCATAAATGTTCCTTGAGGTACCCTCTACCAAGATTGTTCAAATATTTCCAATCCGTTGAAAAACATGGCCGCCAGGGGGCGGAGCTTATTTTCCTTACATGTGCATTGTTAAAACTTTAAAAATCTTCTTGTCCAAAAGTAGTGGCCCGATTTGAAAATTATTTTGCACAAATGTTCCTTGGGACTTTCTTTACCAAGATTATTCAAATATTTCCAATCCGTTGAAAAACATGGCCGCCAGGGGGCGGAGCCTGTTTTCCTTATACAGTCAAACTTGCGATCAGCAGCCACCCAAGGGACATGATAAAACTGGCTGCTTAAGACAGGTGGCTGCTTATCACAAATTTCATGATTTGGTTGAATTTCTTCAAGTGTTTTCAATTCACATAATATTACATGTCACTGTTAGGAAAATAGTTTTTTACATTACAAATAGTAAATTGTCTTTATTAACTTGTATTTAAACATTGTTATGAAGATTTTTAGTTTTATTCTATCAATTATTACAAGTTGCTATCTATTCTTTAGTTAAAACCGTCGTACACAACTAACTTGACTATCAAATATTTGTTTACTTCACTTTGAATTTCGCCGAATAACGTATCCGGAAAAAAATAGTGTCCGAATATATGTCTCTTTGTCATTTTTCAAAATATTTTACTCGATAATCTTTAGATTTCAAATGGAACTATAAAATGATTTGGGATTTCAAAGCGGACATTTACTTTCATTTTAATATATAAATGTACTGTCTTTTGGTCCTAAACGCTCATAAAACTCTTTTTCAATTTTGCCCGACATCGTAAACAGAAAAGACCAAAATTGCAACTTTTTGTTGATGAATCATGCAACTATCATTCGGCACATATCGGCTGATTTCGGTACCCAACATCTAACATGTTTACAAACAGCTTTCGCGTATGAAAAAAATCCGATAATGTGTTTGTTTTATTACCTGTATGCATGAAAAATCTATAATTTAACACCTGACAAATCTGGTGTTGGCTGATCGTTATACACAATAGGATTACAGTTAATCTCGACCATTTAGTGTGGCCGGTGGCCGCGGAACAAAGGGGACCGCTGATCAAGGCAGTTTATAGTTTAAAATTGGTTGGGAGGGTTTCAAAGTGACCGTTTAACGCCGGTGACCGCTGATCGCATGTGACCGCTCACACAAGTTTGACTGTATGTGCATTGTTAAAACTTTGTAAAATCTTCTTGTCCAAAAGTACTGGGCCGATTTGAAAATAATTTTGCACAAATGTTCCTTGGTGCACCCTTTACCAAGATTGTTCAAATATTTTTGATCCGTTGAAAAACATGGCCGCCAGGGGGGGGGGGGGCGGAGCTTGTTTTCCTTATATGTGCATTGTTAAAACTTTAAAAATCTTCTTGTCCAAAAGTACTGGCCCAATTTGAAAATTATTTAGCACAAATGTTCCTTAGGGCACCCTTTACCAAGATTGTTCAAATATTTCCGATCCGTTGAAAAACATGGCGGCCAGGGGGCGGAGCTTGTTTTCCTTATATGTGCATTGTTAAAACTTTAAAAATGTTCTTGTCCAAAAGTACTGGCCCGATTTAAAAATTATTTTGCACAAATGTTCCTTGGGGCACCCTTTACCAAGATTGTTTAAATATTTTTGATCCGTTGGAAAACATGGCCGCCAGGGGGCGGAGCTTGTTTTCCTTATATGTGCATTGTTAAAACTTTAAAAATCTTCTTGTCCAAAAGTATTGGCCTTAAAAGAGTAAAAACTTTGAAAACTATTGAAGTTCTATTAAATCAGGTGAGCGATATAGGGCCATCATGGCCCTCTTGTTTTGTGCTAGGGCTTTCATATTCGGAATATAGTTACATCTTATACATTTATTCACATTGAATGCTGTAGGTGCTGAGTGTGACCTTCTTTTTGGGGTAAAAAACATGATTTTCTGTGGTTAAAGTTTTAGGGCAAGTTGGATTTTTTTTTTTTCTCAATAAGTACTTGCGCTAGGGCTTTTATATTTGGAATATAATTACATCTAATACCTTTCTTCATATTGTATGCTGAAGATTCAGAGTGTGACCTTCTTTTTGGGGTAAAAGATATGATTTTGGCCGGTTAAAGTTTTAGGGCAAGTTGGCATTTTCATTTAATTTTTAAAGTTTTCTCAATAAGTATTTGTGCTAGGGCTTTCATATTTCGAATATAGTTACATCTTATACCTTTCTTCACATTGAATGCTGAAGATGCTGAGTCAGTGACCTTCTTTTTGGGGTAAAAGATATGATTTTGGCCGGTTAAAGTTTTAGGGCAAGTAGGAATTTTCATTTATTTTTAACTTTTTCAAAATAAGTACTTGTGCTAGGGTTTTCATATTTGGAATATAATTACATCTAATACATCTCTTCATATTGTATGCTGAAGATGCTGAGTTAGACCTTCTTTTTTAGGTAAAAGACATGATTTTGGGTGGTTAAAGTTTTCGGGCAAGTTGGGATTTTCATTTAATATTTAAATTTTTCTCAATAAGCACTTGTGTTAGGGCTTTCATATTTGGAATTTGATTACATATAATACCTTTTCTCATATTGTTAGCTGAAGATGCTGATTTTGACTTTCTTTTTGAGGAAAAAAACATGATTTTGGGTGGTTAAAGTTTTAGGGCAAGTTGGGATTTTCATTTAATTTTTTACTTCAATACTTGTGTTAGGGCTTTCATATTTGGAATGTAATTACATATAATTCCTTTTTTCACATTGTATATTGAAGATATGGAGTGTGACCTTCTTTTTGGGGTAAAAAACGTGATTTTTGGTTGATTTTGAGAATTTGAGAACATTTGGAAAACCTTTTTTTAAGGTTTTGCTATTTTTGGACTCAGTCAGTTTTAACATTTGCGTTTAGCTCAACGTTAAAGTTTTGATTTTAGCTTGACTATTCGAAGAAAAAAACTTTACTACTCTCCCCGGTGTCAGTGTCCGGTTAATGTTTTAGGGCAAGCTGGCATTTTCATTTATAACTCTTCATTCAAATCAGTCTTCATACTTCACACATTTGTTAAGGACCATCACACAATTAGGTTACATAACTCCATTGTATCCTAAATATGGAGTTATGGCCCTTGATTGATTAGGAAATTTGAATATATTTAAATGTATGTATCTATTCAGTTGCTTTTACATATAGAGTATATATGATTTAATAGTAAACTTAAAGGCAATATACTGAAACAGTGCTTAAGTGAATAAGCATTGTAAAGTCGAGCACGCTGTCCTCCGACAGCTCTTGTTATGAAAGTGCTTGTCTGATTTAAAAAAAAAATGTAATACGAATCTTACTTTAATGATCCTCTATTTAATTTGTTGAAGCCGTTTTGATTGGTTACACAATCATAGCAACCAGGCGTCATCACTAAAGGGGTAAATTGAACTTTTAGCTACAAATGATAACCAACTCCTACCATTCCAATAGACCAATTTCCACAAAACATCACAGGAATGTTCCTTTGGTGGTCCTCTTTCAAAATTGTTCAAAGATTAAAATTCCATTGAGAACTGGTTGCTGCGGCATCAGAAAGGGGACAAAATGCCCAAACTTTAAAATCTTCTCCTCCGAATCTGCCTGTCAGATTCAAATATAATTTGGTAGAAATGTTCCTTGGGTGAACCTCTATAAAAATTGTTCAAGCCATACTGATTGGTCGAAAAACATGGCAGTCATGCAGCATCAGAAAAGGGGCAAAATGACAAAATTTGAAAATTCCATTTTTATGAAAGTGTTTGTCTGATTTTAAGAAAATATAATATTAATCTTACTCTAATGATCCACTATTTAATTTGTTTAAGCCGTTTTGATTGGTTACACAATCATATCAACCAGGCGTCATCACATAAGGGGTAAATTGAACTTTTAGCTAGAAATGACAACCAACTCCTACCATTCCAATAGACCAATTTTCACAAAACATCACAGGAATGTGCCTTTGGTGGTCCTGTTTCGAAATTGTTCAAAGATTTAAATTCCATTGAGAACTTTGGTTGCTGCAGCATCAGAAAGTGAGAAAAATACCCAAATTTTAAAATTCTTTTCCTCCATAATCTGCTTGTGCGATTGCAAGATAATTTGGTAGAAATGTTTCTTAAGTGACCCTCTAAAAAACCTGTTGAAGCCATATTGATTTCGTGGAAAAACAGGGCAGCAAGGCGGCATCAGGAAAGGTGACAAAAACTTTATAATTCCATTCTTATTAAAGTTCTTGTTAGATTTCAAGATATAAATGGCCTTTACTGATAAGCTGTTTCTTGAGAAGTGTCCACTCCTTGCAGTTTCATTTGCACTCCTTGATCAAATTCTCCCAGATATTTGCAGTTAAATATTTGCTACTAATTTACTATCAATTAGGTGATCGATTTAGGGCCATCTTGGCCCTCTTGTTTAACTTACTTATGTAATTCTTCTTTCTGGTTTATTTATGAACACCTTATGATAGAGAACCAGTGTACTCCAGTGAGCCTTACAGGGCCATCTATGTCTCCTAGTTTTAATCTTACATATAAACACATTAATCTTTCTTAGAAGCAGATTAGGATATAAATGAAAATGATGGATTATATTTACGGGAAAGATTATACATCTTTTATAAGCTAGACTGACTCTGTGCATTGTAAACAATAAAAATTGGGGATTATAGGCTGTTGCATTTGTTGTACAAACTTGTCTTTTTCAGACATCAAAATTAAGATTGAGTTTGATAGACAAAGTCGTCAAATTACATTATAAAATCTTTGCAAATACTAATTTCTCTGTGAGCAGTTTCTTCTTTTGCAACAATGTTTTCAACTCTATTCAAAATTTACACTTTCAATTATATACCTGTAGATTTTCTATGATTTTATTTAGATGTTTTCAAAGTGCTCTGCTACAGTTTTTTTGTAAGTAGGAAATGGTAAATGTACGGTTTCGAAATGCGTCAGTGGAAACAATGGTTAATTGTTGGTTTAAGATTGAGGTATATATTTTCACTAAGGGAGCAATAAAAATTATATTTTCATGAATTGCTATGCCAAAAAAGAAAATGACTCTTGACTTTCACAAGTAGGAAATTCATCTTGCTTCTTTGTAAGAAACCAATAGGCTCACAGACATGAATATATATATCACCTTTATTCTCTAGACATTATACATATGACATCTTTATTCTCAAGGCATAATAAATATGCCACCTTCACTCTCTAGACATAATGAATGTGGCACCTTTATTTCTCTAGATAATAATAAATATGACAAATTTATTCTCTAGACATACTTATTATGACACCTTTATTCTCTAGACAGTAATCATCACACCTTTATTCTCTAGACATAGAAATCATCACACCTTTATTCTCTAGACATACTTATTATCACACCTTTATTCTCTAGACATACTTATTATCACACCTTTATTCTCTAGACATAGTAATCATCACACCTTTATTATCCAGACAAAGTAATCATCACACCTTTATTCTCTAGACATACTTATTATCACACTTGTATTCTCTAGACATAGTAATCATCACACCTTTATTCTCTAGACATAGTAATCATCACACCTTTATTCTCTAGACATACTTATTATCACACCTTTATTCTCTAGACATAATGAATGTGCCACATTTATTTCTCTAGATAAGAATAAATATGACAAATTTATTCTCTAGACATACTTATTATGACACCTTTATTCTCTAGACATAGTTATCATCATACCTTTATGCTCTATACATAGTAATCATCACACCTTTATTCTCTAGACATAGTAATCATCACACCTTTATTCTCTAGACATACTTATTATCACACATTTATTATCTATACAAAGTAATCATCACACCTTTATTCTCTAGACATAGTAATCATCACAACTTTATTCTCGAGACATACTTATTATCACACCTTTATTATCTAGACATAATGAATGTGCCACTTTTATTTCTCTAGATAAGAATAAATATGACATATTTATTCTCTAGACATACTTATTATCACACCTTTATTCTCGAGACATACTTATTATGACACCTTTATTCTCTAGACATAGTAATCATCACACCTTTATTATCTAGACATACTTATTATCACACCTTTATTCTCTAGACATACTTATTATCACACCTTTATTCTTTAGACATACTTATTATCACACCTTTATTCTCTAGACATAGTAATCATCACATCTTTATTCTCCAGACATAGTAATCATCACACATTTATTCTCTAGACATACTTATTATCACACTTTTATTCTCTATACATAGTAATCATCACATCTTTATTCTCCAGACATAGTAATCATCACACCTTTATTCTGTAGACATACTTATTATCACACTTTTATTCTCTAGACATAGTTATCATCACACCTTTATTCTCTAGACATAGTAATCATCACACCTTTATTCTCTAGACATACTTATTATCACACCTTTATTCTCTAGACATAATGAATGTGCCACATTTATTTCTCTAGATAAGAATAAATATGACAAATTTATTCTCTAGACATACTTATTATGACACCTTTATTCTCTAGACATAGTTATCATCATACCTTTATTCTCTATACATAGTAATCATCACACCTTTATTCTCTAGACATAGTACTCATCACACCTTTATTCTCTAGACATAGTAATCATCACACCTTTATTCTCTAGACATAGTAATCATCACAACTTTATTCTCGAGACATACTTATTATCACACCTTTATTATCTAGACATAATGAATGTGCCACTTTTATTTCTCTAGATAAGAATAAATATGACATATTTATTCTCTAGACATACTTATTATGACACCTTTATTCTCTAGACATACTTATTATCACACCTTTATTCTCGAGACATACTTATTATGACACCTTTATTCTCTAGACATAGTAATCATCACACCTTTATTCTCTAGACATAGTAATCATCACACCTTTATTCTCTAGACATAATAATCATCATACCTTTATTCTCTTAACATACTTATTATCACACATTTTTTCTCTAGACATACTTATTATCACACCTTTATTCTCTAGACATACTTATTATGACACATTTTTTCTCTAGACATATTAATCATCACACCTTTATTCTCTAGACATAATAATCATCACACCTTTATTCTCTAAACTTACTTATTATCACACCTTTATTCTCTAGACATACTTATGATCACACCTTTATTCTCTAGACATTGTAATCATCACACCTTAAGACATAATAAATATGCCAACTTTATTCTCTAGACATGAATAAATATGCCAACTTTATTCTCTATAAATAATAAATATGCCAACTTTATTCTCTAGACATGAATAAATATGCCAACTTTATTCTCTATAAATAATAAATATGCCAACTTTATTCTCTAGAAATAATCAATATGCCAACTTTATTCTCTAGACATGAATAAATATGCTAACTTTATTCTTTAGACATAATAAATATGCCAACTTTATTCTCTAGACATGAACAAATAAGCATATGAGCCACTCTGCAGGACAGTAAAACTCAACTATAAAACAAACAAGAAAAAGTTGATGCAAGGCATATGTCGCCGGAAAAGACTGCATTGATTTATTTTTTAACACACATGTATTCTTGACTTTCATTTGTCTAAACATACACATAATGTTTTCATAAGGACTAATTCCAGGATTTTTGAAATTCCACATAGATCTACAAATTTCAGGATTTCTTTTGGTCAGGATTTTGGATGTTTTGCATTTGTCAATAAAACCACAACAAATACATTTTTGGATTTAAATCTACATGCAATAAAAAGCTATTAAACCCTTTCCATGTCTGAAGCAACAATGAAAACCTTTAAACACTTAAAACATTGAGAAAACGGTTAAATTGCTGAAGACATGAACTTCCTCCCTTTTTAATAATAATTATAATAAATATTTCACAGATGTTAAAATTTATCCTCATATGTTTAAAAAGTAGACCACACTATTGTTTATCTAAATCGTTGATGCATACAGTATATGTTTGGCGCAAGAGAAATGCCAGTTGCGAGTCCCATTACTATTTAATAGGCAAGTATGAAATAAATTGGGTGCGAAAGAGCAAATCTTCTTTATTGTGTCACCTGCGTAGCATGGTAGGCACTTAGGGATTACTTTTTTTGTCTGTCTGTCTGACTGTCTGTCTGTCCATCCGTCTGTCTGTCATCACACATTTTCGTCACATTTTCAAATAACTTTTTTTCTACTCAAACGACAAAGGATTACATTGAAACTTCTGACAAATGTTGATATAAATGTGTGTGATTGGTTCACAAAAGGGGGATAATCCAAATATTTTTATATATCTGAGTTATTGCCACTTTTCTGTCAAAAATTTAAATTTTCAAATTACTTTTTCAAATTACTTTTTTTCTACTCAAAGGATTGGATTGAAATTTCTGACAAATGTTTATATCAATCTTTGTAATGTGTTCACAAAAGGGGGATAATCCAAATATTTTTTATATCAGAGTTATTGCCCCTTTTCTGTCAAAAATTAAATTTTCTGACAAGGCCCCAACAGGTGACACATGTGCTCCGGGGAGCACTCCATTCTAGTTTCTAAATCTATTGTTTATCAGAGTTTGTTCTTCTCTTAATTTTTTTCAAGCCAAAAAAACATTTAATATCACATATTTTTAATCATTTAAGTGTGTAATATTAGCTATCTATCTGTAATAAGGTGTTTGAGCATTCTTTCGAAATGTTGACCCTCGTGTCAAGATCGAGTCGTAGTGTCAGACATCGAAGAAAGTGAATAAAAAATCAGGCAAAGCTTTAGTGCATGTTTTATTCCACTGCATTCGAGAGAAAAAAAATTCTATATTTCTTTCTCCTACATTCAACCCATGCACTCGTTTCGTGACTTTTAAGAAATCAATTTGTTCTTGCGACATTTTTTGTCTTCATAAACAAGTCACTTTTCTAAGTTTACATTTTACTTCCGGTTACTTCGCTTTCATTTTGGAATATGAAACTAGGTCACGAACTGAGGAAAAGGCGTTTCGACGTTCACGACCGATAAACAGGCTTATATTTGAGACATATTTTCACAAAATATTTCTTATTTTTGTTTCTGTTACTAGTTTATGTTGATACTTATCTATTAAAAGGAGAATGCGACGTGATTTTCATATCGATAGTCTGCTGCAAGCAGGTGCGCGTATGTAAACAAATTAGACTGCGACGTAAAGGTTTGTAGTTATTGCCTTTTGATTACATAGTTTATGAAAATAAAGTATCTCAGTCTAGCTAATAGGGACTGTTTTGTCTTCGTAAATAAAACACTAAAACGTAAATGCCAGTCAAAAAAAAGAAACTGCACATACTTAAAACATCGGAATATTTATTTCATTTTAGATGTGTCATAACTTAGTGTTTTTAAACAAACCCAATTGTAATATGTTCAGGACATTTAAAAAAATAAAAATCTAATAATAACCCCCCCCCCCCCTCCCATGTCATTTCCGAAAACCTATTAAAAATAGAAGTCGCGTGCTTCTGCCCGGCGACTAATGAGAGATGCTACAAAAACAAACCATAGAGAAATTGTGACCAGTTTTTAACTTATCTGCAAATTTGTCATTTTCTACCACTTGAAGAAATAGTCTACAGTTGGTAAGAGCACAGATAAGCTCATATAATTTATTCCTATGTCTGAAGGAAGTTTACTACAACATTTGGGTTAACGTTTTTATTCTGAACAGACTGCGCTGATGCATATTTGCTCCACATTTTTTTTTTAAGAGTGATTAATATTTGCTTCATTATTGTTTCATAAAAAATGTAAAACAAATAAGTTTACACTAATTAAACTATACCTATTTTGCAGACAGATTTTTCAGGTCAATCTTGATTTCTTCTTTCTTTCAGAATCCCAAGGAGGCAGATGCAATGACTAAAATCAATGCAGATTTAGATGAAACAAAAATTATATTGGTATGTAAATTGAAGAGTCCAAGACTTATATGTAAAACCTAACCATATGTAGGGGGAATAAAGGATGTGAAATGCTATGTTGATTATTATGTGAAGCTGTGCATCCACACTATGATTTTGGTATATAATTAGTAATACATGAGTTATGGTCCTCGACAAAACACAGACAAACAGAATACATAAGAGAATGCAAGAGGGTTAATAAGTTCGAGTTTTTACAGTTTTTAGCCAGATTATCTTTTTAATTGAAGAATGAGGACGTTTTTTTGTTTTTAGATCACCTGAGCCGAAGGCTCAAGGTGAGCTATTCTGATCACTTTTTGTCCGTCGTCCGTCCGGTGTTAACTTTTAGCTTTAAACATCATCTCCTCCCAAACTCCAAGGACAATTTCCGTGAAACATCACAGGACTGTTCCTCTGGTTGGCCTCTTTCAAAATTGTTCAATGATTTAAATTCCATTGAGAACTTTAGTTGCTGCGGCATCAGAAAGGGGACAAAATGTCCAAACTTTAAAAATCTTCTCCTCCGAATCTGCCTGTCAGATTCAAATATAATTTGGTAGAAATGTTCCTTGGGTGACCCTCTATAAAAATTGTTCAAGCCATACTGATTGGGCTAAAAACATGGCAGTCAGGCGGCATCAAAAAAGGGGCAAAATGACAAAATTTGAAAATTCCATTTTTATGAAAGTGCTTGTCTGATTTTAAGAAAATATAATACGAATCTTACTGTAATGATCCTTTATTTAATTTGTTTAAGCCGTTTTGATTGGTTACACAATCATAGCAACCAGGCGTCATCACAAAAGGGGTAAATTGAACTTTTAGCTACAAATGACAACCAACTCCTACCATTCCAATAGACCAATTTCCACAAAACATCACAGGAATGTTCCTTTGGTGGTCCTCTTTCAAAATTGTTCAAAGATTAAAATTCCAATGAGAACTTTGGTTGCTGCGGCATCAGAAAGGGGACAAAATGTCCAAACTTTAAAAATCTTCTCCTCCGAATCTGCCTGTCAGATTCAAATATAATTTGGTAGAAATGTTCCTTGGGTGACCCTCTATAAAAATTGTTCAAGCCATACTGATTGGGCGAAAAACATGGCAGTCAGGCGGCATCAAAAAAGGGGCAAAATGACAAAATTTGAAAATTCCATTTTTATGAAAGTGCTTGTCTGATTTTAAGAAAATATAATATGAATCTTACTGTAATGATCCTTTATTTAATTTGTTTAAGCCGTTTTGATTGGTTACACAATCATATCAACCAGGCATCATCACAAAAAGGGTAAATTGAACTTTTAGCTACAAATGACAACCAGCTCCTACCATTCCAATAGACCAATTTCCACAAAACATCACAAGAATGTTCCTTTTGTGGTCCTCTTTCAAAATTGTTCAAAGATTTAAATTCCATTGAGAACTTTGGTTGCTGCGGCATCAGAAAGTGAGAAAAATACCCAAATTTTAAAATCCTTTTCCTCCATAATCTACTTGTGTGATTGCAAGATAATTTGGTAGAAATGTTCCTTAAGTGACCCTCTAAATAAACTGTTGAAGCCATATTGATTTCGTTGAAAAACAGGGCAGCAAGGCGGCATCAGGAAAGGTGCAAAATGACAAAAACTTTATAATTCCATTCTTATTAAAGTTCTTGTTAGATTTCAAGATATAAATGGCCTTTACTGATAAGCTGTTTCTTTAGAAGTGTCCACTCCTTTGCAGTTTCATTTGCACTCCCTGATAAAATTTTCCCAGATATTTGCAGTTAAATATTTGCTACTAATTTACTATCAATTAGGTGATCGATTTAGGGCCATCTTGGCCCTCTTGTTTCATCATGGCATTGGCATTAGTGGCGTCGTCATTGAAATAATTGCCTTACAGTATACCTCACGCATAAAACACCTCGTCCGCGAGCCTCGGCGGTCAATTTACAACGCGGACCAATTTTTTTTGTACATCAAGATAAGAAGACGCCCACCCATCACCATCACCGCGATTTTTTTTTTTTCCATCAGAGTCGCAACAAGATAACACCAGGTCTTAATCAAACCAGGGACACTATATTACAGGGATATGAAACGAATCGATAAGCTCCGTTATCTTCGCCTCGCTGTAAGAAAAGCGGACATTATCCCCTCTGGTCATTATCCACTTCGTAAATTCATTTCCGCGATGTCAATCCATGTAGATAGACAGATGTTTTATTAAAATTTAAAGTTTAAAAAGAAATAAAAGAGAATGTAAGTACATAACATAATTTCTATCTTTATTTCTTACATTTACGTTAATTTTGAGCTTGTATTTAAACACAAAATGATAGTTATTGCAATGAGTTTCTGAAGTCGATTTTTTTCCACAAAATTGTGGTCAAAAAAGTCAAAACGAAGAATACAGGCTATGTGTAGGACCGTCCTGTGTTCTATATTGCCATTAGAAACACATTTAAATGATATATTATAAATGATGAATGATCAAACTTTGTTCTAATCATTTTAATATAGCTGATGTTTGCCGAGAATTTTCTAGAATTGTTTGTGAAAACTTGTGAAAAAATGCGATGAATTTTAAAAAAGACGACCATTTTGTCAAAAAAAGAATCGGGGCTATGCAAAACACCATTTACTGTTCAATGTGGCCTTTGTAAATACATTGAAAGGTCAGATTGTAAAAGTTAAATGATCAATCTTGGTTTAAATTATTTTTACAAACCTGTTGTATGCAATGAAGAATCTAATATTGTTAGAGAAAAAATGATAAAAAATGCGATGAATTTTAACAAAAACAAATTAAGATTGTGGTCAATAAAGTCAAATTTAAGAAATCATGCTATACGTAGGACCGTCCTGTACGTGTTCTATATTGCCGTTAGAAACACATTTCAATGATATATTATAAATGATGAATGATCAAACTTTGTTCTAATCATTTTAATATAGCTGATGTTTGCCGGGAATTTTCTAGAATTGTTTGTGAAAACCTGTGAAAAAATGCGATGAATTTTAAAAAAGATGAAGGCCATTTTGTCAAAATAACAAATCGGGGCTATGCAAAACATCATTTAGTGTTCAATAGTGCTGTTATAAACACATTCAAAGGTCAGATTGTAAATGTTAAATAATCAATCTTGGTTTAAAATTTTTTTTACAAACCTGTTGTATGCAATGAAGAATCTAATATTGTTGGAGAAAAAATGATAAAAAATGCGACGAATTTTAACAAAATTGTGGTCAATAAAGGCAAATTTAAGAAATCAGGCTATGTGTAGGACCGTCCTGTGTTCTATATTGCCGTTAGAAACACATTGCAATGTTATATTATAAATGATGAATGGTCAAACTTTGTTTTAATTATTATGTCTCCCCCTGTATACAGGGGAGATATATTGTTTTTGTCCTGGGCGTCTGTCTGTCTATCTGTCTGTCCGTCTGTCCGAAATCGTGTCCGCTCCATATCTCCAAGACGGCTTGAAGGATTTTCATGAAACTTGTGTCAGATGTTCACCTCATGAAGGCGATGTGCAGAACCCATGTCCCGACCATACAGGTTCAATGTCAAGGTCAGACTTGAAGGTCAAAGGTTTGAGCCTTAATTTCGTGTCCGCTCCATATCTCCAAAACGGCTTGAAGAATTTTCATGAAACTTGTGTCAGATGTTCACCTCACGAAGGCGATGTGCAGAACCCATGTTCCGACCATACCGGTTCAAGGTCAAGGTCAGGCTTGAAGGTCAAAGGTTTGAGCCTGTTTTTCGTGTCCGCTCCATATCTCCAAAACGGCTTGAAGGATTTTCATGAAACTTGTGTCAGATGTTCACCTCATCAAGGTGATGTGCAGAACCCATTGTCTGCTTTATAGGTTGGAATGTTTTGAGAGATTTTGACAGATATTTGAGGGGGAGACATCTGTTTTTTCAAAAACAATTCTAGTTTTAATACAGCTGATGTTTACCGAGAATTATCTAGAATTGTTTGTGAAAACCTGTGAAAAAATGCAATGAATTTTAAAAAAGATCACGGCCATTTGCCAAATGACGAATCAGGGCTATGCAAAACATCATTTTCTGTTCAATATTGCCTTTATAAATACATTTAAAGGTAAGATTTTAAATGTTAAATGATCAATCTTGGTTAAAGTTATTTTAACAAACCTGTTGTATGCAATGAAAAATCTAATATTGATGGAGAAAAAATGACAAAAAATGCGATGAAATTTAACAAAATGTTGGTCAATAGGGTCAAAATTAAGTAAAAAGGTTATACGTAAGATCGTGCTGTGGGCTGTATTGCCGTTATAAACTGATTTAAATGTTTTGTAATATGTAATATTATTAATCTTAAATGATCAATCGTGATTATTCTTATTTTAACAAACCTCTTGTTTGCCATGAAATATCAAGTCTTATTCAATGTTCATTTATTTTATTTCAGAACGGCCAAAATATTGTATAAAAGCAGAATGGGATGAATTGGCAGGATGCCTAAGAACAGATGAAGCCATGAGTAATGCTCGCCAAATAGTAAATTCAGCATGGCGAGTGTAGCTAACCCCAAACAGCCCGCATTGAAGCCATAATTTAGCTTTATTCATAATGAATGAGAAGACTACACATCGTTGCAGAAGCCAACACAGTTATTGAAATGTTTTTGTATAAGTTCAGTTTCACTTCAATTTATGTCAAAGAAGTGTTTGTGTGTGTTCCCAGATCCAGGAAGTTAGAATGAAATTAATAGACTTTGTAGCAACTGCATACTTTGAGCAGTATAATAATCCCTGATAAAAGTAAATATATAATGCCAGATGATGGTAACTTGGTCAAAATATGAGAAGCAGATAATCAAAAGTGTCAAACAAAGTGTTTGTATCTTAAAGTTTTAAATTTTGAAATAAAAACAATAACTGATAATGAAAAAATATTTTGATTGATAACGGAATAGTTGGTTATTGAAAACATGGTATTATCTCTTGATTGAATTGTCCCAAACAATGAAATATATGCAATTCTAAAGAGGTCTACCATATCACACTAGTTGTTACCAGAAGTCAGGGTGACTTATGTTATGTAACATTATGCAATCATTTCCGGCCTTGTCACATGTGTGTTGGTTACACACTAATTAATTGGTTTTATAACCCCTTTATTGTGCATACATGTAGGGACTTAAGCTAATTGGCAATTAAAGTCTTCTTGTATAACCCTTCTCAACATTCTTAAATTCTGCAGCAGACACATTCGAAATCATCCTTAGCAATAAATTTTACAAATATATCTATTTATAAGATTGTAAATGTAATTATGATTAAAATAAAAGGCAAAAAATTGTTTTTAAAAGCAAAAAAATGCTCATGAATCTTGACTGTCAAGCAATTTCTTCTTTCTATTTTTTTTTTATCAAAAGAAATTTATTATTATTTATATGTCACAGTTGAATTGGATGTAGATATTGGCTCATAAGTAGTTAAAAATAAATGTTAAAATAAAATTCCATGTTTAGATATCATGTGTCCTCTTGCTTGAAAATGATGCATTCATGTATTCACCGCATATTTCATCAATATTCAAATCCAAATCCCAAGTAAGAAAATCCTCCTTTCCATATGCTATTTACCATCAACAGCACGTATTTCAAATTTAACAAGTATATACAAATGAACATTGAACAAGTATATATCACATTCTATATACATATATAGATGGAGACAATTGTTACTGTTTGACGGCTCAAACAAGTGTGAAACAAAAAAAACGATCAACACCTTCACAAAATACAGAAGTAAATATAAATTGTAGTTATAATTACCCTAAAGAGCTTTCATATATATGTAACATACCGTGCTCGAACTTAATAATCATCGGTTCTGCAAACATACCGTGCTCGAACTTAATAATCATCGGTTCTGCAATTATACCTGGGTAATTAGCAATTAGTATTTTTACTAGCGCATAATCATGCATTGTTTGTCACATACATAACTTGGGAACTGACAAAAGCAAAACACTCAATCTTTTCGGCGTTGTCTTTTATGACGCGCTCGAGAAATGTTATCTAATTATCACCAGTTTGCATTAAAATGATTTAAGAAAACAAAAGTGACGGAGAATACATTGGCAGACCTTTAAAATTTATCTTTAAATATGATAATATAAGATCATGTTTGGACGCTTTTTTTTACCAATTAGTAAATATCTCTCTTTCGGTGTTCTCTAAGATCAGGGAGGTTCACACAGTGTCATAAATCCTTAAAACGGCAAATGGTTATTTACTTTGCTTGGTACTTTTTAAAGAATTTCGATGATTTATGTCGGAGAATCATGGCTGATATAGCTGAAATAATAATGCAAGGAGTCTATATTGTGTGTCTCTGGTACCTGAAAGCGAGAGAGAATAAACGAAAACAGTCGTATTTACGCGCAAGTAACCGTTATCTTACGCAAATTAAGCCCGTTATCTACCGGAATGGGTAAAACAAAATGGCCGACACCTGTACGAAGCGAGGCGAACATATTACTGATAAGGCTGATGTAACCGCACGCGTTTCATATCCCTGTAATATAGTGTCCCTGATCAAACTGATAATCGCGGATTTGCGATGGAACCATCGCAAATTCGCGGTGACATTCCTTCGACACGATAAGCATATTTCTCGCTGTTTTGCTTGGAGATTTTTTACCAAATCTTAAATTTCTATTTCATTAAAGTACAAATAAATATTGTTGAAGAGGACAATGATAATAAAATTTCAGTGCAAAAGATAAAGCAGCATATTTGCGTAACAATTCACCAAAATTCGTCAATGCAATTCCCCGAAACTCAATGTATTCTGCATAAACTGCTCAACAAAAAGTATGAACAGACAAACTATAACTGTTAATTGTGCATGAAAGGAAATTATGAGTAAACATTTTCTAATAAAAAAGGGAGAACATTGTATTTAAAAAACCTGTTTTTAAATTCCAAATTATTCCAGAATTAACTAATCTTATACAGCCCAATTTTTTATAAAATCATTGACCACAAATGAGATCTACTTATTGGTCTGTACGTCACTTTCAACTGGGAAAAGGCCGACGACTTTGAAGTTCCCAAAATGACAAGGCACCCGTTCTTATGTAATCATTATTCATTGACGGGGACGATTGAGCCACCTCAATAAAAACACACCTTATAAATCAATGAAATACTATCAAATGTTATACTTCAACTGTCATTATTTCATTAAGTCTTTGTTCTTTCCCGATGAGGGCAAAGTTGCTTGTGTGACTAGATAGAAAAAATTAGTCATCCTAATCAGACTAAGCAGGATTATATGAATCTCAGCTCGTTGCAGAAACTGAAAGGTCATTTTTATATGACGTGGCTCTATTGTGGGGGAAAACAAAGGCGTACTGCAAAGTTTTCCTGCGTAAATGATTTTTGGATAAAAGGTCACTTTAATTATTTGGCCCTTACTCATTTGCAGATGCATTTCAATGCAAATGCAGCAATTTCTTTTGATAGCATTGTGACAAAAGGAGAAATTGCTACAACTTCTCATTTGACAATGTTTTCAGCTCTATTTATCATTACATATTCATTTGAGGAGGTTGTCAACAGTTTGCCAAGATGTTTTCAAAATCGTCTACTATGTAGATAATGGTTGAGACACATGTTTTCTTTGACTTTGGATAATTTTTATTTGGATTAAATGGGATTTTACAAAAAAAGGTTCGGGATTTATTTTTCCAAAGTATAAGAAGTTTGAATAGTAGAAAAAAGGGATTCTCCACTATTTTTCTAATGACATTGAATTAAATACAACATTTTTTAAAATGCAATAAATGTGATTCGTCAATATACTGGAAAAAACAAAAAACATCTATGTTTGATAACAAATTGTTAAAATATGTACTTGTGCAGGTATCAATCGCAAAGATAACGCAACGCGGTGATGCATTGCGAGGATGTCATGATGGATAAATGCTCGGGGTATCGACGGAATTTTCATCACGGTGACTAATTTATCACTCAATGGAGTGGCGGTGATCAAAGCGTATTTAATTGCGATGATCTACGTTGATCTAAAATATTTGTCCATCGTGGTATTGCAGAAAAAGCGTTTTCCGCGTGAGTCTGTACTGTAATCCTCAGCAAATGCATTTGCAGCAGACATTTTTTGAAAACATTTTGGCAAGAGGATGATGAGCAATTTCTCATTTCTCACAATGATTACAACTCTATTAAATAATTTTATTTTCCAAATTTTTCATTTGTGTTTTCAAAGTCGTCTGCTGCAGATGGGAAAGTGTGAGGATAAACCAACATAGATAGGGGATCCAGTACCTCTCAGTTCACTCTAAGTTTATTTTGGGTCAAACATTGTATATAGGAATCACCCTATCACCCTGTCTGTCTGTCTGTCTGTCTGTCTGTCTGTCTGTCTGTCTGTCTGTCTGTCTGTCTGTCTGTCTGTCTGTCTGTCTGTCTGTCTGTCTGTCTGTCTGTCCGTCCGTCCGTCCGTCCGTCCGTCCGTCCGTCCGTCCGTCCGTCCGTATGTCCACATTTCTTGTAAGCACTACTCCTCCTAAACGGCTCAATGGATTTGGTTCAAACTTTACATGAAGGTTACACATCATATGTAGATATGCATGAAGGAAGATCATACGCCTCGGATTCTTCCAAGGGGAGATAATTCAACTTAGAGGTTACCTGCGAGGAACTCCTGTGTACATACCTCCACATTTCTTGTAAGCACTACTTCTCCTAAACGGCTCAATGCATTTGAATCAAACTTTACATGAAGGTTACACATCATATGTAGATATGCATGAAGCAAGATCATATGCCTCGGATTCTTCCAAGGGGAGATAATTCAACTTAGAGGTTACCTGCGAGGGACTCCTGTGCACATACCTCCACATTTCTTGTAAGCACTACTCCTCCTAACCGGTTCAATGGATTTGGTTCGAACTTTACATGAAGGTTACACATCATATGTAGATATGCATGAAGGAAGATCATACGCCTCAGATTCTTCCAAGGGGAGATAATTCAACTTAGATGTTACTGCGAGGGACTCCTGTGCACATACCTCCACATTTCTTGTAAGCACTACTCCTCCTAACCGGTTCAATGGATTTGGTTCGAACTTTACATGAAGGTTACACATCATATGTAGATATGCATGAAGGAAGATCATACGCCTCAGATTCTTCCAAGGGGAGATAATTCAACTTAGATGTTACTGCGAGGGACTCCTGTGCACATACCTTGTAAGCGCTACTCCTCCTAAAGGGTTCAGTTGATTTTATTCAAACTGTATATGAAGGCTACACATCATATGTAGATATGCTTGAAGGAAGATCATACGCCTCAGATTCTTCCAAGGGGAGATAATTCAACTTAGAGGTTACGAGGAACTCCTGTGATACCTTGTAAGCGCAACTCCTCCTTAACCGTAGAAACTTTACCATTGTATCCGATGCTTTGGGAGGGGAGCGGGGGTATTCTTCAGTGAGCTTTGCTCACAGTATTTCTAGATTAGGCTGTTTTAACAAATAGTGGAGCTTAACGCTTCCAAAATACATACCGTCGCTGATGCTTTTGCAGTAAACGACTTTTGAAAACTTTGTTGCAAAAGAAGAGATTGCTTATAATGAGCAATTTTGCTTTTAACCACTATGTTTTCAACTCAATTCTATAGTTATACTTTCATTTGTTAGTGATTTTCCATATTTTTGCAAAGACGTTTTCAAAGTTTTCTACTGTATATTGTAAATACCTGTACTATGACTGTGAATGTTCATTCAATAACAATAGCTATCAATCCAGGGCTGTGGGTTCAAACCCCGACACTCCTAATGATTGATAAGTCATTGAGACTAGCATCATCCACAGATAGGTTTAATTGTCTGTTGGAAGGTAGCCTGTTACCTTGGTGACATAGTTGAAATACCATGTAGTAAATAGTGTGTCACTCCAAAAACAATCCACTATTGAATGTAGTAAATAGTGTGCTGTTCCAAAAGACTCTACTATTGAATGAAGTTAATAGTGTGCCACTAAAAAAAAAAAAGTTTGTGACTAGTGCCGATCCAGAACAGGATCTGCTTTCTTCTCCATCTAACCATAACTGTATTCTTGATGTTCTCAGCTCTAATTTCTTCTCCATTTTACCATGTCTGTATTCTTGATGTTCTCAGCTCTACCTTCGTCTCAATCTAACCATATCTGTATTCTTGATGTTCTCAGCTCTACTTTCTTCTCCATTTTACCATAACCATATTCTTGATGTTCTCAGCTCTACTTTTTTCTCCATTTTACCATATCCATATTCTTGACGTTCTCAGCTCTATTTTCTTCTCCATTTTACCATATCTGTATTCTTGATGTTCACAGTTCTACTTTCTTTTCCATTTTACCATATCCATATTCTTGAAGTTCTCAGCTCTACTTTCTTCTCAATCTAACCATATCTGTATTCTTGATGTTCTCAGCTCTACTTTCTTCTCCATTTTACCATATCCATATTATTGAAGTTCTCAGCTCTACTTTCTTCTCCATTTTACCATATCCATATTCTTATTGTTCTCAGCTCAACTTTCTTCTCCATCTTACCATATCCATATTCTTGAAGTTCTTCTAAAAAGTTATGATCCCATTAAAAATACAAAAGTATTCAATCTGATTGTAATTATAATCATTGTAAAACTAGATTTAATCCCTGTACCAACCATAGTCATTGTGGAGTTCTGTAGGTCCAACTTCCTAGCCCAGTACAAGAGTCTGTGTTTTCTTGCTGTGATATATTAGGATTCGCTATCCCTTATTGTCGGGCTTTTCCGGCTGTCTGTTGGGATTCGCTAGCTATCCCTTATTGTCAGGCTTTTCCGTCTGACTGTGTGTGTGTGTGTGTGTCCGATTTTTAGCTAGACTTTTCCAAGAAAAGGCTAGCTATACTACTCGCCTTGGCGTTGGTGTCACACCTTGGTTAAAGATGTTGTACCAATTCCCTTTTTAGCTCACCTGTCACGTAGTGACAAGGTGAGCTTTTGTGGTCGCCCTTTGTCCTTCATCCGTCGTCTGTCGTCCGTCGTCCGTCCACAATTTCTTGTGAACACAATACAGTCTTCATTTATTATCCGATATTTACCAAACCTATTCAGTAGCTAGATATACATCCATGCATGACAGGATTATGGCCCTTTAAAATTGGCAAAATTGCTATAATTGTTCTTGTGAACAAGATAAAGTCATCATTTATTATCCAATGCTTACCAGACTTATACAGTAGCTATATATACATGAGAGCTCAGTTCCTTTTGAAAACCAGCCAGATCCGTCCATGCATGTCTGAATTATGGCCCTTTAAAATTGGCAAAATTGTTATAATTATGTCTCCCCCCTCCGGAGGAGACATATTGCTTTTGCCTGCGCCGTCTGTCCGTCTGTCTGTCTGTCTGTCTGTCCGTCTGTCTGTCTGTACGTCCACATTTCTTGTCCGGCCTTCATCTCACAACTCCTTTGCCACATTTCTATGAAACTTCACAGGAGTCATCGGTACAACGTCTAGTTGCGCATATTACGAGGGCGTTTAATTTGACCTACTTTTGGATGAGTTATTGCCCTTTTTAGCTCACCTATGCACGAAGTGCAAGGTGAGCTATTGTGATCACATTTTGTCCGGCGTTCGTGCGTCGTGCGTCGTCAACATTTGAGCTTGTTAACACTCTACGGGCTACATTTTGCATCCAATCTTCATGAAAGTTTATCAGAACGTTCATCTCCATAAAATCTTGGACAAGTTCGAAACTGGGCCATATGAGGTCAAAAACTAGGTCACTATGTCGAATTGAAGGGAAATCTTGTTAACACTCTGGAGGCCACATTTTCAACTTGACCATGTTGAAACTTAATCAGAATGTTTGTCTTGATGATATGTAGGTCAAGTTCGAACATGGGTCACATCGGTTCAAAAAGTAGGTCACTAGGTCAAATTGAAGGAAAATCTTGTTAACACTTTTGATGCCGCATTTTTTGCTTCAGCAGTTTGAAATTTTGTCAGAATGTTTGTCTTAAAGATATCTAGTTCAGGTTCAAATATGGGTCATATTGGATCAGAAACTAGGTCACTAGGCCAAATTGAGGGGAAATCTTGTTAACTCTGTAGAAGCCGCATGTTTTGCTTCAGCGGCTTGAAATTTTGTCAGAATGTTGAGCTGAATGATATCTAAACCAAGTTCGAATATGGGTCATGCCGGGTCAAAAACTAGGTCACTAGGTCAAATTGAAGGAAAATCTTGTTAACACTTTGGATGCCGCAATGTTTGCTTCAGCAGCTTGAAATTTGGTCAGAATGTTTTTCTTGATGATATGTAGGCCAAGTTTGAATATGGGTCATGCTGGGTCAAAAACTAGGTCACTAGATCAAATTGAAGGAAAATCTTGTGAACACTTTGGATGCCGCATTTTGTGCTTCAGCAGCTTGAAATTTGGTCAGAATGTTTGTCTGAATTATATCTAGGTCAAGTTCGAATATGGGTCATATTGGATCAGAAACTAGGTCAATAAAGGAAAATATTGTTCAAACTCTGGAGGCCGCATTTTTACTTTGAGCAAGTTGAAACTTTGTCAGAACGTTGTCTTGATGATATCTAGTCCATGTTGGAATATGGGTCATATCAGGTAAAAAAAATATAGATCACTAGGCCAAATGAAGGAAAATATTGTTAACACTGTGGAGGTTGCATTCAGAATAATTGTCTTGATGTGTTTTGCATTGCAGTACATTGTATAATTAAGGTGAGCGATCTAGGGCCATCATGGCCCTCTTGTTTTAAAATTGCCATTTCATTCTTGTCCGGTCTTCATCTCACAACCCCTTTGCCACATTTCTATGAAACTTCACAGGAGTCATCGGTACAACGTCTAGTTGCGCATATTACGAGGGCGTTTAATTTGACCTACTTTTGGATGAGTTATTGCCCTTTTTTTAAAATTGCCATTTCATTCTTGTCCGGCCTTCACAACCCCTTTGCCACATTTCTATGAAACTTCACAGGAGTCATCGGTACAACGTCTAGCTGCGCATATTACGAGGGCGTTTAATTAATTTAATCCTTGGGTGACCCTCTATCAGATTCTTTCAAGCCATAATGATTGGTCGAAAAACATGGCCGCAAGGGGGCGGGGCTATTTTGCCTTATATGGCCAAAGTGAAAACTTAAAAAATCTTCTCCTCCGAAAGTGTCAGGCTGATTTTCAAATAATTTTGTAGAAATGTTCCTTGGATGACTCTCTATCAGATTCCTTCAAGCCAAGTTGATTGGTCGAAAAACATGGCCGCCAGGGGGGGCGGGGCTATTTTGCCTTATATGGCTATAGTGAAAACTTAAAAAATCTTCTTCTCCGAAAGTGTCAGGCCGATTTTCAAATAATTTAGTAGAAATGTTCCTTGAATGACCCACTTTCAGATTCCTTCAAGCCATTTTGATTGGTCAAAAAACATGGCCGCCAGTGGGCAGGGCTATTTTGCACTATATGGCTATAGTGAAAACTTAAAAAATCTTCTCCTCCAAAAGTGTCTGGCCGATTTTCAAATAATTTTGTAGAAATGTTCCTAGGGTGACCCTCTATCAGATTCCTTCAAGCCAAGTTGATTGGTCGGAAACTATGGCTGCCACGGGGGTGGGCTTATATAGGTAAAGTGGGAAAAAAATCAGGTGAGCGATTCCAGGGCCATCATGGCCCTCTTGTTTAAAATTGTGTCCGTCTGTACGTCCACATTTCTTGTCCGGCCTTTATCTCACAACCCCTTAGCCACATTTCTATGAAACTTCACAGGAGTCATCGGTACAACGTCTAGTTGCGCATATTACGAGGGCGTTTAATTTGACCTACTTTTGGATGAGTTATTGCCCTTTTTAGCTCACCTGTGCACGAAGTGCTCAAGGTGAGTTATTGTGATCGCCCTATGTACGGCGTCCGTTGCCCGTCGTCCGTCGTCCGTCGTCAGTCGTCCGTCGTCCGTCAACATTTTCTCCTCTGTAACCGGTGGGTCAACTGGGATGAAACTTCACAGAAAGCATCCTCTCAATGTCCTCACCAGAATTCCTTAAAATTTTCGGGATCCATGCAGAATTCTGGTTTCCATGGCAACGAAATGAAAAAACTTCAAAATTCTTAAAAAATCTTCTCCTCCGAAAGTGTCAGGCCGATTTTCAAATAATTTTGTAGAAATGTTCCTCGGGTGACCCTCTATCAGATTCCTTCAAGCCATGTTGATTGGTCGAAAAACATGGCCGCCAGGGGGGGCGGGGCTATTTTTCCTTATATGGCTATAGTGCAAACTTAAAAAATCTTCTTCTCCAAAAGTGTCAGGCCGATTTTCAAATAAATTTGTAGAAATGTTCCTTGGGTGACCTTCTATCAGATTCCTTCAAGCCATGTTGATTGGTCAAAAACATGGCCGCCAGGGGGCGGGGCTATTTTGCCTTTTATGGTTATACAGTGCAAACCTTAAAAAATCTTCAACATCTTCTCCTCAGTAACCGGTGGGTCAATTGGGATGAAACTTCACAGAAAGCATCCTCTCAATGACCTCACCAGAATTCCTTCAAATTTTTGGGATCCATGCAGAATTCTGGTTTCCATGGCAACGAAACGAAAAAAACTTCAAAATTCTACTTCTCCCTAACTGGTTGGCAGATTTTGAACTTATGTTGTAGAAATGTTCCTTGGGTGACTCTCTATCAGATTCCTTGAAGCCATGTTGATTGATCGAAAAACATGGCCGCCAGGGGGGCGGGGCTTTTTTGCCTTATATGGCTATAGTGAAAACTTAAAAAATCTTCTCCTCCAAAAGTGTCAGGCCGATTTTCAAATAATTTTGTAGAAATATTCCTTGGATGACCCGCTATCAGATTCCTTTAAGCCATGTTGATTGGTCGAAAATCATGGCCCCCAGGGGGGGCGGGGCTTTTTTGCCTTATATAGCTATAGTGCAAACTTAAAAAATCTTCTCCTCCAAAAGTGTCGGGCCGATTTTCAAATAATTTTGTAGAAATGTTCCTTGGATGACCCTCTATCAGATTCCTTCAAGCCATGTTGATTGGTCAAAAAACATGGCCGCCAGGGGGCAGGGCTATTTTGCCTTTTATTGCTATAGTGAAAACTTAAAAAATCTTCTCCTTCAAAAGTGTCAGGCCGATTTTCAAATAATTGTGTAGAAATGTTCCTAGGGTGACCCTCTATCAGATTCCTTAAAGTCAAGTTGATTGGTTGGAAACTATGCCCGCCAGATGGCGGGGCTTATATAGCTAAAGTGAAAAAAATAATCAGGTGAGCGATTCCAGGGCCATCATGGCCCTTTTGTTTAAAATTGCCATTTCATTCTTGTCCGGCCTTCATCTCACAACCCCTTTGCCACATTTCTATGAAACTTCACAGGAGTCATCGGTACAACGTCTAGTTGCGCATATTACGAGGGCGTTTAATTTGACCTAATTTTGTTTGAGTTATTGCCCTTTTTAGCTCACCTGAGCTTTGCTCAAGGTGAGTTATTGTGATCGCCTTTTGTCCGGCGTCCGTCGTGCGTCGTGCGTCAACTTCTTCTCCTCAGTAACCAGTGGGTCAATTTGGATGAAACTTCACAGAAAGCATCCTCTCAATGACCTCACCAGAATTCCTTCAAATTTTTGGGATCCATGCAAAATTCTGGTTTCCATGGCAACGAAACTGAAAAAACTTCAAAATTCTTCTCCTCCTGAATTGGTTGGCAGATTTTCAAATAATTTTGTAGAAATGTTCCTTGGATGACCCTCTATCAGATTCCTTCAAGCCGTGTTGATTGGTCGAAAAACATGGCCGCCAGGGGGGGCGGGGTTATTTTGCCTTATATGGCTATAGTGAAAACTTAAAAAATCTTCTCCTCCGAAAGTGTAAGGCCGATTTTCAAATAATTTTGTAGAAATGTTCCTTGGGTGACCCTCTATCAGATTCCTTCAAGCCATGTTGATTGGTCGAAAAACATGGCCGCCAGGGGGGGGCGGGTCTATTTTGCCTTATATGGCTATAGTGCAAACTTAAAAAATCTTCTCCTCCAAAAGTGTGAGGCCGATTTTCAAATAATTTTGTAGAAATGTTCCTTGGGTGATCCTCTATCAGATTCCTTCAAGCCATGTTGATTGGTCAAAAAACATGGCCGCCAGGGGGCGGGGCTATTTTGCCTTTTATGGCTATAATGAAAACTTAAAAAATCTTCTCCTCCATAAGTGTCAGGCCGATTTTCAAATAATTTTGTAGAAATGTTCCTTGGGTGACCCTCTATCAGATTCCTTCAAGCAATGTTGATTGGTCGAAAAACATGGCCGCCAGGGGGCGGGGGCTATTTTGCATTATATGGCTATAGTGAAAACTTAAAAAATCTTCTCCTCCAAAAGTATCTGGCCGATTTTCAAATAATTTTGTAGAAATGTTCCTAGGGTGACCCTCTATCAGATTCCTTCAAGCCAAGTTGATTGGTCGGAAACTATGGCTGCCAGGGGGCGAGGCTTATATAGCTAAAGTGAAAAAAAATAAAAAATCAGGTGAGCGATTCAAGGGCCATCATGGCCCTCTTGTTTAGATCACCTAGAGCCAAAGGCTCAAGGTGAGCTATTCTGATCACTCTGTGTCCGTCGTCCGTCGTTAACTTTTAGCTTCAAACATCATCTCCTCCTGAACCGCAAGAACAATTTCCACCAAACATCACAGGAATGTTCCTTTGGTGGTCCTCTTTCAAAATTGTTCAAAGATTTAAATTCCATTGAGAACTTTGGTTGCTGCGGCATCAGAAAGGGGACAAAATGTCCAAACTTTAAAAATCTTCTCCTCCGAATCTGCCTGTCAGATTCAAATATAATTTGGTAGAAATGTTCCTTGGGTGACCCTCTATAAAAATTGTTCAAGCCATACTGATTGGTCGAAAAACATGGCAGTCAGGCGGCATCAAAAAAGGGGCAAAATGACAATACTTTAATAAAGCATCCTTATAAAAGTGCTTGTCTGATTTAAAGATAGTTTTGTAGAAATGTTCTTTCATTGATCATCTACATACTTTGTCAAGCTATATTGATTTGTTGAAAGGCATAGCAACCAAGCAGCATCAGAAAAGGAGTAAAATTAACTTTTTGCTTCAAATGACACATGGTTATTAGATTGATGGTCTAAGGGAGGTAACACTTGGCAGAGTATTATGCAAGGGTTGTCTTGAACAGGAAGTGTATAGTTAAAATCGCAACATTTCTGGTCTCAAAAGTTGGAAATAAAAAATTGTTATTGAAAGTGAACAAGCAATTATGACATGATTTGTCCTTGTAACTATTGTTAAAGATATCATAATTGGTGAAGAGGTAAATATGAACTCAAATACTACAGTTAATGTATTGGGAGGTATCAAAAATGTGCAAAGACTTGCATTCTATGTAAAACTTTGGTTGCTGCAGCATCAGAACATGAGTAAAACGACCAAACTTTAAAATCCTTTTCCTCCATAATCTGCTTGTCAGACTTTAAGATAATTCAGTAGAAAGAATCCTTAAGTGACCCTCTAAAAAAACCTGTTCAAGCCATATTGATTTATATTAAAAACAGATCAAGAAAGGTGCAAAATGACAAAAACTTTATAATTCAATTCTAATTGAAGTTCTTGTTAGATTTCAAGATATAAATGACCTTTACTTATGAGCTGTTTCTTGAGAAGTGTTCACTCCTTGAAGTTCTAATTGCACTCCTTGATCTTTTTCCCAGATATTTCTACTAATTATGTCTCCCCCTGTATACAGGGGAGATATATTGTTTTTGTCCTCGGCGTCTGTCTGTCTGTCCTTCTGTCTGTCCGAAATCGTGTCCGCTCCATATCTCCAAGACGGCTTGAAGGATTTTCATGAAACTTGGCTCACATGTTCACCTCATCAAGGCGACGTGCAGAACCCGCGTCTCGACAATATAGGGTCAAGGTCAAGGTCACGCTTGAAGGTCAAAGGTTTGAGGCTTTATTTCGTGTCCGCTCCATATCTCCCAGACGGCTTGAAGGATTTTCATGAAACTTGGGTCACATGTTCACCTCATCAAGGCGACGTGCAGAACCCGCGTCTCGACAATATAGGGTCAAGGTCAAGGTCACACTTGAAGGTCAAAGGTTTGAGGCTTTATTTCGTGTCCGCTCCATATCTCCGAGACGGCTTGAAGGATTTTCATGAAACTTGGGTCACATGTTCACCTCATCAAGGCGACGTGCAGAACCTGCGTCTCGACAATATAGGGTCAAGGTCAAGGTCACGCTTGAATGTCAAAGGTTTGAGGCTTTATTTCGTGTCCGCTCCATATCTCCCAGACGGCTTGAAGGATTTTCATGAAACTTGGGTCACATGTTTACCTCATCAAGGCGACGTGCAGAACCCGCGTCTCGACAATATAGGGTCAAGGTCAAGGTCACGCTTGAAGGTCAAAGGTTTGAGGCTTTATTTCGTGTCCGCTCCATATCTCCCAGACGGCTTGAAGGATTTTCATGAAACTTGGGTCACATGTTCACCTCATCAAGGCGACGTGCAGAACCCGCGTCTCGACAATATAGGGTCAAGGTCACACTTGAAGGTCAAAGGTTTGAGGCTTTATTTCGTGTCCGCTCCATATCTCCGAGACGGCTTGAAGGATTTTCATGAAACTTGGGTCACATGTTCACCTCATCAAGGCGACGTGCAGAACCTGCGTCTCGACAATATAGGGTCAAGGTCACGCTTGAATGTCAAAGGTTTGAGGCTTTATTTCGTGTCCGCTCCATATCTCCCAGACGGCTTGAAGGATTTTCATGAAACTTGGGTCACATGTTTACCTCATCAAGGCGACGTGCAGAACCCGCGTCTCGACAATATAGGGTCAATGTCAAGGTCACGCTTGAAGGTCAAAGGTTTGAGGCTTTATTTCGTGTCCGCTCCATATCTGTCCCAAATTTATAGGTTGGAATGTTTTGAGAGATTTTGACAGATATTTGAGGGGAGACATCTGTTTTTTGCAAAAACAATTCTAGTTTACTATCAATCAGGTGATCGATTTAGGGTCATCTTGGCCCTCTTGTTTAAAATTGCCATTTCATTCTTGTCCGGCCTTCATCTCACAACCCCTTTGCCACATTTCTATGAAACTTCACAGGAGTCATCGGTACAATGTGTTGTTGCGCATATTACGAGGGCGTTTAATTTGACCTACTTTTGGATGAGTAATTGCCCTTTTTAGCTCACCTGAGCTTTGCTCAAGGTGAGTTATTGTGATCGCCTTTTGTCCGGCGTCCGTCGTGCGTCGGCCGTCGTGCGTCAACTTCTTCTCCTCAGTAACCAGTGGGTCAATTGGGATGAAACTTCACAGAAAGCATCCTCTCAATGACCTCACCAGATTCCTTCAAATTGTTGGGATCCATGCAGAATTCTGGTTTCCAACGAAATGAAAAAAACTTCAAAATGCTTCTTCTCCCAAACTGGTTGGCAGATTTTCAAATAATTTTGTAGAAATGTTCCTTGGATGACCCTCTATCAGATTCCTTCAAGCCATGTTGATTGGTCGGAAAACATGGCCGCCAGGGGGGGGGGGGGGGGGGGGGGGGGGCGGGGCTATTTTGCCATATATGGCTATAGTGAAAACTTAAAAAATCTTCTTCTCCAAAAGTGTCAGGCCGATTTTCAAATAATTTTGTAGAAATGTTCCTTGGATGACCCTCTATCAGATTCCTTCAAGCCATGTTGTTTGGTCAAAAAACATGGCTGCCAGGGGGGCAGGGCTATTTTGCCTTATATGGCTTAATAGTGAAAACTTAAAAAATCTTCTCCTCCTAAAGTGTCAGGCCGATTTTCAAATAATTTTGTAGAAATGTTCCTTGGATGACCCTCTATCAGATTCCTTCAAGCCATGTTGACTGGTCAAAAAACATGGCCGCCAGTGGGGCGGGGCTATTTTGCCTTATATGGCTATAGTGAAAATTTAAAAAATCTTCTTCTCCGAAAGTGTCAGACCGATTTTCAAATAATTTTGTAAATATATTCCATAAATGACCCACTTTCAGATTCCTTCAAGCCATGTTGATTAGTCGATAAACATGGCCGCCATTGGACAGGGCTATTTTGCATTATATGGCTATAGTGAAAACTTAAAAAATCTTCTGCTCCAAAAGTAATTTTGTAGAAATGTTTCTAGGGTGACCCTCTATTATATTCCTTCACGCCAAGTTGATTGGTTGGAAACTATGGCTGCAAGGGGGTGGGGCTTATATAGCTAAAGTTAAAAAAAAAAAAAAAAAAAAAATCAGGTGAGCGATCCAGGGCCATCATGGCCCTCTTGTTTTAAATTGCCATTTCATTCTTGTCCGGCCTTCATCTCACAACCCCTTGGCCACATTTCTATGAAACTTCACAGGAGTCATCGGTACAACGTCTAGTTGCGCATATTACGAGGGCGTTTAATTTGACCTAATTTTGGTTGAGTTATTGCCCTTTTTTAGCTCACCTGAGCTTTGCTCAAGGTGAGTTATTGTGATAGCCTTTTGTCCGGCGTCCGTCGTGCGTCAACTTCTTCTCCTCAGTAACCAGTGGGTCAATTGGGATGAAACTTCACAGAAAGCATCCTCTCAATGACCTCACCAGAATTCCTTCAAATTTTTTGGATCCATGCAAAATTCTGGTTTCCATGGCAACGAAACCGAAAAAACTTCAAAATTCTTCTTCTCCCAAATTGGTTGGCAGATTTTCAAATAATTTTGTAGAAATGTTCCTTGGATGACCCTCTATCAGATTCCTTCAAGCCGTGTTGATTGGTCGAAAAACATGGCCGCCAGGGGGGGCGGGGCTATTTTGCCTTATATGGCTATAGTGAAAACTTAAAAAATCTTCTCCTCCGAAAGTGTAAGGCCGATTTTCAAATAATTTTGTAGAAATGTTCCTTGGGTGATCCTCTATCAGATTCCTTCAAGCCTTCAAGCCATGTTGATTGGTCGAAAAACATGGCCGCCAGGGGGGGGGGGGGGGGGCGGGGCTATTTTTCCTCATATGGCTATGGTGCAAACTTAAAAAAAAATCTCCTCCAAAAGTGTCAGGCCGATTTTCAAATAATTTTGTAGAAATGTTCCTTGGGTGATCCTCTATCAGATTCCTTCAAGCCATGTTGATTGGTCTTAAAACATGGCCGCCAGGGGGGGGGGGGGCGGGCTATTTTGCCTTATATGGCTATAGTGCAAACTTAAAAAATCTTCTTTTCCAAAAGTGTCGGCCCGTTTTCCAAATAATTTTGTAGAAATATTCCTTGGATGACCCACTTTCAGATTCCTTCAAGCCATGTTGATTGGTCAAAAAACATGGCCGTCAGTAAGCAGGGCTATTTTGCATTATATGGCTATAGTGAAAACTTAAAAAATCTTCTCCTCCAAAAATATCTGGCCGATTTTCAAATAATTTTGTAGAAATGTTCCTAGGGTGACCCTCTATCAGATTCCTTCAAGCCAAGTAGATTGGTCGGAAACTATGGCTGCCAGGGGGCGAGGCTTATATAGCTAAAGTGAAAAAAAATCAGGTGAGCGATTCAAGGGCTATCATGGCCCTCTTGTTTAAAATTGCCATTTCATTCTTGTCCGGCCTTCATCTCACAACCCCTTTGCCACATTTCTATGAAACTTCACAGGAGTCATCGGTACAATGTCTTGTTGCGCATATTACGAGGGCGTTTAATTTGACCTACTTTTGGATGAGTTATTGCCCTTTTTAGATCACCTGAGCCGAAGGCTCAAGGTGAGCTATTCTGATCACTTTTTGTCCGTCGTCTGTCCGTCCGTCCGTCCGTCCGTCCGGCTTTAACTTTTAGCTTTAAACATCATCTCCTCCCAAACTCCAAGGACAATTTCCGTGAAACATCACAGGACTGTTCCTCTGGTTCGCCTCTTTCAAAGTTGTTCAAAGATTTAAATTCCATTGAGAACTTTGGTTGCTGCGGCATCAGAAAGGGGACAAAATGTCCAAACTTTAAAAAGCTTCTCCTCCGAATCTGCCTGTCAGATTCAAATATAATTTGGTAGAAATGTTCCTTGGGTGACCATCTATAAAAATTGTTCAAGCCATACTGATTGGGCGAAAAACATGGCAGTCAGGCGGCATCAAAAAAGGGGCAAAATGACAAAATTTGAAAATTCCATTTTTATGAAAGTGCTTGTCTGATTTTAAGAAAATATAATACGAAACTTACTGTAATGATCCTCTATTTAATTTGTTTAAGCCGTTTTGATTGGTTACACAATCATAGCAACCAGGCGTCATCACAAAAGGGGTAAATTGAACTTTTAGCTACAAATGACAACCAACTCCTACCATTCCAATAGAACAATTTCCACAAAACATCACAGGAATGTTCCTTTGGTGGTCCTCTTTCAAAATTGTTCAAAGATTAAAATTCCAATGAGAACTTTGGTTGCTGTGGCATCAGAAAAGGGGACAAAATGTCCAAACTTTAAAAATCTTCTCCTCCGAATCTGACAGGCAAATATAATTTGGTAGAAATGTTCCTTGGGTGACCCTCTATAAAAATTGTTCAAGCCATACTGATTGGGCGAAAAACATGGCAGTCAGGCGGCATCAAAAAAGGGGCAAAATGACAGAATTTGAAAATTCCATTTTTATGAAAGTGCTTGTCTGATTTTAAGAAAATATAATATGAATCTTACTGTAATGATCCTCTATTTAATTTGATTAAGGCATTTTGATTGGTTACACAATCATAGCAACCAGGCGTCATCACAAAAGGGGTAAATTGAACTTTTAGCTACAAATGACAACCAACTCCTACCATTCCAATAGAACAATTTCCACAAAACATCACAGGAATGTTCCTTTGGTGGTCCTCTTTCAAAATTGTTCAAAGATTAAAATTCCAATGAGAACTTTGGTTGCTGTGGCATCAGAAAAGGGGACAAAATGTCCAAACTTTAAAAATCTTCTCCTCCGAATCTGCCTGTCAGATTCAAATATAATTTGGTAGAAATGTTCCTTGGGTGACCCTCTATAAAAATTGTTCAAGCCATACTGATTGGGCGAAAAACATGGCAGTCAGGCGGCATCAAAAAAGGGGCAAAATGACAGAATTTGAAAATTCCATTTTTATGAAAGTGCTTGTCTGATTTTAAGAAAATATAATACGAATCTTACTGTAATGATCCTCTATTTAATTTGTTTAAGCCGTTTTGATTGGTTACACAATCATAGCAACCAGGCGTCATCACAAAAGGGGTAAATTGAACTTTTAGCTACAAATGACAACCAACTCCTACCATTCCAATAGACCAATTTCCACAAAACATCACAGGAATGTTCCTTTGGTGGTCCTCTTTCAAAATTGTTCAAAGATTAAAATTCCAATGAGAACTTTGGTTGCTGTGGCATCAGAAAAGGGGACAAAATGTCCAAACTTTAAAAATCTTCTCCTCCGAATCTGCCTGTCAGATTCAAATATAATTTGGTAGAAATGTTCCTTGGGTGACCCTCTATAAAAATTGTTCAAGCCATACTGATTGGTCGAAAAACATGGCAGTCAGGCGGCATCAGAAAAGGGGCAAAATAACAAAATTTGAAAATTCCATTTTTATGAAAGTGTTTGTCTGATTTTAAGAAAATATAATACGAATCAAGAATGTTCCTTTGGTGGTCCTCTTTCAAAATTGTTCAAAGATTTAAATTCCATTGATAACTTTGGTTGCTGCGGCATCAGAAAGTGAGAAAAATACCCAAATTTTAAAATCCTTTTCCTCCATAATCTACTTGTGCGATTGCAAGATCATTTGGTAGAAATGTTCCTTAAGTGACCCTCTAAATAAACTGTTGAAGCCATATTGATTTCGTTGAAAAACAGGGCAGCAAGGCGGCAGCAGGAAAGGTGCAAAATGACAAAAACTTTATAATTCCATTCTTATTAAAGTTCTTGTTAGATTTCAAGATATAAATGGCCTTTACTGATAAGCTGTTTCTTGAGAAGTGTCCACTCCTTTGCAGTTTCATTTACACTCCCTGATAAAATTTTCCCAGATATTTGCAGTTAAATATTTGCTACTAATTTACTATCAATTAGGTGATCGATTTAGGGCCATCTTGGCCCTCTTGTTTAAAATAAATCACTAACTGACAAAATACAGTCAGCCAGACAAATACCCCTTGGGGGAGACATACGTTTTTCCCAAAAACAACCTCTAGTTGACTTTGTGAACACGATAAAAACTTGATTTATTTGTCACATGTCCTTTACATTGGCAATATTGACACATTGTTGGATGATGCAGATATTGAAAACGGAAATTCTACCTTTACATTCGCTTTTGGAGAAGGTCAACGACCTCTCTGTATTTTTAGCTCACCAGAGCACGTAGTGCTCAAGGTGAGTTATTGTGATCGCCTTTTGTCTGTCGTTCGTCGTATGTCGTCAACATTTGCTTGTTAACACCCTAGAGGCAAAATTTTGCATCCAATCTTTATGAAAGTTTATCAGAATATATATCTACATCAACTCTAGGCCACGTTCGAAATTGGGTCATGTTGGGTCAAAAACTAGGTCACTAGGTCAAACTTATGAAAAATCTTGTTAACACTCTGGAAGCCACATTTTGGGCTTGAGCATGTTGTAACTTTGTCAGAATGTTTGTCTCAGTGATATCTAGTCGAAGTTCGAAACTGGGTCATGTCCAGTCAAAAACTAGGTCACTAGGTCAAATGTATGAAACATCTTGTTAACACTCTTGAAGCAACATTTTTGGCTTGAGCATGTTGAAATTTTGTCATAATGTTTGTCTCAGTGATATCTAGGCCAAGATCGAAACTGGGTCATGTCCGGTCAAAAACTAGGTCACTAGGTCAAATTTATGAAAAACCTTGTTAACACTCTGGAAGCCACATTTTTGGCTTGAGCATGTTGAAACTTGGTCAAAATGTTTGTCTTAGTGATTTCTAGGCCAAGTTCGAAACTGGGTTATGTCTGGTTAAAAACTAGGTCACTAGGTCAAATTTTCGAAAAATCTTGTAACTTACAACACTTATTTACCACCACTAACTCCATCAACAGACAAGAGTACATAACTCTGTCAAGATGTTTGTGAGTATTATGGCCCTTTTTCAACTTAGAATTTTGGTTAAGTATTTTGTACTTTTTTTTTTCAAGACCATTACAGATATTGCTTTGAAACTAACAACACTTTTTCACCATCATTACCTCCAGCAACAGACAAGAATACATAACTCGGTCAAGGTTTTTGTAAGAATTATTGCCCTTTTTTAGCTCGACTTTTGAAAAAACGAGAGCTATTGTCATGACCCTGGCGTCGTCGGCGGAGGCGGCGGTGTGGTCGTCTGGTTACGGTTTTTTGTTCAGCTCAGCTTTTTTAGCTCACCTGAGCTTTGCTCAAGGTGAGTTATTGTGATCGCCTTTTGTCCGGCGTTCGTTGTGCGTCGTCCGTCGTGCGTCGTGCGTCAACTTCTTCTCCTCAGTAACCAGTGGGTCAATTCGGATGAAACTTCACAGAAAGCATCCTCTCAATGACCTCACCAGATTTCCTTCAAATTTTTGGAATCCATGCAGAATTCTGGTTTCCATGGCAACGAAACGAAAAAAACTTCAAAATTCTTCTTCTCCCAAACTGGTTGGCAGATTTTCAAATAATTTTGTAGAAATGTTCCTTGGATGATACTCTATCAGATTCCTTCAAGCCGTATTGATTGGTCGAAAAACATGGCTGCCAGGCTGGGCGGGGCTGATTTGCCTTATATGGCTATAGTGAAAACTTAAAAATCTTCTCCTCCGAAAGTGTAAGGCCGATTTTCAAATAATTTTGTAGAAATGTTCCTTGGGTGATCATCTATCAGATTCCTTCAAGCCATGTTGATTGGTCAAAAAACATGGCCGCCAGGGGGCGGGGCTATTTTGCCTTTTATGGCTATAGTGAAAACTTAAAAAATCTTCTCCTCCATAAGTGTCAGGCCGATTTTCAAATAATTTTATAGAAATGTTCCTTGGGTGACCCTCTATCAGATTCCTTCAAGCAATGTTGATTAGTCGAAAAACATGGCCGCCAGGGGGCGGGGGCTATTTTGCCTTATATGGCCAAAGTGAAAACTTAAAATATCTTCAACATCTTCTCCTCAGTAACCAGTAGGTCAATTGGGATGAAACTTCACAGAAAGCATCCTCTCAATGACCTCACCAGAATTCCTTCAAAGTTTTGGGATCCATGCAGAATTCTGGTTTCCATGGCAACGAAACGAAAAAAAACTTCAAAATTCTTCATCTCCTAAACTGCTTGGCAGATTTTCAAATAATTTTGTAGAAATGTTCCTTGGATGACCCTCTACCAGATTCCTTCAAGCCATGTTGATTGGTCGAAAAACACGGCCGCCAGGGGGGCGGGGCTATTTTGCCTTATATTGGCTATAGTGCAAACTTAAAAAATCTTCTCCTCCAAAAGTGTCAGCCCGATTTTCAAATAATTTCGTAGAAATGTTCCTTGGAAGACCCACTTTCAGATTCCTTCAAGCCATGTTGATTGGTCAAAAAACATGGCCGCCAGTGGGCAGGGCTATTTTGCATTATATGGCTATAGTGAAAACTTAAAAAATCTTCTCCTCCAAAAGTATCTGGCCGATTTTCAAATAATTTTGTAGAAATGTTCCTAGGGTGACCCTCTATCAGATTCCTTCAAGCCAAGTTGATTGGTCGGAAACTATGGCTGCCAGGGGGCGGGGCTTATATAGCTAAAGTGAAAAAAAAAAAAATAATCAGGTGAGCGATTCAAGGGCCATCATGGCCCTCTTGTTTCTGTTTTCTATCAGTCGAGCGTCTGTGCCGTACGCGGTGCTCTTGTTTACTTAGAATTTTGGTTAAGTTTTTTGTACCAATTTACTTTTTTTCAAAACCATTACAGATATTGCTTTGAAACTTACAACTATTTTTTCACCTCCATTACCTCCATCAACAGACAAGAGTACATAATGCTATCAAGGTTTTTTGTAAAAATTATGTCCATTTTTCGCATTAGAATTTTGTTTTAAGTTTTTCGTACCACCCCATTTTTTTTCAAAACTATTAGTGCTTTAGGTTTGACACTTACAATACTTATTTATCATCGTTACCTCCATCAACCAACAAGGGTACATAACTCTTTAAAGTTTTGTTTAACAATTAAGGCCCTTTTTCGATTTATAATTTTGGTTAAGTTATTTATACCAAATCAAATTTAAAACAATTAGAGATATAGCTTTATCACTTACAAAAATCTTTTAACCATCATTACCTCTACCAACAGTCAAGGAAGAGTGCATACTTCAGTAAAGGTTTTTGTCTCTTTTTGTCTCGCCCACGATAGTGGAGTGAGACATTGCAGTCACTTTTCCGGAGACGGCGACAGCGACGGCGGCCGCTTTTACAAATAGCTATATCTCGGCAACCCCTGCTTGAATTTTTCTGAAACTTTGTCAGATGTATTGTTTGGTCATGGGACAACGTCAAAATTGTCAGGGTCAAGGTCATAATTGTGCAGAACTTGACCTTTGTTAGGTAACTTAACCTCAAAACTTAACCTTTCTTATATCTCAGCAACCTCTGCTTGAATTTTTCTGAAACTTTGTCAGATGTATTGTTTGGTCATGGGACATCTGTCAACGGCAAAATGTTCAGGGTCAAGGTCATAATTGTGCATAACTTGACCTTTGTTAGGTAACTTAACCTCAAAACTTAACCTTTCTTATATCTCAGCAACCTCTGCTTGAATTTTTCTGAAACTTTGTCAGATGTATTGTTTGGTCATGGAACATCTGTCAACGTCAAAATGTTCAGGGTCAAGGTCATAAGTGTGCAGAACTTGACCTTTGTTAGGTAACTTGACCTCAAAACTTAACCTTTCTTATATCTCAGCAACCCCTGCTTGAATTGTTCTGAAACTTTGTCAGATGTATTGTTTGGTCATGGGACATCTGTCAACATCATAATTTTCAGGGTCAAGGTCATAATTGTGCAGAACTTGACCCTTTCTTATATCTCAGTAACCCCTGCTGGAATTTTTCTGAAACTTTGTCAGATGTATTGTTTGGTCATGGGACATCCATCAACGTCAAAATTGTCAGGGTCAAGGTCATAATTGTGCAGAACTTGACCTTTGTTAGGTAACTTAACCTTAATACTTAACCTTTCTTATATCTCAGCAACCCTTGCTGGAATTTTTCTGAAACTTTGTCAGATGTATTGTTTGGTCATGGGACATCTTTCAACGTCAAAATTTTCAGGGTCAAGGTCATAATTGTGCAGAACTTGACCTTTGTTAGGTAACTTAATCTCAAAACTTAACCTTTCTTATATCTCAGCAACCTCTGCTTGAATTTTTCTGAAACTTTGTCAGATGTATTGTTTGGTCATGGGACATCTGTCAACGTCAACATTTTCAGGGTCAAGGTCATAATTGTGCAAAACTTGACGTTTGTTAGGTAACTTAACCTTTCTTATATCTCAGCAACCCCTGCTTTTCAGTACAATAATATTTTCCCATGACTTATTTTAAAATTACTATGTTGTTATTTTATGTGTAAAAACTTACCATCATAATCATAGTGATTGCAATTATTTACAATTTAATGTAGTATTATTGATCACTCTTTACTTCATGTGTGAATAAATATATTAAGATATATACACATGTAGTGAGTTTATTATTTATCATGACATGTTGATAACAGTGCATTGACAGACACTTACTTTTTCATATTTTATCAACTTTACTTTCTTTTTGCATAGTGATACCATTTAATATCTGATTTTCTTAGAAGGGCGAGACACCCTCAGCCCGAGGTCTTGTTTAGATCACCTAGAGCCAAAGGCTCAAGGTGAGCTATTCTGATCACTTTTTGTCCGTCATCCGTCCGTCGTTAACTTTTAGCTTTAAACATCATCTCCTCCTGAACCTGGCTTCGAAAGAATGTTGTGTAAGTACTGGTGTGGGAAAGCCAGGAAAACATGGGTAGGTGCACTGACCGCCGTGATATGACCAAAGCTGTTAAAAGCGGCGTTAAACTCCAAACAAACAAACAAAAAATCCTCCTGAACCACAGGACCAATTTCATCCAAACTTCACAGGAATGTTCCTTTGGTGGCCCTCTTTCAAAATTGTTCAAAGATTTAAATTCCATTGAGAACTTTGGTTGCTGCAGCATCAGAAACGGGGCAAAATGTCCGAACTTTAAAAATCTTCTCCTCTGAATCTACATGTCAGATTCCAATATAGTTTGGTAGAAATGTTCCTTGGGTGACCCTCTACAAAGATTGTTCAAGGCATACTGTTTGGTTGAAAACATGACAGTCAGGAGGCATCAGAAAAGGGGAAAAATCATCCGTTGTTAACTTTTAGCTGTGAACATCATCACAGGACCAATTTCATCCAAACTTCACAGGAATGTTCCTTTGGTGGCCCTCTTTCAAAAATGTTAAAATATTTAAATTCCATGGAGAACTTTGGTTGCTGTGGCATAAGAAAGGGGGCCAATTGTCCAAAGTTTAAAAGTCTTCTCCTCTGAATCTGCATGTTAGATTCCAGTATAGTTTAGTAAAAATGTTCCTTTGGTGACCCTCTACAAAGATTGTTCTAGGCATACTGTTTGGTTGAAAAACATGGCAGGCAGGAGGCATCAGAAAAGGGGCAGAATGACAAAATTTGGAAATTCCATTTTTTAGCTCTACTGGCCAAAGGCCAGAAAGGGCTTATGTCGTGGCGATTTGTCCGTCGTGCGTCCGTGCGTCCGTAAACAATTTCTTGTTAACACGATACAGTCTTCACTTTTGATTGTATCTCAACCAAACTTATACAGTAGTTAGATATCCATGAGAGCTCGGTTCCTTTCGAAAATCAGCCAGATCCGCCCATGCATGACTGGATTATGGTCCTTGAAATGGTCAAAATTGCTATAAAAGAGCTTGTTAACACGATACAGTCTTCACTTTTGATTGTATCTCAACTAAACTTATACAGTAGTTAGATATCCATGAGAGCTCGGTTCCTTTCGAAAACCAGCCAGATCCGCCCATGCATGACTGGATTATGGCCCTTGAAATGGTCAAAATTGCTATAAAAGAGCTTGTTAACACGATACAGTCTTCACTTTTGATTGTATCTCAACCAAACTTATACAGTAGTTAGATATCCATGAGAGCTCAGTTCCTTTCGTAAACCAGCCAGATCATGCAAGACTGGATTATGGCCCTTGAAATTGTTCAAATTGCTATAATTGAGCATGTGAACACAATAGAGGCTCTATTTACTATCTGATCTTCACCAAACTTAGATAGTAGTTAAATATTGATGAGAGCTTGGTTCCTTTTGAAAACCAGCCAGATCCGGCAAGACTGGATTATGGCCCATGAAATTGTAAAAATTGCTATAATACATCTTGTGAACACAAAAGAGCCTCCATTTACTATCCGATCTTCACCATACATACATGCTCTGGATTGAAAATGAGCAAAGAACCATACCAGTAGAGCATAGGCCCTCATGGGCCTCTTGTTTTAAGTCCTTATCTAGATAAATTAAGAAAATTGAATAGAAATCTTACTTCAGTGATCATCTACTTAATTTGTTCAAGCTGTATTGATTGGTTACACAATCATAGCAACCTCACATCATCACAAAAGGGGTAAATTGAACCTTTAGCTACAAATGACAACTCCTACCATTCCACTCGACCAATTTCAACGTTACTTCACAGGAATGTTCCTTTGATGGTCCTCTTTCAAAATTGTTCAAAGACTTGCATTCTGTGTAGAACTTTTGTTGCTGCGGCATCAGAAATTGAGAAAAATACCCAAACTTTAAAAACTTGAACCGCACAGTCTGATCCAGATCTGTACTGTTCACATATTACTAACATAAGCTGTTAACATCTGTCAACTTATTTAGATCCTGATAAAACTAAATAGCTGTGGAGGCTGATCTAAACAATAATGGTTCGGAACTGCCCACTTATACCTTTTCCTGGGGACCAACTCACAAACTGATGTTATACCTCTCACTTTCATTATTATCCCCTTGGCTAACGAAGTTTGCGAGGGGATATAGTAACAGGACTATCCGTTTGTTCGTTCGTTCGTTTGTTTGTCTGTGCGTCCTTCCGTAACAACCTTGTGACCACTCTACACTGAACATCCTTCTACCGATCTTAACCATACTTGGTAAACAGTTAGATCCAGTCTAGAAGCCTATTTATTTTCAAGGTCATAGGTTAAAGGTCAAGGTCAAAATTTAACTTTGACTATTTTTCCATATCAACAACCTTGTGACCACTCTACACTGAACATCTCTTGGCAGATCATAACCAAACTTGCCATACATTTAGTATATTGTAAGATCTAGCAGTCTATTGATTATAAATGTCAACAGGCAAAGGCGGTGTCATTTGGCAAAGGCCAAAGGCGGAGACAAACACAAACTACACTTAGTTCTCTGGTACATAACATTAATAACAATTTAATAAAGGCAAGGACAAATAACATTAATATCCAGGTCATTGGCCATATTTTTAAATTGAATACCGAAGGGATGCATCCGCTTTGCGGTGCCCTTGTTTGGTTTTGTTCACCCTTTTTTCTTTTCATTTCAGCACAATACGATAGAAGCTGTCTTGGAAAGAAATGAAAAAATAGATGATTTAGTTGAAAAATCAGAAGGGCTTAGTTTACAGAGCAAAACATTCTATAAAACTGTAAGTATAATCCGACTGTACTAAAATAAGTGAGAACGTTCTTGAGCTTATTCGTGTGAAAATATATAACTTTGGATTTGGGAATAGTTTAGGTTAAGATAAGCCTGTTCTGAGTTGGATTAGAATCTTCATTACCCGCTTCTTTAAATCATTTAAAAGAAATGTGTGATAAGTGTATATCTTAATTAGACTGTGAAGGATGATCTAATCTTTACTGTTTGCAAGAGCAAGACAACTTTGAAAACATCTAGACAAAAGGTATAGAAATTCAAAGAATTATTATTGAATAGAGTTGCAAAATGTTTTCATAAGTCATAGTCAATATATGCAGCAACTGCAAATGGGAAGGAGTTAAACCCTCGCCGTGCTCAACAAGTTTATATTAAGACTTTCATACTGAAACAGATTGGGTTATCTGAACAGTTGAAAACAAAACCAAAACATTGTGAGGTGATCGTAAGGATATTTTATTGAGTGGAAGGGCTTAAAAATGTGATGATGCTGAACACATTTGTAGTGTCTGAACTGTCAGATAAGGGTTTAATGTTCTCTGCTTTCCATGTAGTTTTGTCACATGGTCAGTTGAGCAACTTACAGTATAGAGCATGGTCACACCGCAAAGACGTGCCAGCTGGCCTGGCCCCGGCTTCACAAAATCTACTGCAGCTGTGGAAGAGTTAACTTTTTGGCATGTTGAATGAAATATTCCAGATGTCTCTGTGTGTCCTTTGTTAAGCTCAGTTATAGCTTAGATTTGAATCAGCAGACAACATTGTAAAACATTGTGACAAAAGGAGATTTCGCTCATAATGAGCCATTTCTCCATTGCTACAGCCGAGCCCCGGTAGCTCAGTCGGTAGCGACGCGGGCTGTCAATCCAGGGGTTGTGAGTTTGAATCCCAGCTCGGCCAACATTCTTTCCGACGTTTGAATAATGGGCTGTTTAACAGTCTATGTGGAAAAGTAGCCAGTTGCTTGGAAAGTATGTTGTGTGGGGAAAACAGGAAACGCATGAGTAGGTGAACTGGTTGCCGTGATATGAATGAGAAATTGTTGAAAACGTCGTTAAACCCCAATCATCAATTCATTGCTACGATATTTTCAACTTTATTCAATAATTGCTCTTTCATATACATGTATAGAGAGTTTCCATGTTTATGACTGAATGTAATAACAAGAGGCCCAAGAGGGCCAGTATCGCTCCACGGCCATAAGGCAAAAATCAAATCTCCAAACAGCCCTGCCCCCTAGTGGCCATATTTTTTACCAACCACCATGGCTTAAAGGAATCTTGTAGAGTGTCACCCAAGGAATGTTTCTGCAAAATTATTTGAAAATCGGCCCGACACTTTCGGAGAAGAAGATTTTTTAAGTTTTCACAATAGCCATATAAGGCAAAATAGCCCCACCCCATGGCGGCCATATTTTTGAACCAATCAACATGGCTTGAAGGAATCTGATAGAGGGTAACCCAAAGAACATTTCTACAAAATTATTTGAAAATCTGCTCAACACTTTCGGAGAAGAAGATTTTTTAAATTTTCACTATGGTCATATAGAGCAAAATAGCCCCGCCCTCTGGCGGCCATATTTTTCGACCAATCAACATGGCTTGAAGGAATCTGATAGAGGGTCACCCAATGAACATTTCTACAAAATTATTTGAAAATCGGCTGAACACTTTCGGAGAAGAAGATTTTTTAAGTTTTCACTATGGTCATATAAGGCAAAATAGCCCCGCCCTCTGGCGACCATGTTTTTCGACCAATCAACATTTCTTGAAGGAATCTAATAAAGGGTCACCCAAGGAACATTTCTACAAAATTATTTGAAAATCGGCCTGACACTTTCAGAGAAGAAGATTTTTTAAGTTTTCACTATTTTTTTCTTTTGGTTGCCATGGAAACCAGAATTATGGATGGATCAAAAAAAATTGAAGGAATTTAAGAGAGGACATTGAGAGGATGCTTCCTATGATGTTTCAACCAAATTGGCCAAGTGGTTAGTGAGAAGAAGTCGTTTAAAGGAAACAGTTCAGCACGCACGCACGCACGGACGCACGACGGACAATTCGCCATGACATAAGCTCGACTGGCTTTCAGCCAGTGGAGCTAAAAATCAGCTGCTGCAGATTTATTGTACGTGGGAAAGGGTTATGTACCATTTGATTTAGTTAATATAGCATCTGCAACTCTTGAAAACTATGATAGAAAAAAGAAATTACTCAAAATCAGCAATTTCTCCTTTCTCCAAGATTATTCACATGTTTCAAACAAATATATCAGGTGAACAATTTATGCATTTTGAAACATTGTGACAAACTGCTCTTTATGAGCTATTTTAAGCTCTCCAGAGCACGAGTGCTCAAGGTGAGTTATTGTGAACACATGTTGTGCATTAACATCTTCTCTGTAGCTCGCTGGTCAATTGGGATGAAATTTCACAGACAGCATTTTTAGCTCACCTGAGCTTTTGCTCAAGGTGAGTTATTGTGATCGCCTTCCTCTCAATGACCATACCAGAATTCCTTCAATTTTTTGTGATCCATGCAGAATTCTGGTTTCCATGGCAACGAAATGAAAAAACTTTAGAATTCTTCATCTTCCTAACTGGTTTGCAGATTTTCAAGTAATTTTGTAGAAATGTTCCTTGGATGACCCTCTATCAAATTCCTACAAGCCATGTTGATTGGTCAAAAAACATGACCGCCAGGGTGTGGGGCTATTTTGCCGTATATGGCTATAGTAAAAACTTAAAAAATCTTCTCCTCCGAAAGTGTCAGGCCGATTTTCAAATAATTTTGTAGAAATGTTCCTTAAGTGACCCACTATCAGATTCCTTCAAGCCATGTTAATTGGTCAAAAAACATGGCCGCCAGTGGGCAGGCTATTTTGCTTTCAATGGTTATAGCGAAAGTGTCGGGCTGATTTTCTAATAATTTTTAGCTCTACTAAGGGCTTATGTCGTGGTGATTTGTCCGTCGTGCGTGCGTGCGTGCGTCCGTAAACAATTTCTTGTTAACACGATACAGTCTACACTTTTGATTGTATCTCAACCAAACTTATACAGTAGTTAGATATCCATGAGGGCTCGGTTCCTTTCGAAAACCAGCCAGATCCGCTTTCAATGGTTATAGTAAAAACTTAAAAAATCTTCTCCTCCGAAAGTGTCGGGCCAGATTCTTCCAAGGGCAGATAATTCAACTTAGAGGTTACCTGCGAGGGACTCCTGTGCACATACCTCCACATTTCTTGTAAACACTACTCCTCCTAAACGGCTCAATTGATTTGGTTCAAACGTTACATGAAGGTTACACATCATATGTAGATATGCATGAAGGAAGATCATACGCCTCAGATTCTTCCAAGGGCAGATAATTCAACTTAGAGGTTACCTGTGAGGGTCTCCTGTGCACATACCTCCACATTTCTTGTAAGCACTACTCCTCCTAAACGGCTCAATGGATTTGGTTCAAACTTTACATGAAGGTTACACATCATATGTATATATGCATGAAGGAAGATCATACGCCTCGGATTTTTCCAAGGGCAGATAATTCAACTTAAAGGTTACCTGCGAGGGACTCCTGTGCACATACCTCCACATTTTTTATCCCCCGCTTTTTCGAAGAAAAAAAGGGGGGTTATTAATTTCGATTTGTCCGTCTGTCTGTCCGTCCGTCTGTCTGTCTGTCTGTCTGTCTGTCTGTCACACTTCGTTTCCGTGCAATAACTGCCACAAATGTGAACCGTTTTTTTTCAAACTAGGTAACAAGGTTAAATGCCTTAAGGGCTAGGCCAAGTTCGATCGTCACTTTCGGCGGACTTTATTTAGTGGAGTTATGGCCCCTTATTTAACACAAAATGTCGTTTCTTGCTGTTTCCGTGCAATAACTGCCACAAATATGAATTTTTGTTTTTCAAACTTGGTAACAAGGTTAAATGCCTTAAGGGCTAGGCCAAGTTCGATCGTCACTTTCGGCGGACTATATTTGGTGTAGTTATGGCCCCTTATTTAACAAAAAATGTCGTTTCTTGCTGTTTCCGTGCAATAACTGCCACAAATGTGAACCGTTTTCTTTCAAACTTAGTAACAAGGTTAAATGCCTTAAGGGCTAGGCCAAGTTTGATCGTCACTTTCGGCGGAGTTTATTTGGTGGAGTTATGGCCCTTTATTTAACAAAAAAAGTCGTTTCTTGCTGTTTCCGTGCAATAACTGCCACAAATGTGAACCGTTTTTTTTTCAAACTTGGTAACAAGGTTAAATGCCTTAAGGGCTAGGCCAAGTTCGTTCGTCACTTTCGGCGGACTTTATTTAGTGGAGTTATGGCCCCTTATTTAACACAAAATGTCGTTTCATGCTGTTTCCGTGCAATAACTGCCACAAATGTGAATTTTTGTTTTTCAAACTTGGTAACAAGGTTAAATGCCTTAAGGGCTAGGCAAAGTTCGATCGTCACTTTCGGCGGACTATATTTGGTGGAGTTATGGCCCCTTATTTAACAAAAAATGTCGTTTCTTGCTTTTTCCGTGCAATAACTGCCACAAATGTGAACCGTTTTCTTTCAAACTTAGTAACAAGGTTAAATGCCTTAAGGGCTAGGCCAAGTTTGATCGTCACTTTCGGCGGAGTTTATTTGGTGGAGTTATGGCCCTTTATTTAACAAAAAAAGTCGTTTCTTGCTGTTTCCGTGCAATAACTGCCACAAATGTGAACCGTTTTTAGCTCACCTGTGCACGAAGTGCTCAGGGTGAGTTATTGTGATCGCCCTATGTCCGGCGTCCGTCGTCCGTCAACATTTTCTCCTCTGTAACCGGTGGGTCAACTGGGATGAAACTTCACAGAAAGCATCCTCGCAATGTCCTCACCAGAATTCCTTAAACTTTTTGGGATCCATGCAGAATTCTGGTTTCCATGGCAACGAAATGAAAAAAACTTCAAAATTCTTAAAAATCTTCTCCTCCCAAAGTGTCAGGCCGATTTTCAAATTATTTTGTAGAAATGATCCTTGGGTGACCCTCTATCAGATTCCTTCAAGCCATGTTGATTGGTCGAAAAACATGGCCCCTAGGGTGGTGGGGGGGGGGGGCTATTTTGCCAATATGGCTATAGTGCAAACTTAAAAAATCTTCTCCTCCAAAAGTGTCAGGCCGATTTTCAAATAATTTTGTAGAAATGTTCCTTGGGTGACCCTCTATCAGATTCCTTCAAGCCATGTTGATTGGTCGAAAAACATGGCCGCCTGGGGGCGGGGCTATTTTGCCTTTTATGGTTATAGTGAAAACTTAAAAAATCTTCAACATCTTCTCCTCAGTAACCAGTGGGTTAATTGGGATGAAACTTCACAGAAAGCATCCTCTCAATGACCTCACCAGAATTCCTTCAAATTATTGGGATACATGCAGAATTCTGGTTTTCATGGCAACGAAACGAAAAAAACTTCAAAATTCTTCTCCTCCCAAATTGGTTGGCAGATTTTGAACTTATTTTGTAGAAATGTTCCTTGGGTGACTCTCTATCAGATTCCTTGAAGCCATGTTGATTGGTCGAAAAACATGGCCGCCAGGGGGGCGGGGCTTTTTTGCGTTATATGGCTATAGTGAAAACTTTAAAAATCTTCTCCTCCAAAAGTGTCAGGCCGATTTTCAAATAATTTTGTAGAAATGTTCCTTGGATGACCCTCTATCAGATTCCTTTAAGCCATGTTGATTGGTCGGGGCTTATATAGCTAAAGTGAAAAAAAAATCAGGTGAGCGATTCCAGGGCCATCATGGTGGAGTTATGGCCCCTTATTTACGAAAAATGTCGTTTCTTGCTGTTTCCATGCAATAACTGCCACAATTGTGAACCGTTTTCTTTCAAACTTAGTAACAAGGTTAAAATGCCTTAAGGGCTAGGCCAAGTTTGATCGTCACTTTCGGTGGAGTTATGGCCCTTTATTTAACAAAAAAAGTCGTTTCTTGCTGTTTCCGTGCAATAACTGCCACAAATGTGAACCGTTTTTTTTCAAACTTGGTAACAAGGTTAAATGCCTTAAGGGCTAGGTTAAGTTTGATCGTTACTTTCGGGGGACTTTATTCGGTGGAGTTATGGACCCTTATTTTACAAAAAATGTTGTTTCTTGCTGTTTCCGTGCAATAACTGCCACAAATGTGAATTTTTTTTTTCAACCTTGGTAACAAGGTTAAATGCCTTAAGGGCTAGGCCAAGTTCGATCGTCACTTTCGGCGGACTTTATTTGGTGGAGTTATGGCCCTTTATTTAACAAAAAATGTTGTTTCTGTGCAATAACTGCCACAAATGTGAACCGTTTTTTTTTTCAAACTTGGTAACAAGGTTAAATGCCTTAAGGGCTAGGCCTAGTTCGATCGTCACTTTCGGTGGACTTTTTTCGGTGGACTTTTGGTCCCTTAATTAACAAAAAAAGTCGTTTCTTGCTGTTTCCGTGCAATAACTGCCACAAACTTGGTAACAACCTAGGCCAAGTTCGTTTAATTTACCCTGTAATACATGTTCAATAAAAAGTCTACTGACATGTTTAAACCTAACCTCAACATTTTCCTACAATATTTCCTGCAAGCGGGGGGATATAAATTTCATGAATTTGCTTGTTGTAAGCACTACTCCTCCTAAACGGCTTAATGGATTTGGTTCAAACTTTACATGAAGGTTACACATCATATGTAGATATGCATGAAGGAAGATCATATGCCTCGGATTCGTCGAAGGGGAGATAATTCAATTTAGAGGTTACCTGCGAGGGACTCCTGTGCACATACCTCCACATTTCATGTAAGCACTATTCCTCCTAAAGGGCTCAGTTGATTTGATTCAAACTGTATATGAAGGCTACACATTATATGTAGATATGCATGAAGGAAGATTTTTCTCCTCGGATTCTTCCAAGGGAAGATAAGCAAAGTAGAAACTTTACCATTGTATCCTATGCTTTGGTAGGGGTTTTTGCGGGGGGGTTTCTTCAGTGAGCTTTGCTCACAGTATTTCTAGTTTTTGCCTAAAAGCAGTGAAGCGATACTGGCCCTCTTTGACCTCTTTTTTGGTATATAGGAAAGGGCTAACTAAGTAATAAATATCTATCTTTTCAGGCAAGAAAAACAAATTCCTGTTGTGTAATCTTATAATGAACGACAAATCTAGAGGTACAGATGGTTTGTCATCCAGGTCAAACAAACAGCAAGGGAAAAGTTACAAGTTGGAAGGGCATTTATTGCTTACACATGTTTGAACCCAGTCATAATTAGGCTGTTTGAACCCAGTCATAATTAGGCTGATTTAACCTGGTCATATTTGGGCTTTTGAACCTGGTCATAGGCTTGTTTTATCCCAATCTGATGCAGAGAACTTTTGATGTTACTTTGCCATAAAAAAAAATCAAACACCATTTAATACTTGAACTTTAATTTTCAGAAATGTTTCCATATTTTTGCAGACACTTTCAGCATTATCCCCTACATATTAATTGCATTGAAAAGTGTTTACATTTTAACATTCAAAAACAAAAGATGCAACATGTTAGAAAACTGATCTGAAACTTCCCATGTGATGAGTGATAATTATTGTTTTTATGTTAACAATTTATTCTAGCTCCTGACAACGTTTGAAACATCTGCAGCAGAAGACAGTAGAGTGGAATGATTTTAATTTCAAATATTCTGATAGTACATCATATTTCATGGATGATGCTAAATCAAATAGTTCTAAAAATAGCGTTGATGGTTCAGTAAAAACAAATCTTTTGCATGACGGCATCAGTTCATATGGTTGTTTTCGTGATTGTATTAATTTCAAATATAGATCTTGTTCATTGATGTAATGAGACATCCAAGTTGCAGAAAATAAGATAAAAGATGGACAGTAAATGGAAAGGGAGAAATAGTTTATTATTTGCTATTCATATTTATTTTCTTAGGGTTAAATGGTGCTGAATGTCTCTTTCATTGATAGAAAAGAATGGATGAAAGCTGGGTCATATTATTATACCCCCAGATACATAGTTTATGGGGGCTATATAGGAGTCACGCTTGTCGGTCGGTCCGTTGGTCTGTAAACATTTCTTGTGAACACTATTTCTCAGCAACCCTTGGTCAGAACTCAAGATAACTTCACTAGAATGATTGATACCCAGCCTAGTTGTGCATATTGTCGGCGTGTTGCACTAGCATTATTTTTAAATGAGTTATGGCCCCTTGAATTTCTCATACATATGTATATTGGCAGGCACCAGCTGGGGGTATTTATCACCTTCAGTGATATTTCTAGTTGGTTAAGTTCCCAAATCTCATAATATGATGAGATAATATTATTGGTTTCACCTGTCTGGTACTCTGGATGCGAGTTATAGTTAAGGGGCATAACTCCTGTGAATTTATATTTTTATTTGCCAAAATATAACTTATCTTTTGAGCTATGGCGTATGGGAATTGAACTGTTTCCTTCCGATATATCAGAACATTGCTTTGTTCTGCTTCCATGTAAATAGGTGTATTTCTTAACCTCAGGATCTTTACTACGGAGAAGAAAATGTGAATTTCTTACAACTTTGATTCCTAGCCAACTGGTTTGTTTACCCAGGGATCATGAATAAGTGAACTGTTGCCTTAAAATAACTGAACTAATGTTGAAAATGGCCTCAATATAAACAAAAAATCTTACAACTTTGATGTAATAAAGAATTACTGTTTGTTTGGTTGTTAAATAGTTTATGATCATGATTGTGTTTAAACTGTTTAACTGTTATCATAAACGCTTTTGAAATGTCGTCTTCGCAAACCAAAGGTGTTTCATAAATGACATTTCCATGATAGGCTCCCTTTGCTTGCTAGAATTATGGGAATTTGAATTAACTCTTTGAAACATACAAATCTGCAGCAAGCAACTTTAAAAACATCTTGGCAAAAATGACGAAAATCTTTATAAGTAATTTAAATTCTGGCAAATGGGAGAAAACAAATCATGAGCAATTTCTTTTTTTTGTCCTAATGATTTTAAAAACTGTCTGCTGCAGAAGCATCTATGTGTGGGAAAGGGTTCGCGTGTTTCTCTCAAACAACAAATATGCATCAGATGACATGTAGGTAATTCCCCTTTTGCCATTGTTTACAAATATATTTCTAAAATTGTACTTTCATTTTCTGAGATTATTTCCAATCGTTTTACCCTTTACCTGATACAGATAATTTAGCAGAACCTTATCTAAAACATTGTGAGAAAAGATAAAATATTCATTTTAAATCATTTTCCATTAAGTTTTGTCTAATTTTGTTTCAAGATTATCCATTCAATTTTCCTCAATAAGGAAGATTTGAAAACTACTGTATCAGGTATGGGGGCGAAAGAAATGTTAATTCATGTAAATGTATTGTAAATAATATATAATGTTTGTCAATTGATTGTAAATTATATATGAAAATGTAAATGTTCAGATATTTCTCCATTTTGTTTGTTTTTTTAGCTCACCTGTGCACGAAGTGCTCAATGTGAGATATTGGGATCACTTTGTGTCTGTCATACGGCGTTCGTCGTCAACAATTTCTTTAAACAACATCTCCTAAACCATTGTATGGATTTTGAATAAACTTGGTAGGAATGATCCTTTGGTGATCCTCTTTCAAATTTGTTCAAAGAAATTAATTCCATGCAGAACTCTGGTTGTCATGGCAACCAAAATCATGTTTAGATCATCAGAGCCAAAGGCTCAAGGTAATCTCTTCTGATCACTCTCTGTTCGTCGTCCGTCCGTCGGCTGTCGTTAACTTTTAGCTTTTAACATCCATCATCTCCTCCTTAACCACAAAACCAATTTCAACCAAACTTCAAAGAAATATTCCTTTGGTGGCCCTATTTCAAATTGTTTAAAGATTTAAATTCCATCGAGAACTTTGGTTGCTGCGGTATCAGAAAGGGGGCAAATTGACCAAACTTTAAAAATCTTCTCCTCTGAATATGTTTGTCAGATTCCAATACAATTTGGTAGAAATGTTCCTTGGGTGACCCTCTACAAAGATTGTTCAAGACATACTGATTTGTTGAAAAACATGGCAGTCAGGAGGTATCAGAAAACCCTCTGTGAAGTTCATTCCCTATTCTTTAATCCTTATTCTTTATTCAAATGTGAAGTTGGTTACTTGTTCCTTGTTCCTTATTCAAATGTGAAGTTGGTTACTTATACCTTGTTCCTTATTCAAATGTGAAGTTGGTTGCTTGTACATGTACCTTGTTCCTTATTCGTTACTTATTCAGATTTGATCTAAGGTACTGCATATGTTGATGATGTTGTTGTTGTAGATGATGAGAGCGACTCATTGGTACATTTTAAATCACCTGTTTCTTATTCAAAAACTGGTTACTTATTCGGCTGTGTTCATGAAAAGAAGCCTTTGATGTCCTAAATATCATTCAAAATGCATATGTTAATGTTGCCAACAACAATATCATGGTTGTTGTTGTTGTAAATGATGAAAGTGAGCTACTGGTACATATTAAATAACCTGTGACTTATTCATTACTTATTTGGCGGCCGTTTTCAAGAAAAGAAGCCATTGCTGTCCCAAATATCATTCAAAATGCACATGTTTATGCTGCCAACAACATTCTTCAGGTTGTTGTTGTTGTAAATGATGAAAGTGAGGTATTGGTAGACTTTAAATCCCCTGTTCCTTGTTCCTTATTCAAATGTAAAGTTGGTTATATGTTACCTCCGTGATGTTCATTCCCTATCCCTTATTCCTTATTCAAATGTCAAGTTGGTTACTTATTCCTTGTTCTTTATTCAAATGTCAAGTTGGTTACTTGTTCCTTGTTCCTTATACGTTACTTTTTCAGATTTGATCTAACGTACTGCATATGATGATGTTGCCAACAGCACTATTGATGATGTTGTTGGTGTAGATCACAGTAGATGATGAGAGAGACCCATTGGTAAAAATATCATTTGAATTGCATATGTTGATGTTGCAAACCACAATTATGATATTGTTGTTGTTGTAAATGCTGACGGAGACTCATTAGTACATCTTAAATCACCTGTTATTTATTCAAAAAACCTGTTACTTATTCAGAAAATATATTCAAACTGCATACGTTGATGTTGCCAACAGCAAATATGATGTTATTGTAGATGGCGAGTATGACGGAGATCTACAAGTACCTATACAATAACCTGTTACTTATTCGGCCGTTTTTGGGATAGGGGCGTTTCGCCACTATACCATACTCGAGCTGCTTTCGAAAAGTCGGATTAAGGCTGCAACCACAGTCCACATGTGTATACATACGCCAACATCGAGTTTTGATTGGTTATACTCTGCCTTTTCAACGATTTCATTGGTTCGACCGAATCACGAAAAATCCTCCGCTTGCATTAATTAATGAGACAAAATAGTTCCAACGCGTGAAACACACTCTGAACTATGATTGACCTCAATGTCAGTGGTGTGACCCCATTAGTTTACAACAGTCGACTTATATAGATAGAAAAATGTGCAAATCACTGTAAATACAATTATTGAAAGGAGTTGAAACTATCGTGGCAAAAGTAGAAATTGCCTACGATAAGCAATTTCTCCTTTTGTCACAATGTTTTCGATTGTCGTCTGCTGCACATGCGTCTGTAGGCGTCTGTAAGCCGAAAAGTGTTACATCCTCACCATGGAAGCTGAACCCTTTCCGTGATACTATAACAGTTCGAATATTGAAAATATTGTTGAAAATGGAGCTATTGCTGACAATGAGCAATTCCTCCTTTTCACACAATGCTTTCATACACGTTTTCAATTAAATTCTTTTCATATATGAACGTTTTACTGTGGACATTCTTTTACTCGACAAATGTTGAATAACATGCTAGAGATGAATGATAACGAGCAATTTTGCCTTACATCAAGGGGAAAAATATATAGTTGAAACCTTTGTGGAAATAGAGGAAATGGATCACGATAAACAATTCTGCAGCCGTCTGCTGCACATGCGTCAACAAGCGACTGTAAGCGGGAAACGGTTGAACCGTTTCCGTTATAGCTACTTAGTTACATACGAATGTTGAAAGTGTATTTGCAAACGGAGCAATTGCTGACAATGAGTAATTCCGTTTTTCCAAACAATGCTTTGGAACATTAATCTTTTTTTCTATAACCTAGATAACGAACACATTTGTCTACAGTTATTATTTTAACCTTTGCCCCTTTTAGACACATTTTACTCAACTTAACAGATGAATGATAATCAGCAAGTTTATCTTTTTCCACAATGTTTACATCACTATTCAAAATAGGAAGTAGAAATTAAATCTACAAATTAGAGATAATTTAATTTCAATATTGATGGATAGGGGTTAACACCGTTTTTCAACATTTCCTCAGTGAAACCACGGCGGCCTGTTCACCTACAAATGTATTTCCTGGTTTTCTCACACCAGTACTCCAAACAACAATCTTCCCAAGCAACTGGCTGCTCATCCACATAGGCTTAGCCCATTGGTGAAAGACGAATGACGCATTGACTTTTGTCAAACGTCGGAAAGAAATTTGACCGAAAATGTCAACATACACACGAGTTATAACCGCAAGGTCATTATTTATTTTATAATTGAGGCGCTTCTAGTGATTTTGGGACAAAATTTATCATGTATATGCATTTGCGTTAATTGAAGACTCAACGTCTGTCAACGTGTAATCTAGTCCTAGATTTATCTGTTGACATTTAAACTAGAAATGTAGTCTAAATGTTTTTGTTTGTAAATTAACTTTGTACAGTCCCATTTCGGAGACGCATCGAATCAGTCTTCTGTAATCAATACTTTATGAGTTGTCTCTGTCTGTAAAGCTTGGAGGTATAATCCGGCGTCCGGCCGGCTGTCTGCCTGAATGTGCATTCGTCCGTCCGTCATGGATTGCATGTATTGGTCAACACGTTGTTACTGTATGGCAGATTTATTTCAAAGTGGTCACACTTATACCGTGTGGTCAGGAGAACGGCAAAGTACTAGGTACATAACTCTGGTCTGTTTATGTTAGTTATCTCCATTTTTCCTTATTTAGTTCAGCGATTGTCTCAATTAATTTCCATTGTATCCATTTCAAACTTGGTTTGTAGGTAACGTATGACCTACAGATTTGCAGTGCACCATTACCATAACTTTAGCATGCTGCGTTTGGAATCTGTATATTTTTGTATTTCCATGTTCTCACCTATTATATGACTTTCGCATGCAACACATGCGTTCCCGGCGTGAAATGCCCTTGTTCGTTAGCCGAGCCCCGGTATCTCAGTCGGTAGCGACGCGGGCTGTCAATCCAGGGGTTGTGAGTTCGAATAATCCCGGCTCGGCCAACTTTCTTTCCGACGATTGACAAAAGTCAATGCGACATGCGTCATTCGTCTTCCACCAATGGGCTAAGTCTATGTGGAAAAGCAGCCAGTTGCTTGGGAAGATTGTTGTGTGGAGTACTGGTGTGAGAAAACCAGGAAATGCATGAGTAGGTGAACTGGCCGCCGTGATATAACTGAGAAATTGTTAAAAACGGTGTTAAACCCCAATCAATCAAAACCCTTATTCGTTAATGAATGCTTCCCCAAGCTGTGTACTTTGTCCGGAGCGACTGACTGTCCGTCCGTCTTTGTGTTCATCCATCCATCCGTCTGTCCGTTACGGTTTGCATTAATTGGTCAAAACTTTGTTTCTGTTTTGAGGATCCATTTCATAGTCGTCACACGTAAACATTAGGAAATCGATACAATATTTTGAACACAAATCTGATCTGTTTTTTTAGGTGTAAACTCATGTTTTCATTTCTTCGGTTATTGTCTCAATAGATGTCCAATGTATCAATTTAAGACTTGGTGTATTGGGAACGCAGAGCTACAGATGTGCAGTTAAAAAAGAAAACATAACTCTAGCATGCTTTCGATTGTCTTTTATTTATCAGCATGATTACAATATACACTGTGGATCTTTAGTGATTTCTGAACTGGAAATATTTTAATTAAGGGTCGCTGTTCGGTATTTTGTCAATCTGTTGTCCTTCCTGATTTATTTTGTTTATACAAGAAAAGGGTCAAACTTTGATAAATAAGGTATATGTTATTGGCAGGCAGTATGGGTTGCTTCACACGTTTTTAGTTTGGTTTGTTTTAAAGGTATTTTTTTATTGTTTCAACAATGTTTGTGATAGTATCTATGCCATATATTTTCAACTTACATATGCCCCTATACCATTAGAGCTTTCAGCGCTTTGATTATAAAAAGAAGCCTTTTCTATTCAAAACATCATGGAAACTTCATATGTTGATGTTGAAAATCACAATATTGATGCTGTTGTTGTTGTAGATGCTGACAGAGACCCATTTGTACATTCACCTGTTACTTAATCGGCCGTATTCAAGAAAAGAAGCCATTGATGTACCGAATATCATTCAAAATGCATTTGTCTATGTTGCCAACAACAATCTTGAGGTTGTTGTTGCTGTAAATGATGAAAGTGAGCAACTGGTACATATTAAATCACCTGTTACTTATTCAAAAACCTGTAACTTATTCGGTCGTTTTCATGAAAATAAGCCTTTTCTATCCAAAACATCATGGAAACTTCATATGTTGATGTTGGAAATCACAATGTTGATGCTGTTGTTGTTTAGATGCTGACAGAGACCCATTGGTACATTTTAAATCACCTGTTACTTATTCTAAAACCTGTTACTTATTCGGTCGTTTTCTAGAGAAGCCAAATATCATTCAACATGCATTTGTCTATGTACGCAACAACAATCTTGAGGGTATTGTTGTTTTAATGAAAGTGAGCTATCGCCATGGTATATATTAAATCACCTGTTACTTATTCAAAAACCTAGCTGTTACTTATTCGGCCGTTCCGTGTTTTTTGTTCCTTATTCGAATGTGAAGTTTATTACTTGTTCCTTATTCAAATGTAAAGTTGGTTATATGTTCCTTGTTCCTTATGTGTTACTTTATCAGTTTTGATCTCGGGTACTGCACATGTTGCCAACAACACTGTTGATGATGTTGTTGTTGTTGTAGATGATGATAGAGACATATTTGTACATTTTAAATAACCTGTTTACTTATTCAAAATCTGTTAACTTATTCGGCCTTTTTCAAGAAAAGAAGCCTCTGCCATCACAAATATCATTCGAATTGCATATATGTTGATGTTGCAAACCACAATTGAGATTTGTTGTTGTTGTAGATGCTGACGGAGACCCATTAGTACATTTCAAATCACCTGCTATTTATTTGTTACTTATTCAGAAATTCCATTCAAACTGCATACGTTGATGTTGCCAACCAACAAAGGTGATGTTGTTGTTCTTATAGATGCTGACTGAGATCTATAAGTTCCTATTAAAGCACCTGTTACTTATTCAAATAATCTGTTCCTTATTCGGCCGGTTTCACGAATAGAAACCTTTTCTATCCGAAACATCATTGAAACTGCATATATGTTGATGCTTTTGTTGTTGTAGATGCTGACAGAGACCCATTGACCAGTACATTTTATATCACCTGTTACTTATTCAAAAACCTATTACTTATTCGGCCGTGTTGAAGAAAAGAAGCAATTGCTGTCACAAATATCATTTAAAATGCATTTGTTTATGTTGTCTACAACAATATATGCTGAAAGTGACCTACTTGTACATATTAAATCACCTGTGTTACTTATTCGACCGTTCCCTGTTCCTTGTTCCTTATTCGAATGTGAAGTTGGTTCCTTGTTCCTTATTCAAATGTAAAGTTATTTTATATGTTACTTGTTCCTTATTTGTTACCTAATCAAAGTTGGTCTAAGATACTGCATATGTTGATGTTGTTGTTGTAGATGATGAGAGAGACCCATTGGTACATTTTAAATCACCTGTTACTTATTCAATCAAAGCACTGAAAGTGCTCACAGCAAGGGGCTAACTGCAGATAACATTTGGACATGGATTTACCGATCCCAAAAGTCTAACTTGAACACTTTACACTAGCAATTTGTTAGTTAGCACTTTATATCCATATATTAAATGATAAAGGAGTAAAGCAAAATACTGTAAACACAGTATGATGGTCTATCGATATACTAAAAGTTGGCATACACATGCGCATCTGCTATCTGGATAGTTTCTGCTTAGCACACCTCCTGGTTTACAATGGATTTTTAGCCGTGTTTTTTTTTAATGCAATTAACACATATACATTTCATATCAAAATCACAATAACCTAACAATGATAATTATATTGAGAGCCCAATTTTACTTTCAAAGCAGAAATAAAATCCTGTGTTATCTACATTTTCTTCAGCGTGCAATGATTGAAATATTGTTAAAAGCGACGTAAAACATCATACACACGATTTAATCATTTCTTAGTGTTTCACAACGCATAGGTGAATAGTTTAAAATTTATTTTAAATCCCAACATTTTGAAAGAGTTTATTGCAGCGGTGTTAAATGACAATTGCACCACTGATATCGGCAATTTATAAGACAAAAACTATTATATGATCTGCCCAGAACGGGAATCGAACTCAAGTCTCCAGCTTCACGGCCGAACACTGCTAACCGCTACGTTACGCGGCCACTTCTATGGATTTCATTTATAACATAATTATAAACCAATACACGAGTAAGCGAAATATTTAGTATTGAAACGTTTTATCTTGATAAAAAAAAATGTCATTTAAATCATTTGTTTTATAACTGGGACTTGACTATCTTATTCCGTCTGCTGGGGTTGTTCAGGTTTATTTTGGTTGAGAATTTGATGTATTTACCTAGGAATCTTAAATGAAATACTCTAGTATTCCTGATTATCGTTACCGCTGAAAATACATTTTATTCGAAAGGATTTTTGGAAATTACGACGCCTAGGCTCACTTGCACATTTATTGTATATGTTATATTTTGTCAACTATTTATTTTTTATTATCATTTAAATTATTTGAATGTTTGAGTATATATGTTATCATTGGGACTCATTTATCTGAATTTGTTTTTGAGTCGGAATCGAAAAGTTGCCTTTACTCCATTCGATTTACAATATTTAGGAATTACCAATGAACTTTACGCGCGATCAAGTATGTTGAAAGCGTAGAAATACATTTTAATTATTAATCATGTAATTCATATATTTTAACATAAAATTTCTTTCGAGTTATTTCTTTTGGGTTAGTGATGTCGAATCAAATCAATTTTCGGCTTCATATGTCAACAAGTTACCGCATTTTGATTTTTTAGACAGGAACTATTGGCGGTACAAGATGACCAACATGGGAATTAGCTGGCAACAGTCATTTCATTTTTAACAAAATATTCCACAAATCATCCACTTTTCATTGACATTATGTACGATCTGCAACCACCAATACATCTATATGAAGTCGAAATGGTGTTCAGAAACGGAGAGCTGATGTAGAAAGACAGATGTGAAGTAATTCAATGCCGATATCGTAAAACGCATGTCTTGATTCCAGTCTCAAAATGATGCGTCGTTTCGAAAATTAGCTACTATAGCAATTGGCTCTAACGAGCCCTTTGCTAAAAACTGGTTACTTATTTGGCCTTTTTCAAGAAAAAAGCCTCTTTTATCACAAATATCATTCGAATTGCATATGTTGATGTTGCAAACCACAATTGTGATTTTGTTGTTGTAGATGCTGACGGAGACCCATTAGTACATTTCAAATCACCTGTAACTTATTCAAAACACATGTTACTTATTCAGAAAATCCATTCAAACTGCAAACGTTGATGTTGCCAACAGCAAATGCGATGTTGTTGTTGTTCTAGATGCTGACGGAGATCTATAAGTAGGTAACCAGATGAGCCGACACCCAGATGAGCCGACCCCTTTTCGGCTAAGTCGACACCTTTTTCAGCTAAGCAGGCACCACAAGGAAAAAATCGAGACGAGCCGACACCTCATTTAAGAAATAGCATTATTAGACATCGCACGAAACTACTTGTTGACGTTTACGCACCTCAAAACCACATTGAACTCTATTATCTGCCATGGAAGGACGCACATATACAAACTAACACTGAGCATACAGTTTTAAAATAAACAATTAGCAATATCACAATTTGAAGTTAATCCAAGCACATTTGTTTATTGATATAACTAATATTAAAATAAGGTAACTTAAATAGGTATCGCACCGGACTCCCTTGCATCTAACTTTGTCTGCCTGCCAAATAGTTAATTCTGCGAGGCGAGGGTAAATAAAAACAGCAAACCATGTATCATTTTCTTATCTTAAATCGTCGAATGACATATCTTGAATTGTTAATAACACATGCAGACACATCAATGGCAAACTTAAATTGAAAACATTGTTGCAAGGAAATAAATGACAACATGAATGAATAATGTTAACAATTAATATTTGGATATATCCGTATTTATTGCAACACTAAATGCAAGTGTAGTGGTATGAAGGGTTAGGGATTAATTTGCCATGGGACCACCAGTTAATATCTTCCATGTTTTAAGTTTTCAGATGTCATAGTTGACACATACACAGTTAATAAAGTAACTTGAACGAACATTGAAGTTGAAAGGCCACAAGTTTATTGTTTTGATGTGAACTTACAATTGTTATTTAAAACCCCTTAATTGTATATCAATACAGGCATTCGAGGCTTCTGCAGTGGGCAACGTAAAAATCGTAAAAGAGATATTTCCTAATGTTCACATTTTGTTATAATGAAAAAGGTCATACTGAACACTTATAATTTCATTATCTTTTATTCAAATTATTCTAGATAACATAATTTTAACAACATATCGTTTATATGACATTTTATTGCCTTTTCATCATCTAATTATCCTTTTTCCACTTACACCTAATCTGCAAAGTCGATTTTGAAACATTTTAGACAAAAAATGAAAGATTTGTGTAGATGAAAGTATACTTATTGAATGGATTTGAAAAAGTTTATGGCAAAGTGAGAAATTGCTCATGGTGGGCTGTTTTTACTTTGGCTACATAATTGTTTTCAAAATGCATAACTACTTATGAAAATTAGTTTAACGAAATAAATTGATAAGAATGCGGTATTAGTTAAACAGTAACAACTCTCATGCATGCCAACAGAAAAGTATTAGTTTATGTGAAACAGTGCCTTGCCAGGTCATTAAAAATGTACTCACTACTCAAGAGTAAATATAATTATTCCATAGAGGTCATTCTATTTCATCATAACCTGTTGATAGCCAGACACTAAGAATACACACAAACACTTCCCTGACATAAATTAATATGAAGCTGATCTTATTAATTTAAGCACTTTATACAAACACATTTCACTAATTCAATTTGAAAAGGGTTTTTCATTTCTGCAACGATGTGTGGTCTCCTCTTTCAATTCCATACGCCTCTGAGTCTTTCCACTGAATGAAGCTATATCATCATGACATGGGACCACCAGTTAACATCTTCCATTTATACTTTCAGTTCCTACCAATCCTAGCTTTCGGACGACGTCCCATAGTACCTTCAAACTAAAGGATAAACACAATTAAATAGTGTAAAACTAGCACAATTCGTACCTTCAATATCATATTTGTGTTATTATTTAAGATTTCTGCCCAGATGTTGCCTAATAATTTACAGTCTACCTAACCTCAGATTTGTTCAATCAGTTGTCTGTGTTGTCTGTTAATGTTATTGATTGAATTTGATGTTTTCAAAAATTCCTCCCCACAGACACCAAAATGTAAACAAAAAATCTACCACATTGACAAATCTCCCATCAAAAGTTTAACAAAACTTGATCAAAAATTAATGGGTTTGCAAATTAGGCACAATAAAAATATTAGACCTAATTCCAAGAACAATGTATATATTTTTAATTTCTAATTTTATTTTAAGAAAGTTTTCCATAATAAGTTCACTTAAGAAAGTTTTCGACAACAACTATTTCGGTGATATTGAACTACCTACACGTTTATTTTGGACAATAAGGCACTTTTCCATCCACGAATATCATTAACATTAATTAAAATCCTTAAAAATTAGTCAGGGCCTTTCAGTGACACATAAACTTTCAATGTTTTTAACTTTTCGAATTCACTCAACCCATCTAATGCGATTTTAAAAACTTTTGAACACACCATGATTTTAGAAAAAAAGCGACAATTTTGAGGCCATTTGTTTACTAAGAAAAATACGCTGCAGACAGACGTCTATTTACACCGAGATCTTCAATAATCGCATAAATCGAGCTTCGCAGACTAATCAAGAATAAAGTTAAACACTTACCTATTGTAAATATCGTAAAAATAAAACTGTATAATATCCATTTCAAGCAAAACCAGTAAATATGATTTCGACTTCGACTTCTCTGTTCTGATTTCTGAGCCGAGCCCCGGTAGCTCTGTCGGTAGCGACGCGGGCTGTCAATCCAGGGGTTGTGAGTTCGAATCCCGGATCGGCCAACTTTCTTTCCGACGATTGACAAAAGTCAATGCGACATGCGTCATTTGTCTTCCACCAATGGGCTAAGTATATGTGGAAAAGCAGCCAGTTGCTTGGGAAGATTGTTGTGTGGAGTACTGGTGTGAGAAAACCAGGAAATGCATGAGTAGGTGAACTGGCCGCCGTGATATAACTGAGAAATTGTTGAAAACGGCGTTAAACCCCAATCAATCAATCAATCAATCTGATTTCTGAATTTTAAAAATGACACGCCGGAAGTTAAAGACATGCGCAGTGGAACGTTTTGTACAAAACGACAGTCAATTGGCGATTATTGCACTTGTTTCATTTCCCCGTAATAGTGGGTCAGATGAAATTACAGACACAAGAAAACTATTAAGCATTTAAATGCAGAGCAGTTCAAATTTAAAACATAAAACTTGTTTGTAGTAAAGAAACAGTTGTCGATTTCTAACTCGATTCGCAATCTTGACTTCCAAGTCTAAAGCTAAGCATGCATTACAGTTCAACACTCGGTCCTGGACTATCACGGATAAAACATGTCGGATTACGTCAAGGTCGACTGTGTTGGACTATACAGGCAATCAGAGCACAGTTTGCATTGGGCCAGATTACACACGATAAAATGAATGGGATATGACATTTATGTTTCGAGGTCAAGTAAGTTTATTTGTTTACATTTGTTTATTTTTATTATAGATCAAAATGTGTGTGTTTCTCGGAGTATTGTTGAAACGAATTTGGCAATTGGGATAAGTATATCACGCTTAGTTTCATTCATTATTCGGTTAAAAGCATATGTGTTATTTATCACGTGTTTTCCAGACAGGAAATATTTTCGGTTGTTAGAGAAATAAGGACAAGAAAATAAATAATGCATTTAATTGATTTAATGTACATAATTTGCATTTCCTTTCCAGGAGCGGCGTCCCATCCCATCTCATAGCTTGACTGTATCACGGAGTTAAGTGTACTTAGTCAATCTAAACAAGAATACATTAAATACTATTAAATAAAGTTATTTTCTGTTCTGTTATAGTAAAACGTATTTTGTGTAAACAAATGTTTCTTTCTTTCTTTGAATGTTTCTAGTAAATTATATATATTTAATAACGCGTTGTTCTTTCTTCGTGCATTAGACTCACCTTTGACACCATAACACCTGAAAAATAAAATGTATCATCTATGATATTTCGTACGAGATATTCTAGGCTCGAATTGTTAATTATGGTATCAACAACAACAACAACACAGGTCTTTATCGGACTTTTTGTCAGGAAATAAAGTTTCAATAACTCATGTATACGGTAAAATATCGGGAGGTGTCGGGACGGATTTCAACACATGAAATTTATATAGGGTGTCGGATCAACTAATTAGTGTCGGCTCATCTGGGTGTCGGGGTGACTGGCATTCCTTTACGTACCTTTTCCATCCAAAACATCATTGAAACTGCATATGTTGATGTTGAAAATCACAATGTTGATGCTGTTGTTGTTGTAGATGCTGACCGAGAGCCATTGCTGTCCCAAATATCATTCAAAATGCATTTGTTTTTATGCCAACCGCAATTGTGATGTTGTAGATTTCGACGGAGATCTATAAGTACCTATGAAACAAGCTGTTATGTATACTTATTCAAACAACCTGTTACTTATTCGATATTTATTCGACGGTTATCAAGATGTTAGAGTTTGATATCCTGAAAATCCATTCAAATGCATACGTTGATGTTGCCAACAGCAAATGTGATGCTTTTGTTGATGTAGATTCTGACGGAGGTCTATAAGTACCTACAAAATAACCTGTTACTTATTCAAAAAAACTGTTACTTATTCGGCCCTTTTCATGAAAAGATGCATTTTCTATCCAAAACATAATTATGTTGATGTTGGAAATCACAATGTTGATGCTCTTGTTGTTGTAGATGCTGACAGAGCCCCATTGGTAAATTTTAAATCACCTGCATGTTACTTATTCGGCCGTGTTCAAGAAAAGAAGCCATTGCTGTCCCAAATATCATTCAAAATGCATTTGTTTATGTTGCCAACTATAATTTTGAGGTTGAATTGTTGTTGTAAATTATGAAGGTGAGTTACTGGTACATATTAGATCACCTGTTACTTATTCGGCCGTTCCCTGTTCATTGTTCCTTATTCCTTATTCAAATGTGAAGTTGATTACGTGTTCCTTTTTCCTTATTCAAATGTAAAGTTGGTTATCTGTTCCGTATTCGTTACTTAATATATGTATTCATATTTGATCTCCCCCCCCCCCCCCCCCCCCCCCCCCCCCCCCAGCTGCGCGAGGGGTTAGAAATAGCTCGGCTGTCGCACTACAGTTGGAAGAACCCCAACGCTGTGCCTGCCCGTTTGCCGTGGGCTGCAACCCGTGTCGCCTGTTACTGCAACACACTGCTTTGGCATTGAGTTAGGCTAAACGGGGGGTCAGGGGAGCCCGTCCTAATCAATCGGCTGGTCATGCCTTGCCCTTGGGCATTACATTTCACCTTTCATCTTCATCGCTTACTTATCATGCCTTTTTTTTCTACATTTTCAAACATTTCTTCTTAACCCTATTTTCTCAGCTGCCTAAGAAGGCGGTGGCTCATGGGCTAATCTGGTGAAAGACATGTATTTGATTGACACTTGTAACCTCCCAAAGATAGTGAAGCTTGGAATTACGTTCTACGGGAATATGTTTGTCCAGTGTAGCCCTTTCATTCTGAGTATATCATTGATGTATCCCTGGCATGATCTGTGTTAGATTTCCCCAGATCATATCCCCGTGTTGGGGTCCGAGGTGGGTGGGGATCATCTGTGATGAACACTCTAACTTTAACATGTCAACTCCAAAGAAAGCTGCCAAGCGTCTCCTCTCAGAATCGGATTCTGAAACCGACTCATCTCAATCTCCTCTTCACTTTGCTCGTTTTGTTGTAATATAAGCAGAAGATTCTTCTACCCCTGTCACAAACATATCCCCTTTTGTTATTAACAAGCAAATCTCTAGCATATTGGGCATTCCAAAATCGCTAAAGAAATTGAAAATTAGCACAATCCTTGTTGAATGCTTTTTTAAGCAACAAGCTACCAATCTCCTTAAGTATAAAATGTTTCATACAACTAAAGTGACGGTCTATCCTCACAAAACCTTGAACCAATCCAAAGGAGTTATCCGATGCAATGAACTTTCATACTGTGATTCGAACGATGATATTCTGACCAATCTTAAACCTCAAGGTATTTCTCAAGTCAAGAGAATCAGCGTTAACAGAAATGGACAAAACGTAGACACAAGCACCTACATCCTAACTTTTTCTTCTCCAGTTTTGCCTAGTAGATTGAAAGTCGGCTACCATGCAATTTGTGAATGTCTTATGTTCCCAACCCCCTGCGCTGCTTCAAGTGTCAGCGGTTTGGTCACCATGAGTCAACGTGTACAAATGCACCCATGTGTGCCAATTGTGCTTTTGTGGGCACTGAACATGACTGTAACAACTGCTGTAATGTCCATTCCTGTTTTAATTGTAAGCTTGCTCATCCAAAATATTCCAGGGATTGCCAAGTGTCGAAAGATGAAAAGGAAATCCTTACCATTAAGTACACACAAGGCATTAGCTTCTATGAAGCCCGGACAATTGTGGAACAACGGAAGAAGGACACACTTCAACTAAATAGTAGTTCAAGCTATGCAAATGTTGCCTCGCCTCCGCCCTCAAAGGCGAGCTGCCATACCTGCGAAGTGCTCATCAAGCATCTGATGGAGAAGTTCCCAGAGATGGCGGATGAGCTTTAGGAGCTTGGTTCCTTCAGCATCACCCACTATCTCTACTCGGTCATCAACATCAGAAAATCAAAATAAAACTCCTTCTACCATTGAAAAACCATCTTCTACCTCTACCACAAAACCATCTATTACCTCAATCACAAAACCATCTTCTGCCCCTGTTCAACAATCTGTATCTTCAAAGAAATCAAAACCGAATTCTTCTTAACTACCCAAGCAGAATCTACTACCTCTAATGCAACTGCATCTTCACATAACTTCTACCTCTACTGCAACTGCATCTTCAAAGAAATCTTCTGTTGAACCTGCAAAATCATCATCAAAACCTGCTATTACTCAAAAACCTAAGTCTCAAAGCTCTTCTGTGAAGCAGCCAAAGACTAAATCTTCGGCGTCTAAGTCAATCCTGACCCAAGCCCTGAAATGGCAGTCCTTGTTGAGGTCGATCTACCTCAAATACCTACATCCAATATATTTGGTGGATTTGAGGGGATGGACACAAAGGAGGCACTCGAATGAGATGCCTCTGATTCTGAGCAAGGTCCTTGGCATGACACAAAGGATGAGTGGAACACAAACATTGAGTCGTGGTCCACTTCTTTGGCTGAGACAAAAATGTTTACCCCTGCCAAGTAATCTCTTCTAAACATTGAGTATCCAAAATGTATTTTTGTCTTAATTTTTATATTCTTTACTTGCACAATGGCTAACTCTATTATCCAGTGGAACTGTCGTAGTCTGAGATCTAATTTCTAAGAACTCTCACTTTTAATAAACCCGCACAAACCTGTAGCATTTTGTCTTCAAGAAACTTTCCTAAAACAAGATGATGGTAGTTCATTGAAATACCACTCAATTTATAATAGAATCCACACTGAGGGGATAAAGCCAAAGGTGGAGTTTATATTGTTATTAACAACAACGTACCGCATAAACATATACAGCTGAATACACCTCTGCAGGCTGTTGCCGTGGGGATTTCTTTACACAACATAACTACTCTCTGTTCCATATACCTTCCTCCTAGCAAGACTATTGATGACAACTCTTTGAATGACCTCATATCCCAATTACGTGTTCCTTGGGGATGTAATGATACCAACCGCAAGGGTCAACAGATAGAAAACTTCATCTCCAATAACTCTCTCTCATTTATGAATGATCCAACTATCAAAACATACTTACATCCAGCAACAGGCACTTACTCATCTATAGATCTCTCTTTGTGCAGTCCAGCATTACTTCCAGATTTCTCTTGGAAGGTTGCTGATGATTCTAGTGGAAGCGCCCATTTTCCGATCTTTATCACTGAAGATAAGCCTTCAGTTCTTAAACGTGAAAGAAAAGCTTTCCTAACTGGAATAAATTTCAAATGCTTTGTGAGCAGTCTATCACTCATGACAAATTTACAGACTGTGATGACCCTTTGTAACTCTTTACATCTTTACTAATAGACATAGCTAAAAAGTCTATTCCTCAGACCTCGACTGACCCAAAACGACCCTGTAAACCTTGGTTTACAGATGAGTGCAAGAAAGCTATTCATGACAGAAAAGAAGCTCTCAGGAAATTTAACCTGAGACCGTCGCCAGATAATCTGAATAGCTTTTGAATTGTTCGTGCCAAAGCCAGATGCACAATCAAAGCCAGTAAGCGTACTTCTTGGACAGAATATGTCTCAAGGCTTACAAGTCGCACTTCGACTAAAAATACTTGGGATATGATTCGAAAAATTAATGGGAAAGGATCTTCATCCGTTAACCATCTTTCTCTTGATAATGAGACCATCAACACCCCTTTTGCATCGCAGATACTCTAGCTGATACTTTTGCAAAAACATCTTCTTCTGAGAATTATTCTAAACAATTCCAGAAGTTTAAAGCCAGAGAGGAGAAGGAAAAACTTAACTTTAAGTCCAAAAATCTTGAGCGGTATAACAAACTGTTTTCCTCAAAAGAACTCGGGTCTGCGCTGAGGAAAGCTCATGATACCTCTCCTGGCTAAGACAAAATCCATTATCAATTTCTTAAGCATTTACCCTTCACTTCTCTTTCTGTTTTATTGGATATTTTTAATGATGTATGGCAGTCTGGTGAATTTCCTCCGTCTTGGCGAGAGGCTATTGTTATACCTATCCCAAAACTGGGCAAAGACACCTCTAATCCTAGCAACTATAGTCCCATTGCTTTAACTAGCTTTATCTGCAAAACATTAGAAATAATAGTTAATGATCGACTTGTATGGTTCCTAGAATCAAACAATCTTATTGTCAATGTTCAAAGCGGTTTTCGTCGGCAACGAAGTACACTTGATCATCTTGTTCGTTTTGAATCTTTTATTAGAGAAGGCTTTATTAATAAGCAACATGTTGTCTCTGTATTCTTTAATCTTGAAAGCGCTTATGACACAACTTGGAAATACGGTATTTTAAAGGAACTACATGACTTTGGTCTTAGAGGCCGTTTACCTCTATTTATTACTGCATTTTTGGATGAACGCCTCTTTCGTGTGCGTGTTGGTAACGCCCTATCAGGTGCTCAAGTTCAGGAAATGGGTGTTCCTCAAGGTTGCATTTTATCAGTCACATTATTTAGTGTAAAAAATCAATTCTATTGTTAAAGCTATCAACTGAATGCTCCCTTTATGTGGATGATTTTGTTTTTTGTTTTCGTTCAAGAAATATGAACATTATAGAACGTCAACTTCAACAATGCTTGAATAAACTTCAAACATTGTCCGACGAAAATGGTTTTAAATTTTCCAAGACCAAAACCAAGCGCATGCACTTCTGTAATAAACGTGGTTTCCACCTAGACCATATCTTCATATGAATAAATGTCGCATTGAAGTTGTACCAGAGTTTAAGTTTCTTGGTGTAATCTTTGACCAAAAACTTTCATTCATTCCACATATTAAAGCTTAAAGAAAAAATGTCAGAAAGCGTTTAACCTTCTCAAGGTTGTAGCCCATTCACAAGCTGATAGAAAAGTACTATTACGTTTGTATCGCTCTCTTATTCGTTCAAAACTTGATTATGGCTCTATTGTTTATGGTTCTGCTCGCACATCTTACAGTGAGTTGCTTGATCCCATACATAATCAATGTCTGCTCCTTGTCCTTGGAGCTTTTAGAACCTCTCCAGTTAATAGTCTTTATGCTGAAGCTAATGAACCTTCCCTCTCTTCTAGAAGACAGAAACTTGCCCTTCAGTATATGTACTGAAATTAAAATCCAAACCTACTCACGAAACTGTCTTTCAGCCTCAATTTAAGCCCCTTTTTCTTAAAAAATCAAATGCAATATCTCCCCTTGGTATCCGCATGGAGCCATTTCTTGAAGATCTTCATGTGGATCTGTAGACTATTGCAAAATATCAAGTCCCAGATACAGCTCCTTGGACACTTAAAATTGCGGAATTTCGTTTTGATCTCGCTGCTCATAAAAGGTCTGAAACTGACCGACATGTATTTCAAGCCAAATTTCATGAAACTAAAGTTTTTTACTTTGCCTTTAAGCCAATTTACACAGACGGCTCTAACTGCGATGACTCTGTAGCATCTGCCGCCGTACGTGGTGATACCATTCTGAAATCTCGCACTCATGATAACTCTTCTATTTTCTCTGCAGAGTTGAAGTCTATTGATTTTGTACTTGACATAGCTGAAGAATCACATCTGACCCGCTTTATTATTTTCTCCGACTCACTTTTTTCTTTACAGGTCCTTTACAATGAGAAGTTTGAAGATCCTCTTGTTTGCGGATTACTTCAACGAATTTCATCCCTGTTTAAGTTTAATAAATTTGTTTTCTGTTGGTTGCCTAGTCATTTAGGTATTACGGGTAACGAGAAAGCGGATGAAAATGCAAAGTCCGCATTATCTTTACCAATTTCAGATTTTAAGGTTCCGTATTCTGATTTAAAACCTACGATTTTTAAATATATCCAATCTTTTTGGCAAACCATATGGGATGCTGATGTTTTTAACAAGCTTCATTCTGTCAAACCAATCCTTGGCGAGTGGAACCTCGTTTACAGGTATATTCGTCGAGAAGAGGTTATTATAGCTCGTTGCCGAATTTGGCAATCTAGACTTACACATTCTTGGATCTTTACAAAGGATGATGCACCTGAATGTATACCTTGCTCTGCAAGCTATACCATTCAGCACATTTTAATTGATTGCACTGACTTTGCACCAATTCGTGCTAATTATTACAGTGTTGATAGTCTTAAAACACTATTCGACACTGTTCCAATACATGCTCTAATTTCTTTCTGAAAGGAGATTGCACTTTACAATAAGCTGTGATACTCTTTATTTGTCTACATATATATATACTCTTATTTATATAACATACATTTCATTTATTTCTACTTCCATCATAATCGATTATATATAGTTCTATCAAACATATTCATTTTTAAATAATACTTCATGTACTACTTAATTGTAATGCGCGCTAAATGACCTAAGCTGTCGCTGCGCCATAAAACACTATACATTCATTCATTCATATTTGATATAAGGTACTGCATATGTTGATGTTGCCAACAACAATGTCGATGATGATGTTGTTGTTGTTGTTGTTGTTGTAGATGATGAGAGAGATCCATTGGTACATTTTAAATCGCCTGTTACTTATTCGGCCATTTTCAAGTAAAGAAGCCTTTGCTATCACAAATATCATTCGAATCGCATATGTTGATGTTGCCAACCACAATTGTGATGTTGTTGTTGTTGTTGAAGATGCTAACGGAGATCTATAAGTACCTTTTAAATAACCTGTTACTTATTCAAGACACATGTTACTTATTCGGCCGTTTTCACGAAAAGAAGCCTTTGCTATCCAAAACATCATTCAAACTGAATATGTTGTTATTGAAAATAACAATGTTGATGATGTTGTTGTTGTACATGCTGACGGATATATATTAGTACCTTTTAAATAAACTGTTTCTTATTCGGCCGTTTTCACGAAAAGAAGCCTTTGCTAGCCAAAACATCATTCAAACTACTGCATATGTTGATGTTTAAAATAACAATGTTGATGCTGATGTTGTTGTAGATGCTGACAGAGACCCATCGGTACATTTTAAATCATCTATCACTTGTTGAAAAACTTGCTACGTATTCGGCCGTTTTCACGAAAAGAAGCCTTTGCTATTTAAAACATTATTGAAATTGCATATGTTGATGTTGAAAACCACAATTGTGATATTGTTGTTGTTGTAGATGCTGACGGAGACCCATTAGTACATTTCAAATCACCTGTTACTTATTAAAAAAACAACCTGTTACTTATTTGCTACTTATTCAGAAAATCCATTCAAACTGCATACGTTGATGTTGCTGTTGTTGTTGTTGTTGTTGTAGATGCTGACAGAGACCCATCGGTACATTTTAAATCGCCTGTTACTTAATTATTGAAAAACTTGTTACTTATTCGGCCTTTTTCAAGAAAAGAAGTCTTTTCTATGACACATATCAATCGAATTGCATATGCGCTGATGTTGCCAACCACAATTGTGATATTGTTGTTGTTATAGATTCTGACGGAGACACATCGGTACATTTTAAATGACCTCCCAGTTAGCAAAATATATGGGACCCTAATGGGTCCCATATCGATTTCTTTATGGGCCCCAGATGGGTAACCCATGTGGTACCCACATGGAGAGTGCAACCGGTATTGGCATGGGTACCAAACGGGTCAAGATATGGGTCCAACATGGGACCCACGTTGGCTCAACATGGGACCATTATGGGCAAACAGATATGGGTCCCATAGCGATTTCTTTATGGGCCCCAGATGGGTCACCCATGTGGTACCCACATGGAAAGTGCAACTGGTATTGGCATGGGTCCCATACGGGTTAAGATATGGGTCCAACATGGGACCCACGTGGGCTCAACATGGGACCATTATGGGCAAACAAATATCAGACAATTATGGGCAAACAGATATCGGACCATTATGGGCAAACAGATATCTGACCATTATGGGCAAACAGATATCTGACCATTATGGGCAAACAGATATCGGACCATTATGGGCAAACAGGAATTGAATCATTATTGGCAACCACACCATCATACCATTAAGGGGCAATGGTGGTACCCATTGGAGCATATTGCTATCATGTAGACAGCTCGAAAGCTCGAAAGACTATTGCATCAATATTGTTTTGAAATTTGAAGTATAAGTAACAATTAAAGTAGTGTTTACATGAAATCAAACTGTAAAGCATGTTAAAAAGCACAAACAAGGTTATTGAAAATGAAATAATGATACACTGACAGTCTGATTAGTCGGTATATAACAAAATGGTTTTATTTATAGAAAGAATTTGACTAGAGGTAAGCCACTAACCTTATATCATTCAATTTATACTTCTTAACAATGTCATTCAATATTTAATTCTTAACAAGTGAATTCATAGCTCTGACTAGATTTGTGTGAAATAACTTTAGTCGGTATATAACAAAATGGTTTTACTTATAGAAAGAATTTGACTAGAATTAAGCCTCTAACCTTATATTATATAAATATTGCATGGCTTCCAGTGTGACAGTACATATTGTCAACATGAGAAAAATACTGTTATCCGAGGTGAAGCCGAGGTTAACAGTATTTACCCGAATGTTGATAATATGTACTGTCACACTGGAAGCCATGCATTATGTATCTTACAATACCGAACAAAATTACACGTTTATTCAATTTATTCTGTACCTTTGTAGGGGAGGTGAACATGTGTAGATCTACTACAATGTAACACACACATATGAATATACCGGTTAACAGTATACTGTTACATGGCACACGCGTCTAAAAGGTGACGTTATTGTTTGAAATGACGTAATGCACGTGCATAACCAACATTTTTCACGCACGTGCTATGTAACAGTATACTTTTGACCGGTCAAAAACGTACTGTTAGCAAGAGACAGTAAGAAATTGCCCATGATGAGTATATGATAATTTAACATTACAAAGTCACGTGAGGTATAATAACATTCAATATATACTTCTTAACAAGTGAATTCATAGCTCTGACTAGATTTATGTGAAATAACTTCTAAATAATGTCTTAATCTCAAAGTGTGATGATAATTTGAAAACATGGTGGCCCTAAATCGATCACCTGAGTTATAGTATAGTAGCAAATGCTACTGCTTTATAATGGAATGGATTCTGACCATTCATACAGAGGTGAATAATTCGGCACAGGTGATCTAACGACAATAATAAAAACCATCAAAAGAAGAGGGCTATGAAGGCACTGTAACACTCATCTGGCTAAGCACTGGAATATGAGGCATGTAAAATATCTATACATTTTCAGTTTCCACTTTGTGCTTAATACGAATGTAAACTTCTGTGGGATAAAAACACAATTGGCTAACAAATACATTCCTGACTAGTATATGGTATGTTAAACCTGAGATCCATAATACAAAACACTATTTGGCATGTTAATGTCTAATAATGCACTGTATTCTGCACAGCGTCAGAATTTAATTTTACTGGCCATGCGATATATTACATATTAATACCGTATTTGTAATGTTAAGACATATCCGAGAATAAGGGCCAACTTAGGAAATAAAAATTGAATTTTGAACAGTGAATTTTTGAATCGTAAGAAACACAGACAAATCATAAATCAAAATACAAATTATAGAAATGAGATTAAATATGTAGTTAATAGTAGCAATGTATAACAGAATCGACAATTATAACACTACAAAGAACAATAAAAGCGATCTGAACCTACTCTGTTCGGAAATGCCAACTTTTACTAAATCTCAATTGACAGGCTCAATTATGGTTTTGAAAGAGTGAATGGTGTAATAATTGAAAGAATTATACATTCAATTACATATTGTATAATATGAAATATGTCACAAACTACTTATATGTATATTTATGATCTGCAATTACCAGAACATATTTAACCCTTTCCCATATACAAACAAATCTGCACCAGAAGACTTTCTAGGAAAAGGTATAAAAACAAATTCATAGATAAAAGAACAATTATTGAATAAAGATGAAAACATTGTGGCAAAAGGAGAAATTGCTAATTATGAGCATTTTTTCCTTTTGCCACAATGTTTTCAAAAGTTGTCTGCTGCAGACATTTCAATCTTATTCATGCAAACTGTCTATATCCGAATTTTCCATATCGTTTTGTGTAGGGGGTAAATGTTCGTTTTTCTTTCCTGCCCTTTTCTCTCTTCCTCCATCCCTGTCACGGGCACCAGACAGCCATTTTCTTAACTCAAACTCCATATCATTCCTTGTAGCATGTTTTGTTGCAGGATTCCTTTGGAGAGCTCCTGAAAGAACACAAATATCAATGGGTTATTGACTAATTACACTAGGTATCATAACTAAAACATCATGGCTATATGACTTACTGACTAGTCATGCATTGTGACGGGCCTGTCTTCAGTGACATGACTTGGTACAGCGTGTTTCGATAATGAGTTATCAGTTATCAGTACACAAAACAATTAGTGAGATTAAGAAGAATCATTTTTAAGATATTGTATATCATATGATAACAAAATTGTCAAATATCCATGTTATGCTATTGTTGCAAGATGTTGAGGCTCACTTCGGTCATGAATACACATTTGAATAAGGAACAAAAATGATGGACCTGATGTGTTTAATATCAACCTTTTTCCTAGGTCGCCTTTAATAGCATTAATTATTTTATTTCATTCCTAGATCAAAGAAAAAACTAGCTGTTATCAATAGCTATGCTTCACCATTAACAAACATACCAAGTACCTAGTCTACAGCAAATTACTTAATATACAGAACGCCGGTGATACGAAGATTGCTTAATGGTCGTTTGCCTTTTTGATCAAGAAAGTTGTATTTTACTGCCAGGTCATTGACCATTACTTCTTTCAGCAGCCTATTGACCGTTTCCCGAACGTTTGTTCCTCCGAACAATGAGAGATACTGCACCTGCAATAATATAAAACTATTCACCACTGCAGTAGAAAATGAAGTAGAAATATTGGAAGGGAGTCGGAAGGTGCTTCAATGTCCTGTGTTACATTTTCATTTAAAGGATTCATCAACTGCGGACTAACGGGATATGTCTTAACATGTCTGAATCAGGTTCTGCATGAGAATAGATATTTGACAAATGATGATTCACACTATACATGTACCTTACTGTCCTGGCTGTAATTCTGCTAGTATTGAGATTTTATACTCATTTATTTAATGTGTTCAAATGTTTTTATCATTACAACTGATTAAGTAACTTATAGACAAAGGAACTTGGAACTCAAATAACATGTTCCAACACAAACACAGTAGAGCTCTATTTCACGTAACAAAAGCAAAACTATAACTTTACTCGCGAACTTACATGCCAAACAGATTAATGCAAATCAGATTCAAAGTTAACAATAGCTTCACATACGCATGAAAAGACCAAAGAAATGACCAATTGATCATCTATTGGGAAAGTGGGCTTTGTATTATCTTGCCTTGTATATTCCTATAATCAAAACCAGTTTCCCGTTTATAATTCGCCTTCTCTCCAAAAATGGCGCCGAATTTTGTCCAGAGTTGTTGTTCTTTTCCAGAAATCAAAGTACTGCTGGTAGGATTAACATAATATTTTGGCTATTTCAATTATCAGATTAACATTTATTGAAAAATAACAAGCATCTCTCGATTTTAGTTTTACTTTTGACTATTTTACTGTTGATGGTGTTAATTATTATCTTTTTAAAAAGGTTTCCCTAATTGGTCCCATGTGGGTCCTATCTGGGCAAATCCATGGATATGCAGGATTTTTTTAATGTACACACTTATTCATAAATAAAATCAGGAAGAAAAACCCAGACTTTACCACACTTCATCGAGTGTCGCATCTTACTTAGTTTAAGGTAGTGGGACCGTAATGGGATATATTTCAAGGTTTTTATTTATATCATCTATATAATACCACTGGTTTATATCCAAATTTTTAGAAACTTTTACCGTCTAAAAAAAATAATATCGGCATTTTCTTTACCGGTCCATTTTCAAAATGCGGCGAAAAAATTGAGAGTCAAATTAGGATAAATGGTAAAACTTTTATTAATTTTCAATATTTTTTATTTTATTTAATATCAGTGTATTCTTAAAGCATATAATTTAAGAAAAAAATATAAACATGCAACATTAATTTGGAAAAAAAATCTAATATGAACATATTTGTATTATGACAGGAGAAATCTATTTTTTGACAGATTTGAAAAATAACGTTCTAAAACAAAAGTGTAGAGCATCAATTCTATTATTGGGGCATCAGTACTACATAAATAACTTTTATATATATACTATTCCACATACAATATAAAAATATTAGAAAGTTTTACCGTTCGGATTTTTCTCAATAATTGTTTTAGTATCAACATTTCACAATTGGCGCTTCTTCAGGAAAGTATGTTTATGTAATATTTATGTGTAGAAATGTATTTAATTACTTTTTAATGAAAATACAATATAAACTTCTGTATAAAAATGTTAGCTAATGAAAACAAAGAAGAAAAAAAGAAAAAAATAGTTCTGGAGGAATTCGAACCACTACCTTGAAACCCTCAAAACATTTGAAGTCCTGTGCTTAAAGGAATACGCTCGGCTGAAATTTAAACTATATGACTAAATAGCACTACAGTAATGTATCATTTTGATGTAATTACTTTTTTTTACATGTTTGCACTACCAAGATATATGCTTTTAAAGTTTATGTTTTCACGTCGGTATCGATCGCCTATGGGCGCCGCCATCTTTGCTTATAAACAGCTTCCTGTGACGTCAGTTACCCACTTCCGATTAACACCGTATGGATTACTAAATTTTCAGATCGCTATCTTATCTTAGGTATAGGTCAAAATTGGCCGAAGGCGTAAAAGGCCAGTCCAAAAAGGTCGATTATAGGTCCAGAAAGAAAGTCCAATTTCCCAAAATGTCTGGTACAAAAAGGCCGATTATGAGAAAGGACCACTTTTTGAAGTTTAATGGTGTAAATATTGTATACATGTATGTTTGTTTTAGATTATTAATTCATCATAGTGGGGCGGGCGGTAAATTGATCCCTGTTATAATTGATTACAGTTTGCTTTGAATGTTTATTTAAACTTCCTTAATTAGATAATTTGAGAACGTAATTGCCGTAAATTTATTGAATTCGATAATAGAGAAGTTTGAGAACGTAATTGCCGTTAATTTAATTTATCAGTAACAAAAAAGGCGATGGAAGGTAAACAAAAACACGACCTTGGCATGTGTAAAAAACATAAGAAATTAAGAAATTCTATAAAGTATAATCATTGCAAACATTTGATAACATAATGGTAATGTTGAAAACATTACGGTAAAAGGAAGAAACTGCTAATTTTGAGCAATGTCCCCTTTATTCACGATGTTTTTCAAAAGTTGTCTGCTACAAACGCGTCTTCAACAAGAAAACGTGTTCAATAAAATGGTAAATTCATTTTTTTATATTTGACCAAACTTTCAAAAGATTTATTTGTTTGTTAAAGAATGAATTGTAAAATAATTTCTCACAAACCTGCATAAAGATCCCTTATAATCCAAATGATTTCTCACTAACCTGCATAAAAATCCCTTATAATCCAAATGAAATCGTCCAATTTCACAAACACAAAAGGTCACAGATTTTAACACCGAATTGTGGGAGAGCCTATGGGAAATGCTTACGTCATAGTGCGTGGGAATTTACTCAAATGAACTGCGTCAGCACACATTCCGCATTTGGTTAGTTTCAGTGTTAACTTCATAATAAGATCAAATTGCATACTTGTGTGGTATTTTTTTGGTAGCAAACACACCGATTCATGATCAGTCTGATCTCTGCCTCACAACGTTTTTCCTCTTCTCTTTTCTGATTAATTGTTATCATGTCCGCTATCCAGTAAGTTTTGAAAATGCCTGCCTATAGATCTTTTCACCACATAAATATTTTCGCTGTTGTCGACCAAGGGTTTGAACATGGTCGATAACAGCCAGTGCTGTCCTTGTTTGCATTTGATCATCATCACATTCCTGACGTTTTGGGCAGTACTTCAACATAAGGCTGTGAAAGACGTAACAGTATTGCAGTTATTAATTATATAGGAAAAGCTAAATCGAATGTTTTCAAACGAACTGACGTCTTTTGACTGCTGTAAAATTTTACACGCCTTGCATGATGGTCAATTAATTATTTTATTACCCCTAATTAGTTGACTTGCTGATTATTACCCCTAGTCGGCTGCTGCTCCTGATCAGCGCATCAAAGCCTCGGCGGTGCTTTGTTGGTAGATCATAAGTAGTGTCTGATTGCTACCGGAAATATGATTGGGTTTTATGACCTTTAATTGGTCGATTAATCTGTGAATTACGCCTTTTGTCACAACGTTTACAACTTTATTTATACATGTATTTGCTGTCATAGAGATTGTAGTGTTGTGTGGAGTGCCGGTGTAAGAAAGCCTTTATAGGCATGGCCTAAAATTGTTTTTGCTTTTGAGCGGTACAGTAAGCCTCCGCAGACGCATCCTGACGAAAAACCGACCATACAAATATGCAATTTGATCTTATTTGCAATTCACAATATGACCTCCGAATTGCGATTTGTGTGTGACGTGGCTCATTTGTGTAAAAACATCCGAAGCTATGCTGTACTCATTCTTCATAAACTTTCCCGTGTCTTGTATTTGGAGGTAATGAATTGTGGTAAAATACATTTAACTAAAAACAAGTAACGATTTTAAAAATTGGCAATTTCAAATGGAATTAAAAGGGATATTTATACAGGTTTGAGAATTTTTCTTCAATATATAATATAAAAGTCTTACAACAAAAATTCTTTTGGAAATTTGGTCAAAATTAACCATTTCAATTCTCCCTTTTCAACATACACCAAATCTGCAGCAGATGACTAATATGGAAAATCTCTTTACCGCCAACTCCAGAGTATGTAGGGAATGGGTCGAATTATGCCTGCTCAAAAGACTCGCCGACAGATCCTATTACAGTAGCGTCCGACCACTGCCGGAAATTTGATTGTTTCTATGACCTTTGCTTGTTCTACAAAAACGACGGCTCATTATGTCTAACGAGCTGTGAAATCATAACAAACAACTGTCAAATATATAAACGAATGAAATTATTGTATAAATAAGGAACATTTGTGCAAAATAATTTTCAAATCAGGCCAGCACTTTTTTGACAAGAAGTTTATTTAAGATTTGGCAATTTTCCCCTTTTCTGATGCCGCAGCAACCAAAGTTCTACTTGGAATTAAATTCTTTGAACAAATTTGAAAGGGGATCACCTAAGGACCATTCCTGTGAAGTTATTTTGAAATATGTACATTGGTTTAGTAGAAAAAGTCATTTGTAGGAAATTGTTAACAGACGGACGAACAGACGACGACGACGGACATTCAGTTTTCACAAAAGCTGACCTTGCACTTCGTGCATAGGTGAGCTAAAAACCACAACATATGAGACACTGAAAGATAATTCGTACTGTGATTTTTAGCTGTATATAATTATCATGAAAAAATGAACAACAAATTATAAGCATATGCTGCTTATTTATTCTTGTATAACCCTGTTCCTCATGTAAACGCTTTCTGAAGTCTTTTTGAAAACATAGTGACAAAAGAAGAAATTGCACAAAACATGCAATTTCTACTTTTGCCACAATGTTTTCCACTTCAAGTCAGAGATTATCCTTCAATTTAATTTTCTATTTGTTGACAAAATATGTTCCAAGTCATTCATCTACTGCAGAATTGTTGTACATGTATGTGGGAAAGGGTTCAAAATCATGATTACATATGGTGAAGTTTATTAAATTGATAAAAGTACAAAGAATTTCAAATAATATATATATAACAAATAAAACATAATTTGGCACACACAAAATTGGCAAGAAAGAAATTGACTAGACTTGTTCACTGTAAACACCAATATTTAACATCTATTAAATATAGTGAAGATCAGATAGTAAATTTATGGAGGCTCTATTGCGTTCACAAGCTGTATTATAGCAATTTTCAAGGGTCAAAATCCAGTCTTGCATTGGCTGATCTAGTAATATGAGTATAGTAGTATATAATTATCATGAAAAAAGAACAACAAATAATAAGCATATGCTCATTTATTCTTGTTCAACCCTGTCCCTCATATAGACGCTTTCTAACGCTACTGCAGCAGACATCTTTTTGAAAACATAGTAACAAAAAAATAAATTGCACAAAACGAGCATTTCTTCTTTTGCCACAATGTTTTCCTCTTCAAGTCAGTGGCTATCCATTTAATTAATAAGATTTTCTATTTTTTGACAAAACATGTTCCAAGTCATCTGCTGCTGAATTGTTGTATTTGGGAAAGGGTTAAAATCATGATAACTTATGGTAAAGTTTATTAAATTGATAGAAGAAAGTAGAAATCATAAAAAACAAATAAAACATAATTTGGCACACAAAAAAATGGCAAGAAGGAAATTGACTAGACTAGTTCGCTGTAAACACTAATATTTAACATGTTATGAATTACTTATTTATTATTGAAACAGATTAAAATTATGAAAAGAACAATAACTACGTGGACCTTAAAAATAATGGTTAAACATAACCTGTCAATCTAAACTAGAATGGACTGCTCATTAATAGTGTGAAGTGTGACAGATAGACAGACAGATGTCGGACAAAATAAATAATTCCTAAGTGCCTACCATGCCATGCAGGGTGACAAAAAAAGTTACCTACAATAGATAATTCTCGAAAACGACAACCCCAAAAATCCTATTTAAATTACAAGACTAAACTAGAAAACTAGAATGGAATCATCCATAGAGCAGGTATGCCACCTGCACTGCTCATTGAACACGTGACAGACAGACGCCAGTGACACAAAAACTAAACAAAAAAGCACTTAATTAAATATAATTTGGCACAACAAAGAAACCTATATAGTCCTTTTTTATGTATGAATGGATGAATAAATAGTGTTCTACAACACGTCAAAGCATAAATGTTTATAAAATAGGGATTTTTTGTTGTTGAAAAGACGCTAGTCTCCCCATTTGAAGTGTAGTAGGGGAAGTAAGAACATGATTGAGATGAATGTTGTAGTTTTTGACTGGCCACAGTGACTTTGAAGTTTGGCCTTTTAACCTGTAGACAATAGCATGTATTACATAAGTCATGACCAACTTGCATATTAAGTATGAAGTTCCTACACCCAAGCATTCTTCAGTTATTAAGACAGAACAGGCAAAAACAATTTGTCACCACCATGTATCAGGGAGACATAAAATTTTAGTTGGAATCATCATTGTCTTCTGCCTGAACGTTGTCCGAATGTTTCATTCTCTTCAGTCTTCCTCCGTCTCGGTCTCTAGCATTCTTCAGCCAGTCTTTTATGTAATATTCAGTAACACTATTGTCACTTCCAGAGAAGTTTCGTTTCACAGCACCTGAAAAATATGGTGATTTCTATTTAATGCACAATATGGCTAGAAACTTTTGTCCAAACTTGACAGACAAGTTAATACCGTTTTGATACCTGATCGGTTGTGTGTATAAAGAAATTATTTCCTTTTTTTCATTTTAAATAACACCTGGGTTTTTTAAAAATAAATATACAATATTTACAACAATTTAACCTTTAGATAAATAATTGCCACTGGATTCCCATTCCATTGTGCTTCAACTATTAAATTAAAAGATGGTTTATCTTATGTAATCAAAGGAAAATTAATCCAATTACAACATCTTTAGAAGCAGTAATGTTAAACAAGCTTGCAAAAGCTTTTTTTAAGTAAAAAAAAACCTTGAACATTGTCTAAATCTTGTGATAAATAACCACTTTTTAAAAAAGCATTATATAAAATTTACTTACGTATAATCGCCATAGATAACTTCAGGCAGTCAAAAGATAACTTATTTCTTGCCCCTGTCCAATTATATTCTTCAGCTAAACTGTTTTTCATTACAGCCTTCATCACCCTTTTTGACATGTTTTTAACGGAGGATCCCCCAATACTCGATAGATGGTCAACCTGACACAACAAAAATCCAATATTAAGCTAAAATTTGGTCATTTATTATTTAACTTTTAAATCATTAAAAGTTTCAGATAACAAGAGGGCAAGATCACCAGGATCGATGATTATAAATTAGTAACAAATATTCATCTCTGAAAATTTGATAAAATTTATTAGCGAAATCGGCCAGACACTATATAAAAGAAGATTATTTTAAGTTTTCTATATTTTTTCTTTCGGTTGCCATGAAAAACAGATTTTGGAATGGATCAAAAAAAGTTTGAGGTAATTTTGTAAAAAGGGTTAAGAGGATGCTTCGTATGAAAGTGATTATATGTAGAAGAAGTTGTTTAAAGGAAAACGCATGCAAGACAGACAATTCGCCATGACATCTAAGCTCGATTGGCTTTAAGCCAGTGGAGCTAAAAATGATATTACCAAATTTTTGCCCATCTTCTGATGTCTCCTGATTGCCATGTTTTTTAACCAATCAATTTGCCTTGAATAATATTTGTAGAGGGTCAACCAAGGAACTTTTCTACCATATTATATTGGTATCTGACATGCAGATTCAGAGAGGAAGATTTTTAAAGTTTGGACATTTTGCCCTGTTTATGTTGCCGCATCAACCAAAGTTTTCGATGGACTTTAACTCTTTGAACAATTTGTCATAGAGATTGTAGTGTTGTGTGGAGTGCCGGTGTAAGAAAGCCTTTATAGGCATGGCCTAAAATTGTTTTTGCTTTTGAGCGGTACAGTAAGCCTCCGCAGACGCATCCTGACGAAAAACCGACCATACAAATATGCAATTTGATCTTATTTGCAATTCACAATATGACCTCCGAATTGCGATTTGTGTGTGACGTGGCTCATTTGTGTAAAAACATCCGAAGCTATGCTGTACTCATTCTTCATAAACTTTCCCGTGTCTTGTATTTGGAGGTAATGAATTGTGGTAAAATACATTCAACTAAAAACAAGTAACGATTTTAAAAATTGGCAATTTCAAATGGAATTAAAAGGGATATTTATACAGGTTTGAGAATTTTTCTTCAATATATAATATAAAAGTCTTACAACAAAAATTCTTTTGGAAATTTGGTCAAAATTAACCATTTCAATTCTCCCTTTTCAACATACACCAAATCTGCAGCAGATGACTAATATGGAAAATCTCTTTACCGCCAACTCCAGAGTATGTAGGGAATGGGTCGAATTATGCCTGCTCAAAAGACTCGCCGACAGATCCTATTACAGTAGCGTCCGACCACTGCCGGAAATTTGATTGTTTCTATGACCTTTGCTTGTTCTACAAAAACGACGGCTCATTATGTCTAACGAGCTGTGAAATCATAACAAACAACTGTCAAATATATAAACGAATGAAATTATTGTATAAATAAGGAACATTTGTGCAAAATAATTTTCACTTCAATTACCCACTTCCATGAACTTTTGATTTGTATGGTAACTTTTGAATTTGACCTTGGAATTGTCTATTTTTAAGGTCAAGTAGTTATATTGGAATCAGGCCATACAGTCTTCAACGGTTTCTTGTTTAAAAAAATATTTTGCTAAATGTGTAGTTTCTTAAAAAAAAAATTCTCTCACAAAGTTTTGAGCTTAACAGAAATTTCTGAGTAATATTGTTTTAATTACGAAGCAAACATAAGCATCACTTAAATTTCAACCTTAATCTTTAAGCATCTTGGAAAATAGGTAAAAAAATATATTTTTCTTACCTGAAATGTCATGTGTACCCCGAGAACTGCTTGATGGGGTTGGTGGGCGAGACTGAACACGGCTTGAGGTGGTAGGTGTGGCAGACGGGACGCTTCTTGAGGGTGTAGTAAAAATTGGAACACATCGTGAAGAGGTAGGTGAGGCGGATGGAACAATTCTTGAAGAGGTAGGTAAGGCGGATGGAACAGTTACATGGCTTGAATAGGTAGGTAAGGCTGATGGAAAAAGGCTTGAAGGGGTAGTAGAGGTGAACTGAACCCGGCTTGAAGGGGTAGGTGCAGCAGATTGACCACAGCTGGAAGGTGTTGAGACAGTTGGAAGAGGAATTTTAGGGGGTGGCACTGGACACGCATCTACTTCAGATTCACTATCACTATCAATATCACTTGAATCTGAGGAAACAAATCGTGGATTTGGTCTGAAAATAAATTAATCTTGATTAAAATGTTGAAAATCTTTATAAATGAAAGTGCAATTGTTGAAAATGAAAAGAGTTGAAAACATTGTGGCAAGGGGATAAATTACTTGTTTTGAGCAATTTCTCCTTTTGTCACAATGTTTTCAATCTTCACAGGAAAGTTTATTTGGTGGGCTTCTTTCTAAATGTCTTATTTCACATGTCCTTTATTAATAAGCTGTTTCATTTACAGTATCCACTCCTTGCAATGTCATTCCCACGTTTGATCGAAATTTTCCCGATATTAGCAGTTTAACATTTGCTACTATACCATCACTCTGGTGATCGTTTTAGGGCCATCTTTGCCCTCTTGTTAGTGTAGAACTCTACTTAAAATAAAGCAAAAATTTATTTCTTTGTGTACTTATTATTTCAGAATTCTGCGCCCATGTGTCGAATCCCTGCAGCATGATTAATGGGATGAAAAGTTATGTTTATTGTTCCCACAAAAGATGCTGTCGGACGCCTGCATCAAACGATACATGAAAAACACTGGTTAATTGAGAAATAGCTCACAATAAGCAATGTCTCCATTTGCCACATTATTTTCAGCTCTATTCAATAATTTATTTTCCATTTTTTGTCTATTTTTTCAAAGTCGTCTGCTGCAGATTTGTTGTATAAGTTAAGTTTTGACTTATGAGACACCTTTGTCATGAACACATGTTTACTTCCCGAGTCGGGATTCTGACGTCTAGGCAGTTTGAAAAACCAACCAAAATCCAACGTCGTGCATGGTCATATTCAGACGTTGGATAGACGTCGGGATTCTGACGTTGGATAGATGTCGGAATTCTGAAGTTGGATAAACGTCGGGATTCTGACGTCTAGGCACTTTGCAAAACCAACCAAAATCCAACGTTGATCCAACGTCGGGGTCTATACAACGTCTTTTGTTTACTGGGCTTAAACGTCATTTTTAACAAAGGCCAACAAACGATTAGTTTTATTCTAAGGTCTCTTTCTTGGCTGATGACCAGAACTGGAACCCACAGACTATCTCATCAAGTAACTGATAACTCTCAATTGAGTGAGGAGAAATAATGTCTTGCCACAGGATAACCTGGTATACCACAGTAACTCTACAACTGAGGATAGAACCCAGTGCCTCTTTATTCGAGGTCTTTCACACTATGTCACTATATATATATATATAGGTAAATCAAACAAAATCAACATTAAGGTACATACCGTTTTTAGCTCACCTGAGCTTTGCTCAAGGTGAGTTATTGTGATCGCCTTTTGTCCGGCGTCCGTCGTGCGTCGTCCGTCGTGCGTCGTCCGTCGTGCGTCAACTTCTTCTCCTCAGTAACCAGTGGGTCAATTTGGATGAAACTTCACAGAAAGCATCCTCTCAATGACCTCACCAGAATTCCTTCAAATTTTTGGGATCCATGCAAAATTCTGAAAAAACTTCAGAATTCTTCTTCTCCCAAATTGGTTGGCAGATTTTCAAATAATGTTGTAGAAATGTTCCTTGGATGACCCTCTATCAGATTCCTTCAAGCCGTGTTGATTGGTCGAAAAACATGGCCGCCAGGGGGGCGGGGCTATTTTGCCTTATATGGCTATAGTGAAAACTTAAAAAATCTTCTCCTCCGAAAGTGTAATGCCGATTTTCAAATAATTTTGTAGAAATGTTCCTTGGATGACCCACTTTCAGATTCCTTCAAGCCATGTTGATTGGTCAAAAAACATGGCCGCCAGTAGGCAGGGCTATTTTGCATTATATGGCTATAGTGAAAACTTAAAAAATCTTCTCCTCCAAAAGTATCTGGCCGATTTTCAAATAATTTTGTAGAAATGTTTCTAGGGTGACCCTCTATCAGATTCCTTCAAGCCAAGTTGATTGGTCGGAAACTATGGCTGCCAGGGGGCGAGGCTTATATAGCTAAAGTGAAAATAAAATAAACAAGTAACTGTAGGATTGCAAGCAATACCATAATCCCCTACCGGTTTGCACGTTTTGACTTATTAATATTCTAAGTCCAAAAAGGGGCATAACTCATAAAAAAATTGAAGAAATCCCATGAAACGCGAACTTGATCTGTGACACATGATTACAAAGCCATATACAAAATTTCAGCTCAATATCTCAATGCATGTAGAAAAAAAGTGCGGAAAACTGATTTGTCGGACTGACTGACAGATGGACTGACAGATGGACTGACTGACAGACTGACTGACTGACAGATGGACGGAGTGCAAACCTAATAGTCCCCTTCGGCACGCCGGTAGGGGACTAAAAATCAGGTGAGCGATTCAAGGGCCGTCATGGCCCTCTTGTTTCCGTTTTTCTTGGACAGGTTTGACTGCCTCAATATCTGTCTGAATGTCGGACTCATCCTTGGCCTCTTTTGCCTTTTGTAGGGCCTTTTCAAACACATCTAAATTTAATATATATATATATATATATAAAACTCAATTTAATTAATGAAGATAATGATTTATGAGAGGTTTCATTTTTATAAGCATGGGTGCAATAACAAATAAATAAACAAATTAAACTAGAAATATCCCAGACAGCGCCCAAACAAAGTTAACCCTTCCCTATCTCTATAATTGAATGGATTTATCCTATCAATAAAAGTTGTAAACATTGTGGCAAAAGGAGAAATTGCATGTTTTGTGCAATTTCTTCTTTCGTCACTATGTTTTCAAAAAGCCGTCTGCTGCAGAGTCGTTTGAAAGCGTCTATATGATGGAAAAAGTTAAACTAGCAAATCCTTACTTGTTGTGTAAAGAATCCTTTTTATACCCCATTTGGTCCAGTCAGCTTCAGGATGTTTATGTTGCTTCAAGGCCATTCAAGCTTGTAACTTGACTTGTAGTTTGGCCACATCACCTCTGTCTTGTCATTTTTGAACCATTTTTCTGAGACCATAGCCACCTCATTAGTATGTTTAAATTCCACCACCAAATACATTGCCTTACATAGTAAAATCAAAACTATAAGCAATTTTTTTCTTAATACATAGCATCTTGCAAAGCACAAATTTGTAAATGCTGATCTTAAATTGTAAGTGTAAACTAATTAAAACACATCACAATAGGGCCACTGCCGCCTTAAAAGAAACATCTTGGACACGGTATAAAATTAAAAAATAATACAGTGATCAAAATTCATGTACAGATTCTGCACCTACTGAAATTTAACAAATGTTACCTTACATAGTGCAAAGGATAAGTGTGTGCTTATTCTGGTATCAATAGTCCAGAGATGTCGGTGTAACAGGATGAAACCTTGTAACTTGATTATAGTGCGTGTTTCTTTATAATAATAAATAAATATTTAAAATGACTCAAATATTAAAAGAATTTTGCTGAATTATATGTTGCATAGTTATAATTTATATGGAAGTGTGCTACACAAAAAACTATTATACTATTTTAAATGGAGAAATCTTTAATGTGTTAGTTGACAAAGATGTAGAAAATATGCCATTTCATAAGTTGTTTATAATGAAGTTAGAACACAACCCACTTTTACCAGATTGTTTTTTAATATACAAAAATCTAAGGAACATATACAAAATCCTTTACTGTAGACCACTTGAAGTTTTTTCGAAATAGATTGGCCAAGGGTTTATAGTTTTTAAAACATTTTATATATCTAGAAATGTATCAATTAGTCTTGCCAAAGTTATGGACAAGCGGTATACAAACAAATTCATCATCCATTGGTAGTAAAACACATTTGCAACACACTTCTGAAACACCAACAACATGCAATGTACCACTCAAATGTGAAACTCGTTTAATTCTAAGGTCCGTGGACGGTAGTGGTAAAAGGAAAAAATCAGAGGAACGACTGAACTTTTCAAATACAAAATGTGTTTCTGTGTGTTCATTTAATGTTATTATATTTCTGATAATCACAACATCATCATTCACAAGACAACAGTTGTCTCCCTTTGATGTAGAGAAATAAACGTTAGGAAACTGGATTGCCTTATACTGTGAAGCAACCAAGGGAAAAAAAGCTCTTGGAACTGGACCATTTATATGATTTTTCTTCAGTTTGACATCCTTAACTGTTTGTACTGTTGGGTCAAAAGGTTTCCCTTGCTATCAGAAATTCTTCGTATAACTTGTTGTAAAGGCAATGAAGGCTTTCTCACCAATCGTTTGAGATTCCCTAGAAAGCTTTCAAAGACGAAAGCGGAGAAGTTATCAAGAGGGCCAAATTTTTCTGTAGCTTTTGCTAAGTGAACCAGACCGTGAACATTAAAAACAAGCATGTCTATGCCATAAAGCTCCCCAAACTTCTGAACAAATTTGCAGAGCAGTTCCTGTACAAACTCTCTGTAACTTTCACAAAAGAAATCGCAAGACAAGCAGAATATACTGACAAACAAAAGCATAAAATGCCTGTATTTTGCAGGAGACAGATGATTTTTTAAAACAACAGGGCCGGTATATAACAAAAACTGGCGAAATTCTGTGGCCTTCCATCTTTCAACATGATAAAAAGTACGAGCCTTTCGATTGAATTCCCTTGGCAAATATCCTCTCAGTTGAACCAAATGGTCAGATATGCCCTTTACAGCATTACTACCAATGCGGGATGCATTAGCAACAGGCCCTTTCATCCACAGTCCAATCATGCGTTTTACAACTCCAAGATAGACAATATGCATAGAATCAGGAGGAAACTGTGATACCATGCCGACTGGTAAATTACTAAATGGGGTTCGACCAATGTGATGCTCTTCATCTTGCTTTTCAGCAAAGGATACATCAGTTCTAAGAGCAGCGTTAGTTTCTGGAAATGTCATTTTTCTATTCCAATATCCATTTTGAGAACACTGTTCGCATCCACTATAACCACTGTGCCCTTTGATTTGTTTAATGTAAGCTTTTGCTGGAGCATCGCAAATAACACAAGAAAGAGAAAATACTACTCTGTCTTCTGCCGTCTCTGATATTAAAATACCATTTTGGAATAAGTTATCCAATTCAGTGACTAAGTGTTCAAGATATTCAAACAAGTTTGATGGCTTACTCACTCCAGAAAAAAGACCAATGATGAATGGCTTAGAAATTTGTGGTTTGACAAGCTAACCTAAAATCGGCCAAAACCGATCGCCAGAACTTTTAAACAATGGCAATCCATCAATATTGACCTGAATAGAAACTTCTTCAACATTTTCAGTAAAAATCATTGTTTTTACCCATTTTTCAATCCCAAAATGATAATAGCAACCACCAGCAATATTCAAAATATTATAGTCCTTCGCTGTCTTGAGCAAAGTCCTTGCATCTTTCGGTAGGTATGTGTGAAATTTACGCAAAATAAAAAGCAATGCATTTAGTGAAGCATGAGTGATATTGAATGTCGTTACCCAGGAAACCAAAAGAGCTGATAAATTTACATCAGCATCGTCAGTATCTGAATCATCAAACTCAGAGTCAGACATTTCATGTTCAGACCTACCTTCAACAAACTGATCAAAGGAAATTGTATCTGCCGCTTCTGGTTCATGAGACAGATTATCCAAGAAATCATCAATTGTTTCATTATCGGCACTGACTGTTGACATTAAAGAGCAAATTGAAATATCATCCTGAACATGTGGACTGATTTCAGGCATTGTCGGACTTGGAGACAATTCAAAATCGCCTGTCAATGACATAGCATTACTAATAGCATTAACATGTTCTTGGACATTTGAGACAACTTTTCTGCGTTTAGACCAGTATGAACTCATTTCTGTTATATTGCTCTAAGAAACTTAAAGAGGAACAAACACTGGTATATCCAAAATAAATTCAATGCAAATTGCTACAATCCATACTAAGCTAACTAGGAGATAGGAAACAGAATAAAAGAAATAAGGTTATAAATTTAGAAGAAGATAAGTTGCATCAAAACAGACAAAAATGTATAATTGAAAAATAGTTTTAACAATTTTCAATAAAGAGAACAATAAAAAATATTGACAAATGAACAGGTCTTTGATAAAAGACTAATACATAACTGTGAAAATAGTAATCACATTATTCCAAATGGGAAAACAGATATTAAAGGACCTATAAAAAGCATTAATGCTTATAAGTCTTAAAAAACTTATCTGGTCTCTACTACTACATGAACTACATGAACTATGCAAATCACAAAACGCTTTATCAATTATTATTTTTTAAATTTTATATTTGGGTCGCGAAAATAGATGATATTTGCATAAAACGCTGTATCAAGTGCTTGCAAGATGCCTATTTTCAAAACATAGTAAACTCTCGAATAAAATTGAAATTAACTATATTAAAATATAATACATTTCACAAATATTCACATATCTTACCATTGTTTAAGTTTGAATTTAGTTTTGATTTCACTCTGTTTACCTTTTAATAATGGCGTAATTTGTTGAAATTGAGAGACCGACAGACCCGCAGTAAATTAAAAACAAAATAAGTTTTTTTCTTTTTGATTTTTTAATTTTATTTTACATATTCAAATTAAATATAAGCATAATTACATTAAAGTGCCAATATAAAATATTTAAACACAAAATGTATGATTTTCTATTCACTGCGTATTTCACTACAATATCGGCCCACTGACGGTCCATCATCGGGAAACGATATGAAATTTAATGTTCTTTTTACATAGAATCAAAATAAATTTGTTTTTAATATTATAAGAATTAGCAGTTGTATATGTTCTCCACAATTTTTTTCATTCAGAACATAGTTTGGACAATATTTATCCGATAGGGGTCCGATAGGGGTCCGACAGCGCGCCGCTATGCCGATATGCCGATCAGTTACCCATATGGGCCCGATATGTGCATGCTGACTGGGCAGTGACTTTTGTCAAACGTCTGAAAGAATGTTGGCCGAGCTGGGATTCGAAATCACAACCCCTGGATTGACAGCCCGCGTCGCTTCCGACTGAGCTACCGGGGCTCGGTCCCTACCTCTTGGACATATGCTGTGAACGAATAGAAACAACTTAAATAACGTTCTGCATGGACATAACTAAATGTGCAATCTGCTCAGTATCTGAACTTTTGGCTTAACAATTTATCATATTATTTCTGTTCACAAGGTGAACAATGTAGATCATGAGCATACTATGTATGTCATACACAAGTGTGTATAGGCTCATCTGGCTCTGAATTACTGCAACTAGTCCGTTCATCCGAATAAGGATCTTTATTGTTCAATTGAAAAAATATATATATATATATATTAGCAACTAATACAGATCATGATCAGAATACACATATGTGATCTGGATCTAAACTTGTTTCACATGTCCTATAAAACATGCTATAACTCTAGTTTAGTACACAGTCAGAAATTATTAATAAATATTATCAGGATACATGTAAATGCCTGAACCATTAACTCCATGCTTCCTCACTTTCTATTTGTGTTCAGTTTAGGCAGAATGAAATTCCATAATCTATTCATTAACTTTTAAAAATATATGTTTCTGAGTGCCACACATTTTATTGTACATGTTTTATACATGATATGAGCATGTGCATGACAAAATGTACAAGTTGGCTTTTGAGAACAGTATTAAAGATTTAGATTATACTGTGCGTCTACACAGTCTGATCAAGATGTACACTGTTCACATATTACTTACACTAGCTTGTTAGCATATTAATTCTGGTAGGTGTCATACGGTATTAATTGCAGTACTCTGATAGGGCATAGGAGACTTTGTCACCCTGTAAACAAAACGATACATTTTTTAAAAGAACAGCCAAATTGAACCGACTGTTATATTGCTATTTATACAATGCTTTCCTTTTAATCCTTTCCTACTTGTAGACACATGCTGATGCATATGCAGCCGTCAACTTTTAAAAACAATGTGATAAATGGAGAAATTACTTATAATTCTCCTTTTGTCACAATGTTGTCAACTCTATTCAATTATCAAATTTTCATTTACAGACATATTTGCCAAACTGTTTTCAAAGTCGTCCACTGCATATTTGCAGTATGTGGGAAAGTGTTAAGTTAACCATATTTTAACCCTTTCCCATACAGATTAAACCTTCACTTAATGAATACATGTTTGACCTTTACTTAATGAATACACGTTTGTCTTTAATTATAATTGCAAATCAAATTGCACATCTGTGTTAACTCTGCAGCAGACGACTTTTGAAAAGCAATTTCTCCTTTTGTCACAATGTTTTCAACTTTTTACAGTAATTATACTGTCATTTCTAGAGATCTTCAAGATATTTTCAGTCGTCTTCTGCATATTTGTTTTATGCTGGAATGTGTGAAGTGAACAATCATTTGACTTGAGAAATAAAATAAACAGTTTTAAAACATTTAAAAAAAATTATAGTAAATTGTTCAAAATAGAGCCTATATTGCCTAAATCGGGGACTACTAAAACTTATAATAAAGGAAACATTTGAACATTTTTGAAAATGATATACATCCCATAAAGATAAAAACATTTATTTCTAATAAGATCCTTTGTATCCGAATTTCAAATACATTTTCATCTATCCGAAAACTATACTACTCGATAACAAATAATTTTCTTCCAAACAGAACAAAGCATCATAAAATGAAAACATGGAATCAATATATGACCTTATTTTAAGATAAATGAATTATTATACCGATGGTCAACAAAATAGTAAATTTAGATATTGCCTGATATTACATTGGAGTCCACCATTATTTGATTTGTGCCTGACCCTTTACATAGTAATAAGGGGAAGGAACTCCAGACTACCATGTGGGTCCTATAAAGGCACACCCGATGTGGTTCCACATGGGTATCAATACAGGACTTTCACGCAATGTGCAAACTTCGTTTTTATGAAAGAACATTCCTAAAATTACATTTCAAGATCAGCTTCGATCACCTTTCAATGATTTTTGTATTTTATAATGTAGAAGTATGACTATTTCTCAATAAAGGTCCATTGTGGGTCCTATACTATAAGGGAAACCTTTCTAATATCGGTCCCACATTGGTCCCACATGGGTAACCAACGCATGTATATACAAAATAAATATCTAAAATTATATGAAAAAACATTCCTAATATTACACAAATAGAACAGCCTTCATCATCTTTCAATGAATATTGCTTTTCATTTATACTGTTAAACAAGGACACTTTCTTCATATATGTACATGGGTCCCACAAGTGTAATCAATACAGAACTTTCAGTGTGAAGGCTTTGCAGTTATGAAAGAATATTCCTGAAAGGACTGAAAAAATACCGTATTTTATATAGTTTAAGAAGGAAGCATTTCTTCATATAGGCTCCACATGGGTCATATAAGGGCAACACCTTATAATATGGGTCCCACATAAGTAATCCACACACAGGTATCAATAAAAGAACATTCATTAAATTACAGAAAAACAACCAGCTTTTATGTTTTCAACGTATATTTCTTTCTTATACATTTAACTTATACATTTCTGAAAAGTAACTTTGTCATGGGTTCCATGTGGGTCTAGTAAGGGCAGAACTTTCTAATATGGGTCCCAGATGGGTCCCACATCGGTCACCAATACAGGGCTTGCCTATGTACAGCCCATATGGGCCCCAGTAGGGCAACACCTTCTAATATGGGTCCCACATGGGTCCCACATAAGTAATCCACACACAGGTATCAATAAAAGAACATTCATACCACTTACAAAAAAAAAAGGAATAGCTTTTGGGTTTTCAACGTATATTTATTTCTTATACATTTAACTTATATATTTCTGAAAAGTAACTTTGCCATGGGTCCCATGGGGGTCCAGTAATGGCAGAACTTTCTAATATGGGTCCTATAGATAAGTCCCACATCGGTCACCAATACAGGGCTTGCCCAGGTACAGTACATATGGGTCCCAGTTGTGCTTGCTTGCTGGGCTGCTACTTATTCACAAATCCTGTTACTGTTTCGGCCCTTTTCACGAAAACAAGCTTTTGCTATCTAAAGCATCATTCTAACTGCATACGTTGATGTTGTCGTTTAAGATGATGAGAGAACCCATTGGTACATTTAAATCACCTGTTACTTATTCGGCCGTTTTCACGAAAAGAAGCCTTTGCTATTTAAAACATCATTGAAATTGCATATGTTCATGTTAAAAACCACAGTTGTGATATTGTTGTTGTTTTTGTAGATGTTGACGGAGACCCATTAGTGCATTTTAAATCACCTGTTACTTATTTGTTACTTATTCAGAAAATCCATTCAAACTGCATACGTTGATGTTGCCAACATCAAATGTGAACAAAGGAGCTACTGGTACAAATTAAATCACCTGTTACTTATTCGGCCGTTCCCTGTTCCTTATTCCTTATTCAAATGTGAAGTTGATTACTTGTTCCTTGTTCCTTATTCAAATGTAAAGTTGGTTATATGGTCCTTGTTCCGTATTCGTTACTTATTCATATTTGATCTAAGGTACTGCATATGTTGATGTTGCGAACAACAATGTTGATGATGTTGTTGTTGTTGTAGATGATGAGAGAGAGGTATTGGTACATTTTAAATCACCTGTTACTTATTCAAAGCTAGTTACTTATTCGGCCATTTTCAAGAAAAGAAACCTTTGCTATCACAATTGTGATGCTGTTGTTGTTGAAGATGCTGACGGAGATCTATAAGTTCCTATTAAATTACCTGTTACTTATTCGGCCGTTTTCACGATTAGAAACATTTTCTATCCAAAACATCATAGAAACTGCATATATATTGATGTTTAAAAAATTACAGTGTTAATGCTGTTTGTGATGTTGTAGATGCTGTCAGAGACCCATTGGTTCATTTTAAATCACCTGTCAATTTGTCATAGTATAATAATGCTATTTCTTAAATGAGGTGTCGCTCGACATTGTGATTTTCAACATCAACATATGCAGGTTGAATGATGTTTTAGACAGCACAGGCTTCTTTTCGTGAACACGGCCGAATAAGTAACAGATTATATAAAAGGTACTTCTAGACCTCCGTCAACATCTACAATAACAACAACATCACATTTGTTGTTGGCAACATCAACGTATGCAGTTTGAATGGACTTTCTGGATATCAAACGCTAACATTTTGATAACTGCCGAATAAGTAACGAATAAGTAACAGGTTTTTGAATAAGTAATAAGTTATTTAATAGGTACTTATAGATCTCCGTCAGCATCTACAACAACAACAACATCACACTTGTGATTGGTAATTTGTGTTTAACTACCACATTATAGAAATGAAACGAAGTTCATGCAAACGCCCTTATAAACGTAAGAAAATGCTGTTCAAATTGAATGAATTTGTCGCCCATCTGTTGTTAGCCAATACATCGCAACGGATAATTGACATGTCATTTAACATACTTGAAGCCACGCAAAGACTGTTTCCAGTGGTAAATTGTCGTGCATTCTGACATAATTTATGAGACAAATAGACTGCCTTTGATTGATGGTTTGTTTTTCTCCAATAAAAAGAGATGGCAAATATAAAATCTTTATGACTGTCGTATGTATTCAGTTTCTGAATTACACACTTTCTTGTATCTCGATTTGTAAGTGTTCACGCCCTGTACCAGATATTACTTTATTATTATTATCCTTGGAATAAATGAACAGAATCAGATTGAAAAGCAATAAATCTTGTTCCGTTCCGCAAAATATCATTATTCTAGGGGACAATTATACTTTGCAAACGTATACTTTCCGTAATCCTGAAATTTAAAACCTATACAATGATTGTTTAAACTATCTGGGTGAAGTTAGCCGGAGTAGCCGGAACTCCGGCTACTCCGGCTGTATCAACCAGCCGGAACTCCGTCTGTATTAACCATCCGGAACAGTCCAAACTTCCAAACTTCGGCAACTCTGACTGTATTACCCAGCCGTAAAAGGCAGAACTCCGGCTACTCCGGCTATATCAACCAGCCGAAACAGCCGGAACTCCAGCTGTATTAACCATCCGGAACAGCCGGAACTCTGGCAACACCGACTGTATTAACCAGCCGGAATAGTCGGATCTCCAGCTGGGGCGGCTGTATTGTAGCCGGAACAGCCGGAACTACGACTGTATTAACTTTCAGTTTGGCACATGTTACGATGCCAGTTAAGCTCTCTAATTCGAACAGGACGGGACTTTGTCGGGAAATCCCAACTCCGGCTGTGCATGGCAGCCGCCTGACGCAACTTGGCGAAACAGGACCTCATGCAACAGGAAGTCAGTTGGAGGCGCTTTCACCTGGCATGCATCAATCTACCGTCCAATCCATCTATCTCGAACAATAGGCCCGCCAAAACGAGGGTGGGAGCCACTCTGTCGGCCCAACTCCGGCTTGGTTTTGCAGCCGGCTGCAATACATGCGGGTGGAATCCGACTAGCGTGTCTGTGAGCCTGAGTGTGTCACGTTCACCTGACATATGTCAGGATGCCAGTTAAACTCTCTAATATTGAGCGATATACAGCCGGAGTTGGGCTGTAGTATTGGCCAAAATGCCAACTTCATCTGAACATTGCATCCAGCTGCGATAAATACGGGTGGAATCCGGCTAGTGCGACTCGGAGCCAGGGTAAGGCGCTTTCACCTGGCATGCATCAATCCACCGTCCAATCCATCTGTCTTGAACAATACGCACGCCAAAACGAGGGCTGGGCTTTGCAACCGGCTGCGATAAATCCGAAAGGAATCTGGCATGCATCAATCTACCGTCCAATCCATCTATCTCGAACAATAGGCACGCCAAAACGAGGGTTGGAACCACTCTGTCTGCCAAACACCGGCTGAGTTTTGCAGCCGGGTGCGATAAATCCGGGTGGAATCTGACTAGCGTGTCAGGGAGCCAGAGTGTGTCGCTTTCACCTGACATATGTCAGGATGCCAGTTAAACTCTCTAATATTGAGCAATATACAGCCGGAGTTGGGCTGTAGACTTGGCCAAAATGCCAATTTCATCTGAACATTGCAGCCAGCTGCGATATATACGGGTGGAATACGGCAAGTGTGACTCGGAGCCAGAGTGAAGCACTTTCACCTGACACATGTCACGATGCCAGTTAAGCTCTCTAATTCGAACAGGACGGGTGCAAACTCGGGACTTTGTTGGGAAATCCCAACTCCGGCTGTGAATGGCAGCCGGCTTACGCAACTTGGCGAATCAGGACCTCGTACAACAGGAAGTCAGTTTGAGGTGTTTTCACCTGGCATGCATCAATTCACCGTCAAATCCATCTATCTCTAACAATATGCACGCCAAAACGAGGGTGGGAGCCACTCAGTTGGCCCAACTCCGGCTGGGTTTTGCACCCGGCTGCGATAAATCCGGGTGGAATCCAGCTAGCATGTCTGGGAGCCAGAGTGTGTCACTTTCACCTGACATATGTCAGGATGCCAGTTAAACTCTCTAATATAGAGCAATATACAGCCGGAGTTTGGCTCTTGACTTGGCCAGAATACCAACTTCATCTGAACATTGCAGCCAGCTGCGATAAATCCGGGTGGAATCCGGCTAGGCGACCTGGCAAGCATCAATCAACCAATCCATCAATCTCGAACAATAGGCACGCCATAACGAGGGTGGGAGCCCCTCTGTCGGCCCAACTCCGGCTTGGTTTTGCAGCTGGCTGCGATAAATTCGGGTGGAATCCGGCTAGTGCGACTCGGAACCAGAGTGTGACATAAGGTTGCCTCTCCAATTCGAACAGGACTGGTGCAAAGTCGAGAAATCCCATCTCCGGCAAGGCAAGGCAAGGCAATTATGCCTCCATTATATTTGCTTTGGTATTATAATTGGACTCTCAATATATTTCCCATTGTGAAGCAGAAACGACTAAAATCCATTGTAATCCAGTACTAAACGGGAACTACCCAGATAGCAGATGCGCATACTTAAGGGAAGTAATTGTGTCAAAGATTAGTATATCGGTAGACCCAAAAACTCTATGTACAGTATCTTTCGTTCAACTCATATATTATTCAATATATAGACATAACACAGTGCTATTGTTAAGTGTTCTTGTTAGACGTTTGAGACCGGTAAATCCATGTCCAAATGTAATTTGTGATCTGCAGTTAGCTCTTTGCTGCCAGAACTTTCAGTGCTTTGATATTATATAACTTTTTTAATATATATATACACAGACAACTGATAAAATATCACTAAACTGGCAGGTTTCATACGAACTCTCAGTGTTTAATCATTTCCGTCATAGAATGTGACACAAATGAAGCGGGTGAATTTTGAAAACTTAAGTGGAAATAATAACAATAACTCAAAACGATTAATTTCTCCTTTTTACGAAATGTGTTCAACCTTCTCTTTTTAGAAGATCATTTATGATTTGGTCCCTGTGTTGCTGTGGATCTAAGCAGGAATTTATGAAACCTCTTTGACAACGCTTCCCACTTATTAGCTGATTGGTTTTTTTTTGGCCTGGGGCTTTAGCCCCTGGTCATAGTAGCACTACCATTTTTTACGGAGTTGGCAGCCTGCCAATTGCTGTTAGCACCAAACAACGCATTTTAGGTTGTGACTGCGCGAGAAAAAAAGTTCATCATGGATTCAACAAAACTGCATTTAAAAGGTTAGGATCTCCCCCATAAATATCATGTTAATGTTGTTGGAACATCAGTGAAAAACTTAAGGCGTGAGTACTCCAATATGAGTTTAAGAAATGCTTTAGAAATTAATGCGCGGAGAGGTAAAATATGGACGCTTTTTAACATTATTAACATTCGCAAAGAGGGAGGGAAAAAGTAGAAAGAAGTCGCGTGAAATATACAGTGATTGATTAACCGGGGAGCCGTAGGGCCCGTGCGTCGAAATATTAATGGTAAACAAAGAAAAAGTGTGGCAAATGCAGTGGCGGATTTAGCCCGACCCCCCCCCCCCCCCCACGGCACCCCGACCCGGTCGGGCATCATACATATCTGGCGAGCGCCGGGCCAAATGTGCCGCTCAGAGCCCGGCCGGACATCGGGCAGACATTGACCGGGGAAAGGCGGCGTCTGGCTGACCATCCAATGTGTCTCGCAGGTTGTAAAAGCCGGGTCATCGCATCATTAATCAGATTCCAGTCGCGCTCTTCACAGAAGGTAGCAATTTATAACACAGTTTATTACAAAAGTGTCAGAGTAACAGTACTACAAGATGCCCTATAAAAGAAGGGAGGACTGAAGGAGAAGGAGAGTGCAGTACCCACAAGAGAGGGAGAGTGACAGTAAAGGGAATGAGAACTCTCCTCTTCAGCCACCAATGCACCAATAACTAAGTTGTAGAGGTAGCGTGCAAGCGCAAACCTCTCCCTCAATCGTGCTGTGGAGGTATCAACGGCATTTTCGTTAAAATGCTTGTCTTAATGATATATTAGTCAAGTTCGAATATGGGTCATATTGGGTCAGAAACTAGGTCACTAGGCCAAATTGAACGAAAATCTTGTTAACATAATGGAGGCTGCATTTTTAACTTGAGCATGTTGAATAATTGTCTTGATGATATGTAGGCCAAGTTTGATTATTGGTCATGTCTGTTAAATTACTAGTTCACAAGGCCAAATTGAAGGAAAATCTTGTCAACACTGTAGAGGCCACGTTTTTTAAAATTTGGTCAGAATGTTTATCTTAATGATATCTAGTCCATGTTCGAGTAAGGGTCATATCGGGTAAACAAAAATAGGTCACTAGGCCAAATGCAGGAAAATCTTGCTAACACAATGGATGTTGCATTTTGAATCTTTGTCAGAATAATTGTGTTGATGAGTTTTGCATATTTCAAACACTTTCTCCCAGTCTAGTACATGGTTTAGAGAACGATTTCAACTTAATGGAATGTGATTTAACATTGATATATTTCTCAATATAATAATGCAGAAACTTCAAAATATTCTGCCTAAACATGCTGTCATGTCTTACATGTGTATACTTGCGAGCTCTTGCTCTCAGGTGAGCGACATAGTGCCAACAAGGTCCTTCTGTTTTTAAATTGGCAGTTTAATAAAATTTACTATTTTTGACATGATCTTTCAACTTCTTGCCAATAAATACATAAACATAAGCTGCAATTGTTATTTCCTTTCACGGAATCCGCTGTGGTCGAGTGGTTAGCGTCGGGGATTTCGTGTCCCGGGTTCGATCCCCAGTCGCGACACTACGGTCATGGTGGAGTGCACTTGGGCAAGGCACATTTTCTAGCCTAGTACTGGTTTGTTTACCCAGGGATCATGAATAATTAAATTTAATTGCGCGCTAAATGACCTTAGCTGTCGATGCGCCATAAAACAATATACATTCATTCATTATTTCCTTTCACATTTCTCCTACTTCTCCAACCTTCCAGCAGCCCCCGGGCCGTCAACACTGCAGTGCTTTGGTTGAGAAAGGTTAAGGCAGACTGTAAAATGATTATATTTCATAAACGGTTATGAGGTAACCGTCTCCAGTTACTGTATCAATTATTGCGCGGGTGCATACCAGTGCACATATTGGTTGTGTTTAGAATTACCACTGGTGCAATGAGCAATGGGCTTGCGCATGCGCCGAGTTAATCGTCTTGATCGAGCATGCGCCGTATTTTACAGTCAGATCTCGGATATTTCCGTAGCAGTTCGTCACTAGACTGGTTTTCGTTCGAGTTTGTTATAGAAGATTAAGATTAGTAAAACAGTCTATTTATATGCGAGTAGTTTTTTGGACGGTAACGTCTATAGTGGTGTGCATTTTGAGAAATCATACAACAATTGGCTTCCCGATTATAAACAGATTGACAGAGTAAAGCTGGGAACCAAAATTCGAAATGTCTTTGCTTAACACTAATATAAAAAGTAGCGCCATGTATCAGTTAATATGTCTGCATTTTGAAAAATATTGGGGAATCAAGATGTCTGAATTCATTAAACAATTCTGAAAAGGCAGCTTTAGTTGTTGAAGTTATACGTGTGTAACAAGTTGTTATGGAACGATTAAAACTATACCAATATTTCATCTACTCACATGATTCCTGTGATTATATCTTCTAAATGTTCTTAATTGTAATGAGTTTGAGGATAATTCGCTTGGTGATTTTAATAAACAGGAAATGTCATACAAATGAATACAGACACAAAGGAATCAAAATTACTGGAAATGAATATTTTGAAACGAAGGTAAAAATCGTCAAACGTGTACACTTTTCCTATCACAAACAATGTATACATACATCAAACGATGTTTACACGTTTCAAATGCTTCAAAACATAATTTTTGTTTACGAAATATTTTTGTCATTTATAAGAATAATCTTTCAATTTTCTATTATTTTGTTGATCATAACTTATTTTGATGATGTCATGTTTTATTTAAAAAACTGTACGTGTATTTAGAAAAGACATTGCGTTAAAATGAAAATTGCCATTAAAGCTATCTAAATCTTTAACACTTAGGTAGTGAGAATAACAATCTGGTAACATCTTTCGCAGTCGGGCAACTTGTAAATTAAAACAAGGACTGTATATATATATATAAACAGTTTATATTCTATATACTGTATATGTGTTTTTATGTCTATCTGAGTATATGTATATATGGATAAATGGAATGGTAAGCAAGATAGGGGGAGACAGCCGACACAGGATATTTGAAACTAAAGTTTATATGAAGATTTGCAATAGGGTTTGGTTTTGAACGTGATTTGATTTACACTTAATTTAATTAGTACTCGTGTGAGACCGGTATGGTATCTGAACATATTGGAATGGGCCCTGGTATTTTTCCTGAATATAGTGATCAAATGCCAAAACAAATCTTGGATGGCTACACTTGAATGATTTCAAGATGGCCGATTCAAAATGGCCGCCACAAGATGGCCGACAAAGATGGCCGTTTCAAAACGGCCACTACAAGATGGCTGACAAACATGGTTGATTCAAATATAGCCGCCACAAGATGGCCGCTTCAAAATGGCCGCCACAAAATGGCCGCTTCAAAATGGCCGCCACAAGATGACCGATCAACGAATCTTCTATGTTTTTATAAGATATGAGGGAAAGGATTGATTAGACTAATAAATGAATAATGACACTTCTATATTAACTTTCAAGCTATATATAGATGAGTATCATAACAACCATTTATTATAAAAAAAATAAAGTTGTTTTTCATCCTTTAACGAAAACTGTGGAAAAAATACTTCAACTAACTTTTTAACATTTTATGTATCATGGCTCAAGCGCAGATACAATTTACAGATGATTCACTGACTTTTTTAAGAGAAGGAGGTTTCAATCATGTTAGTGGTCACCTATCTCGAAAACCATTACTTGTGTGCTAGATGATATATTTTCCTTGATTATTGTTAAAAGACGACATAAAATTACATTCACTTTAAGAAAAGGTACTCAAACTATATCACTTCCATATTCCATGATTTCAAATCTATGTGATTTAAAAGAAAGCATTCAACTTCTATATTCATTTTAAGACGGACAACCAAAGTGACAAGAATGGCAGAGTGTTAATCTTTTGGATTAGATTTTAGTTCACTGGACTTTAAGTTTTATATGGAAAGACTAAAAACCTATGATTCATGGTCTTCTCAAATTAAACCTGATAAATTTCAACTGACATTAACAGGTTTTTTTTTATTCTGGAAGAAGTGTTATTGTAGATTGTTTCTCGTGTGGGTTCAGATTACATAAATGGGAGAAAGAAGATGATCCTTTAATAGAACACAGAGAATTATCACCAAACTGTTTATTCATGAAGATGTTAGGACAAACAAATACAGAAACAAATCAAATTGTTGACAGCCATTCAAAACACAATCGTTCATAGAGTCCTTGGAGTTCTTGGGATACAGTTGATCACCCTAACTATAATTCATGGAGTTCTTGGAGTTTTCTTTGACGGAAGAACTGAAAAATATTTAAATTTTTAAAGAAGAAAAACGTTAAATTTGAAAACTTCGTTACAATATCATTTACATATTCATTATATATAGAGCTATAACAACATTAATTGTCTGACACTCTCACAGATTACATGATGGCAGACACTTCCAACGAAAATGTGTTTATAGACGGCGTTTATAATGATAATGACATTTCGGATTCCTTAATAACACACTATGATGAGACAGAACAACAATTATAGGATATTCCAGTTGATCATTCAATTACAAATGGTGCCGTAGTAATGTATGATGAGATCATACTTTTACTTTGTGTATGCTAAAGCCTTATTAGTAGTGAAACCTTTAGCTAGGAAGAAACATTGTTATGACTGTTCTATAGACCATTCATCACAGACACAACATGATTGTATCATGGACTCTGAAGAAGAATTAAGACGATGAAGAATATTATATTGATTTCTACTTTGACACTATACTTAAAGAAGTTAATGAAGACGATATCCGTGGGGAGATATCATGAAGATTTCAAACATTTCTCCTGGACTTATAGAAATACATAAAATGGTGATTTCGAGTAAGGACTTTCTAGAGATTATGAAAACAGACCAATGGCGAAGAAAATGAAGAGAATGGTTTTGACAATTATACGCTTAGAAGACAGATTGTTTCGAATATAATCTGAAAGAAACAAAAAATGACTGAACTGAATTGTTTTACTTCCCAGTAAACAAAAGACGTTGGATTGACGTTGTATATAGGGATAATACACATTTTCGAGGGCGTGAACATCTGCGGACGCCCGCAAAATGTGTTTACGCCCGAGTGCGAAGCACGAGGGCATAAACACATTTTAAGGGCGTCCGCAGATATTCACGCCCAAGAAAATGTGTATTTTCGCTATTATTGCATAAAATAAGAGCAAACATCCAACATATAGTCCGCTGTAACGTTCAGTTGTACGATAACCGCCGATGAACATGACGCGATAAGGATTGACACATGTGACGTCATAAAATAAACAAGTTATGTTTTATATATCCACGAACCGGTCCTACATCAAGGTTGCCATCACTGACTCGAATGGTTTTGGATTATGTTATGCTCTTTAACTGTGAGTCTATTGCATGTTACCGATTATCGAGTTAAAGAAGCTGATGTTATTGTTAACCCAACAAGTGCTCCTATTCTAGGGGAGATGGAGCGTCCATGTTTTGTTTACTAACGGTGCCCGGGTAATGCATATGTAAAACATCTAACCGGTCTGAAACGGCACGAACGCGCGAGAATCGCTTTGTTTATACACGTTTTCTCGTCGTTTACGCCCGGTTTTTGCAATGTTTCTGTATCCCTTAAGCGGGCGTAAAACATAGATTTTATGCAATAATAGACGTTAGACCCTGACGTTGGATTGACGTTGGATTTTGGTTGGTTTTGCAAAGTGCCTAGACGTCAGAATCCCTACGTCTATCCAACGTCAGAATCCCGACGTCTATCCAACGTCAGAACCCCGACGTCTATCCAACGTCAGAATCCCGACGTCTATCCAACGTCAGGATCCCAACGTCAGAATCCAGACGTCCATCCAACATAAGAATTTGACCATTGAAGATGAATATCCAACCATTGCCCAGCAACAATATGACCCAAATCGAACTAATTTCCAACCATGTTTTAACCCTTTTCGACATCCCGTTAGCCTAGTGGTTAAAGCATCCGCTTCTGGAGCGGGAGGTCTAAGGTTCGAATACCTCATTTTACCCCTTATCTGATATGGCCAGTTGGTTAGCCGCCAGCTAGTTAAATAATGGTACCAAAAGCCCGCCTGCCCTGTGCTTGGTGAAAAGATACGACTCGGGATGTAAACAACATGTTCAGGACATAGGTGTCTCATGAGCATGAAATGGCTGGCCCTTTCAATTGAGTTGACACTATAATAAACAAACACTTTACTTTAAAAACAAATTTGCAGCAGACAACTTTGAAGAAAATATAGGCAAAACTATGGAAAACCTCTATTAATGACAGTTATTATTGAATAGAGATGAAAATATAGTGGAAAATGGGGAAATTGCTCATCATGAGCAATTTCCCAATTTGCCACAGTGTTTTTAAAAGTTGTTTGCTGCAAAAGGCATCAGAAAGTGTCTATATGTGGGAAAAATAAAAATAACTTTTCATCCATTAACATTCTCTTTATTACGCAACTTCAGTAAACAGCCCTTACATTACAAATACATCGTAATGTACAACATTAGATTAAATTTGACAGTTCAATTGTAGTAAATCAGAGCGCCAGTATTTCAGTTATCTCCCTCCTCCACCACGCCTATCTGGGGCATACTTCAAACAGGTAGCAATTGCAGTCTAGACATCCTGCTCAGAAAAGGATCCTTTCCCTGTTTTGATGACACTAGCTGTTAGCCTGTAACAAAAAAAAAAAATTATGCAACAAGAGAGCCAAGATATGGCTCTAAATCAAATCGATCACCTGAATGATGGTATAGTAGCAAATGTTTAACTGGTTATATGGGGGAGGGACTGGATTTTAAGAGTGGACACTGAAAATTCTGTTCAGTCTAAAATAAAGAGTATTACCCAAGCCTTTCACTACCAGTTGTTTTTAAAATATTCACAGTACATTATATTTATAGCATTTATCTGCTTTTAACAAACAAAATCCTCACAATCAAGCTAAACCTGCCATTAAAACAGCACTTCCTGAATGAGGATATATTTTCAATGATATCATTTATGTGTGCACCGGTCAATTTTAAGCAAGGAAATATTGTGTTTTGAAATAATATGTTCATTTCTTTTACATTCATTATCTAAACAAACTTCAAATTATCAGTTTACCCTATCTTAAATGATCATGTATACGCATTTTTGAACATTTTTATCAAGCGGTGTCCACTCTTTTTTCTTTTTTCTACCTGGAGAAATCGGCCATTTTGCTTTTGTTTTGAAAATTTGTCCGGTAACTGAGAAAGTAGGTCATAATTTAAAATGGACCGGGAGACTCATTTCCTGTTTTTTTCAAGGATTGCTTAGAAAGGGGGCTTAGAAAGGGGACTTTAAATAATAATTACAGCTCGTTATGACGGGTGTGGTCGCATTTATCACAAATAATTTACCTGATGTTAGTGTTGTTAAAGTTCCGCATGGCTCGCAGAACGATTTCGGCAGAAAGAAATTCCATGTAAAGTTCATGACCCTTGTATAATACGTAACCTGTAGAATTTTCCCTCTTGCCAGCAGTGTCAAAGTCCAGACTGAGGCTGTAGCAAATTAATCTTTAATTAGAGTTTTTCTTTCAAGACGCCGAACGGGGAAATGGGCCAAATAAAAAAAATTGTAATTAAATTGTGAAGGGACCAGTTACGACATTTCATTACATTTAAGGAAATATATATATTTTTCTTTTCCTAACCCTTATCTAACGTACGTTGGCACAATGTTGTAAACACACATTGTACAGACATCGGATAAGCGTTGGATATTGGTCGTCGATGTCGCGACCAAAATCCAACTCTGATCCGACGTCGGGAATCCAACGTCTATAGACGTTGGATATTGGTCAGGAATTCAACGTCTATAGACGTTGGATATTGGTCGCGACGAAAATCCAACGCTGATCCGACGTCGATCCAACGTTTAAACCTAACGTTGCATCGACGTCAGGAATCCAATGTCTATCCGACGTTGGATTGTGGTCGCCGACGTCGCAACCTTAATCCAACCATAATCCAACGTTGGTTTGACGTCGGGTGTTTACTGGGTTGATGTGTATTTCATTTTAGTTTTAGAAATTCTCTTGATAATTTCATATGTAAAAATTATTGTAATTGTCGATTTTTAAACTTACTTTTGCCTACTAAATGTATAAACCTATTTCACTTTACTATGTTTTGTCTTTTCTTTTAAATCCTATTTGTATTAAATGTGTTTAATACCCCCCCCCCCCCCCCCCCCCCTCCCCCCCTCCCCCTTTTTAAACTGTTAATATATTGTCCCAAACTTTGTCTCATTCCATGTTTTCATATTTATATTAATTATCTGTCAGAAATTGAATAATCATAAAGTTTCTATCAAGGATAGGGAACAGAAGGAACGCATTTTATTTGAGTTTTACTATAATGTTAATCATCCAGCTCGTTATTTTGGAGCTGCCAAATAGAATAGAATTTTGGAAAAGAAATACCAGGGAATCTTTAGTGTTTATTTCATTCAAAAGTGGTTAAACAATCAGGACTCATATGCCGTACAAAAACAAGTTAAGAGGTAAATATAACACTTCTCAAGTACAAGTGTCTGGTTTAAATGATCAAGCAGACATTGATTTAATGTCTGTCGAGAATATTGCAAAATACAATGATGGAATTAAACATTTACTCATTGTAATTGATATATGTTCTCGTTTCCTTTTTGTACGACCACTCAAGAATAAAAAAAACAGAAACCGTATTAAACGCAATTAAGGATGTCTTGAAACATAGGCGTTTTACTAAAATACGATCAGACAAGGGTTCCGAATTTGTTAATCATAAGTTTAAACAATATCTGAAACAACAAAGTATTTATTTTTTCATGACTCAAAATGTATCAAAAGCAAATTATGCTGAACGTGTTATACGTACATTGCGAAATATGATGTTTAGAATGATGAGACATCAAAAGAATTACAGATACGTCGAACATTGCAAGATTTAGTAAACGGATACAATCAAAGCCCGCACCGAAGTCTTCATGAATCTTGTACATTTTCGATGTATCTGTAATTATTTTGATGTCTCATCATTCTAAACATCATATTTCGCAATGTACGTATACATTGTGTAACAAGATATGTTAGTCTAATCAATCCTTTCCCTCATATCCTATAAAAACATAGAAGATTCGTTGATCGGTCATCTTGTGGCGGCCATCTTGGAGCGGCCATTTTGTGGCGTACATTTTGAAGCGGCCATCTTTGAATCAAACATGTTTGTCAGCCATCTTGCATCTTTGTCGGTCATTTTGAATCGGCCATTTTGTAGCGGCCATCTTTAAATCATTCAAGCGTAGCCATCCAAGATGGCGCCCTAATACGTAAAATACCCCTACTTCGGGCTACTTTTAAACGTTTGCAATGGCGGAACAAAAGTAGAATACGCTTATTTGCGATCAATTTGGGTATTACACTGATGTACTTTCTCCTAAATGAATGTTTATATATAATTTAGTTCTCTCAAGGGTCATGCAGATGATATAATAGGATTGATCTTGAAAAGATTGACATGCGCATACGAAAACTATATATCCGACAATGATAATTGTTTCTAGCTGACAAATAAATCTGTGTTTGTCTGATATTTAATAGAACAGAACAGCAGCTTCATTTATATATGTTAATTGTTGTTTCTATCTGGCTGAAAAGTCGGATGGATGGATAGATAGATGGATGGATGTCCATGTCGTTCTGTATGTATGCCTAACTGTATAACTGTCAATCTGCAAGGAGAGGTCTCAACTTTGCCCCTGTCCTGTTCGAATTAGAGAGTTTAACTGGCATCCCGACATGTGTCAGGTGAAAGTGCCATACTCTGGCTCCGAGTCGCACTAGCCGGATTCCACCCGGATTTATGGCAGCTGGCTGCAATGTTCGGATGAAGTTGGCATTTTGGGCAAATCTACAGCCCAACCCCGGCTGTATATTGCTCGAATTAGAGAGTTTAACTGGCATCCTGACATATGTCAGGTGAAAGTGACACCCTCTGGCTCCGAGTCACGCTAGCCGGATTCCACCCAGATTTATCGCAGCCGGTTGCAAAACCCAGCCGGAGTTGGGCCGACAGAGTGGCACCCATCCTCGTTTTGGGAGTTCTGCCTGTTCCGGCTGGTTTATACAGTCGGAGTTTACGGATTTTCGGCTGTTCCGGATGGTTATTACAGCTGGAGTTCCGGCTGTTTCGGCTGGTTGATATAGCCGGAGTAGCCGGAGTTCTGCCTGTTCAGGCTGGTTAATACAGTCGAAGTTGCCGGAGTTCCGGCTGTTCCGGATTGTTAATACAGCCGGAGTTCCGGCTGTTCTGGCTGGTTGATACAGCCGGAGTAGCCGGAGTTCCGGCTGTTCCGGCTACTCCGGCTAACTTCTCGCACATGTATAAACTGCAACATTATAGAAATGAAACGATGTTTATGCAAACGCCCTTATTAACGTAAGAAAATGCTGTTCAAATTGAATGAATTTTTCGCCTATCTGTTAGCCAATGCATTGTAACGGATAATTGACTTGTCATTTAAAATACTTGAAGCCACGCATAGACTGTTTCCAGTGGTGTTTTGTCGTGCATTATGACATAATTCATAAGACAAATAGACTGCCTTTGATTGATGGTTTGTTTTCCCCAATAAAAGGTAATAGCAAAGAAAAATCGTTGTGACTGTCGTATGTATTAAGTTTTCCCAATTAGGCTACACACTTCTTGTATCTCAATGTGTAAGTGTACATGCCCTGTACCAGATATTACTATATTAGTATTATCCTTGAAATAAATGAAAACAATCAGATTGAAAAGAAACCAAATCTTGTTCCGTTCTGTTCTGTCCTAGGGGATAATTATACTTTGCGGAACGTAACGGAACAACATTTTGTAAACGTATATTTACCGTGATCCTGCAATTTAAAAACTTATATAATGAGTGTTTTAACTACCACATTAGAAAGCTAATAAGTATGCAAAAGATGTCTAGCTTATATAAAACAAGAGGGCCATGATGGTCCTAGTTCGCTCACCTTAAGTATACAATGTACTGCAATGCAAAACACATCAAGACAATTATTCTGAATGCAACCTCCACTACACTACACTTCGAACTTGACCTAGATATAATTCAGACAAATATTCTGACAAAATTTCAGGCTGCTGAAGCAAAAAATGCGGCATCCAAAGCATTAATAAGATTTTCCTTCAATTTGGTCTAGTGACCTAGTCTTTGACCCTATATGACCCATATTCGAACTTGGCCTAGATATCATTTAGATAAACATTCTGACTAATAATACAGCACAGTCCTAAGATTATGAAACTATTTTCCGTTCTCAACCTTCATGCTTAAATAAGAGTTTAAGCAATGAATAGAGTTTAAAACATTGTGGTAAAAGGAAAATTTGATCTTTTTTAGTTAAGTTTTTTTTAAGTTGAAAACATATTTGCAAAAAAGGAAAATGCTCACAATGAGCAATTTCTCCATTTTTGCCTTAGTGTTTTAAAGGACCTCTGCTGCAAACAGGTCAAAACAAAATGTGTATGCATGATAGGAAGGGTTTATTTTAAAACATTTAAAGAAGAAGTAAGTGTCATAGTCTGTTTGTTCTATAGGAGAAGACAGATCAATGCGGAAAATGGAAAACACACAGTTTGATTTGTTTTCAATGTATAACATTAAACATTCGATCATCATATCAGCAATGGCTGATGTTAACCTTTCGCCTGATACAGGCAACATTGGAATCCTTTGCAGCAGATAACTCGTAACAGCACTGTAGAAATAAACCCTTCCTTCAATCACCAATGCTAAAGATTTCTAGATTGAGGTCAAAGTTCAAGGTCACAGGATAAATTCAGTATCAATGGCCTTTCTCAAATACACACTCTTTTGGTTGCCTTTGCAGCAGATAACATTTTAAAACATTGATCAAAATGAGTCTTTTTTTCTTTTGCCACAATGTATTCAATAATTAATTGTTCACTCATTTATTTACGATTAAATGTTTTCAGTTGTCTTCTGCAGATTTCCAGTATGATGGAAAGGTTTAAGACTTTGCTCCCAACAAACATGAGGGTAAAAATTGGAAGCCTCCAGATCTCAGTTCTTGGAGCATAAAATGGTGATCTTGGTCTAAACCAGAGACATATAAACACAGAGATAAGCGACACGCGATTGCAAATGCCTTACGAAGAACAAAATCCTTCAAACGGCGAGCGGGTCAAGCGTCTATTGATCGAAATTTACAAACCACGTGATCATTACAGTGGATTCTGAAAATGAGGCTCTCCCAGGGGTTTGGGGGGACAAGGGAACATGGCCATTTACTTTTGGGGAACAAGGGAACATTGCCAATTACTTTCAGGGAACAAGGGAACATTGACATAATTTTAGGGAACTAGGGAACATAAGCTTAAAAAAAATAAAAAAAAATAAAATTAAATATAAAAAGATTATGGTGATATATTGTACAACAGTAGTGATGCTAATGATAATTATAGATGTCGAGAGATTAACTGTGAAACAGCTTCAAGGAAAGCTTAAAGATATTGGATCATGGGAAGCACTGATAGGAAAAAAAAAACGAAATTGATATCTAACTACTGTATAAGTTTGATTGAGATACAATCAAAAATAAGACTATCATGTTAACCATTAACTATTATAGCAATTTTGACAATTTCAAGGGCCATAATTCAGTCATGCAATGGGGCGGATCTGGCTTGTTTTCGAAAGGTATCAAGCTCTCATGGATATCTAACTACTGTATAAGACAAAAAAACATAAATGCGAGTAAAAATAAAGAAACTAAAAATACTTAAAACATCTAATTTAATTATTTCATTTTAGATGTGTGATAACTAAGTGTTTTTAAATAATCACAATTGTAATATGTTCAAGACATTTAAATTTGTTTTTTTCTAATAATAACTCTCCTCCAATGTCATATCCGAAAAGCTATTAAAAGTAGAAGTTGCGGGCTTCTGCCCGGCGACTAATAAAATGAATGATATAAATGAAAATACATCATATTTAATTTTATAAAAATTGACAATTAAAACAACTGAATTGAATGTATTAATTATTTTAATCTTATAAAAGTGCAATTTCATATAATACACAATCTAATCAAATATTATTGACAGTCGCATGTTAGGTGTTAATACCACCTCCAGGGTATTATAATTACCACTATATATTTCATATATGGGCCATCTCTTCCAAATATGGGCCATATTGTATCTCAACCAAACTTATACAGTAGTTAGATATCCATGAGAGCTTGATACCTTTCGAAAACAAGCCAGATCCGCCCCATTGCATGACTGAATTATGGCCCTTGAAATTGTCAAAATTGCTATAATAGTTAATGGTTAACATGATAGTCTTATTTTTGATTGTATCTCAATCAAACTTATACAGTAGTTAGATATCAATTTCGTTGTTTTTTTCCTATCAGTGCTTCCCATGATCCAATATCTTTAAGCTTTCCTTGAAGCTGTTTCACAGTTAATCTCTCGACATCTATAATTATCATTAGCATCACTACTGTTGTACAATATATCACCATAATCTTTTTATATTTTATTTTTATTTATTTTTATTTTTTTTAAGCTTATGTTCCCTAGTTCCCTAAAATTATGTCAATGTTCCCTTGTTCCCTGAAAGTAATTGGCAATGTTCCCTTGTTCCCCAAAAGTAAATGGCCATGTTCCCTTGTCCCCCCCAAACCCCTGGGAGAGCCTCATTTTCAGAATCCACTGTAATGATCACGTGGTTTGTAAATTTCGATCAATAGACGCTTGACCCGCTCGCCGTTTGAAGGATTTTGTTCTTCGTAAGGCATTTGCAATCGCGTGTCGCTTATCTCTGTGTTTATATGTCTCTGGTTTAGACCAAGATCACCATTTTATGCTCCAAGAACTGAGATCTGGAGGCTTCCAATTTTTACCCTCATGTTTTTTGGGAGCAAAGTCTTAAACCTTTCCATCATACTGGAAATCTGCAGAAGACAACTGAAAACATTTAATCGTAAATAAATGAGTGAACAATTAATTATTGAATACATTGTGGCAAAAGAAAAAAAGACTCATTTTGATCAATGTTTTAAAATGTTATCTGCTGCAAAGGCAACCAAAAGAGTGTGTATTTGAGAAAGGCCATTGATACTGAATTTATCCTGTGACCTTGAACTTTGACCTCAATCTAGAAATCTTTAGCATTGGTGATTGAAGGAAGGGTTTATTTCTACAGTGCTGTTACGAGTTATCTGCTGCAAAGGATTCCAATGTTGCCTGTATCAGGCGAAAGGTTAACATCAGCCATTGCTGATATGATGATCGAATGTTTAATGTTATACATTGAAAACAAATCAAACTGTGTGTTTTCCATTTTCCGCATTGATCTGTCTTCTCCTATAGAACAAACAGACTATGACACTTACTTCTTCTTAACATTTAAAATAAACCCTTCCTCACATGCATACACATTTTGTTTTGACCTGTTTGCAGCAGAGGTCCTTTAAAACACTAAGGCAAAAATGGAGAAATTGCTCATTGTGAGCATTTTCCTTTTTTGCAAATATGTTTTCAACTTAAAAAAAACTTAACTAAAAAAGATCAAATTTTCCTTTTACCACAATGTTTTAAACTCTATTCATTGCTTAAACTCTTATTTAAGCATGAAGGTTGAGAACGGAAAATAGTTTCATAATCTTAGGACTGTGCTGTATTATTAGTCAGAATGTTTATCTAAATGATATCTAGGCCAAGTTCGAATATGGGTCATATAGGGTCAAAGACTAGGTCACTAGACCAAATTGAAGGAAAATCTTATTAATGCTTTGGATGCCGCATTTTTTGCTTCAGCAGCCTGAAATTTTGTCAGAATATTTGTCTGAATTATATCTAGGTCAAGTTCGAAGTGTAGTGTAGTGGAGGTTGCATTCAGAATAATTGTCTTGATGTGTTTTGCATTGCAGTACATTGTATAATTAAGGTGAGCGAACTAGGACCATCATGGCCCTCTTGTTTTATATAAGCTAGACATCTTTTGCATACTTATTAGCTTTCTAATGTGGTAGTTAAAACACTCATTATATAAGTTTTTAAATTGCAGGATCACGGTAAATATACGTTTACAAAATGTTGTTCCGTTACGTTCCGCAAAGTATAATTATCCCCTAGGACAGAACAGAACGGAACAAGATTTGGTTTCTTTTCAATCTGATTGTTTTCATTTATTTCAAGGATAATACTAATATAGTAATATCTGGTACAGGGCATGTACACTTACACATTGAGATACAAGAAGTGTGTAGCCTAATTCGGAAAACTTAATACATACGACAGTCACAACGATTTTTCTTTGCTATTACCTTTTATTGGGGAAAACAAACCATCAATCAAAGGCAGTCTATTTGTCTTATGAATTATGTCATAATGCACGACAAAACACCACTGGAAACAGTCTATGCGTGGCTTCAAGTATTTTAAATGACAAGTCAATTATCCGTTACAATGCATTGGCTAACAGATAGGCGAACAATTCATTCAATTTGAACAGCATTTTCTTACGTTAATAAGGGCGTTTGCATAAACTTCGTTTCATTTCTATAATGGTGCAGTTTATACATGTGCGAGAAGTTAGCCGGAGTAGCCGGAACAGCCGGAACTCCGGCTGTATTAACAATCCGGAACAGCCGGAACTCCGGCAACTTCGACTGTATTAACTAGCCTGAACAGGCAGATCTCCGGCTACTCCGGCTATATCAACCAGCCGAAACAGCCGGAACTCCAGCTGTAATAACCATCCGGAACAGCCGAAAATCCGTAAACTCCGACTGTATAAACCAGCCGGAACAGGCAGAACTCCCAAAACGAGGATGGGTGCCACTCTGTCGGCCCAACTCCGGCTGGGTTTTGCAACCGGCTGCGATAAATCTGGGTGGAATCCGGCTAGCGTGACTCGGAGCCAGAGGGTGTCACTTTCACCTGACATATGTCAGGATGCCAGTTAAACTCTCTAATTCGAGCAATATACAGCCGGGGTTGGGCTGTAGATTTGCCCAAAATGCCAACTTCATCCGACTTCTAAAATATTCCAACAAAATGGATTCTAAATTTTGCTTGAGTCGGACGATTGAAAACAGGAGTTTGAGCAGACGACTGAATTTATTTCAGCAGGAAAAGTGCTACATTTTGTAGTGTTACTCAACATCTGAACTTACTCGCACTTGTGTCATTTTAAAGGGCGTCCTTTTAATTATACCCATAACTAAGATTCAGAAATAAGTGACAAAGAAGATATATACACACAATAGCCACTACTGGTTTGATTTTAATACACACTGGACGTTCACTGGACGTTCACATACTTGGCGTCTAGTCCGGATCGAAGCTGTTAGGATATAACAGAAAGGTCGACAAGCAAAAACAATAAGAAAAATCATGTTATTTTCGAGATACTTAATTAACCGTGACTACGCATATCAGTGTTTGACACCATGCATTAAGTTTATGCGTGTTACTCGGCGTCTGATTTTGATTGAAGCTGTTTTAATCCACGAGCTTGGTCATATACTATACTATGTAAATAAATAGTAAGCAAATATTTTGGAAAGTTTGAACAGGTATCGGACAATATTAGATAGCGAAATGACTGTTGACTAGGTAGCGAATCGACTTTGGCGAAACGACTTGGGTGGCGAAAGGGTAAGGTAGCGAAAGGCTAGGTGACGAATCAACTAGTAACCATTTATATCACCTTATATATGGTCGTAGAGGGAAAGGGATAAATGAAATTACAATAATTGGATAGGGTTGAAAACATGATGTTGACAAAAGGAGAAATGCTCGTTTTAAGCAATTTCACTTATACAATGGGAGTCCTCGTTTTACACGACAAGTGAACAATTCTGGTAAGAAAGCTCTGACATAAAAGTCTTTCAAATAAGGTAAAATATGTTGCTGGAAAAACCACTGTCCGCAAAAATTCTTTCTACAGAAATCCCCATACATGTCCAAACAACAAAATCGCACCACTTTCGTCCACTTATCTCAAGTTGTCCCTGTACCTGATAGTAACTAGAAATACTGTGAGCAAAGCTCACTGAAGAATACCCCCCGCTCCCCTTGGAAGAGTCCGAGGCGTGTGATCTTCCTTCATGCATATCTACATATGATGTGTAACCTTCATGTAAAGTTTGAACCAAATCCATTGAGCCGTTTAGGAGGAGTAGTGCTTACAAGAAATGTGGAGGTATGTGCACAGGAGTCCCTCGCAGATAACCTCTAAGTTAAATTATCTCCCCTTGGAAGAGTCCGAGGCGTGTGATCTTCCTTCATGCATATCTACATATGATGTGTAACCTTCATGTAAAGTTTGAACCAAATCCATTGAGCCGTTTAGGAGGAGTAGTGCTTACAAGAAATGTGGAGGTATGTGCACAGGAGTCCCTCGCAGATAACCTCTAAGTTGAATTATCTCCCCTTGGAAGAGTCTGAGGCGTATGATCTTCCTTCATGCATATCTACATATGATGTGTAACCTTCATGTAAAATTTGAACGAAATCCATTGAGCCGTTTAGGAGGAGTAGTGCTTACAAGAAATGTGGAGGTATGTGCACAGGAGTCCCTCGCAGATAACCTCTAAGTTAAATTATCTCCCCTTGGAAGAGTCCGAGGCGTGTGATCTTCCTTCATGCATATCTACATATGATGTGTAACCTTCATGTAAAGTTTGAACCAAATCCATTGAGCCGTTTAGGAGGAGTAGTGCTTACAAGAAATGTGGAGGTATGTGCACAGGAGTCCCTCGCAGATAACCTCTAAGTTGAATTATCTCCCCTTGGAAGAGTCCGAGGCGTATGATCTTCCTTCATGCATATCTACATATGATGTGTAACCTTCATGTAAAATTTGAACCAAATCCATTGAGCCGTTTAGGAGGAGTAGTGCTTACAAGAAATGTGGAGGTATGTGCACAGGAGTCCCTCGCAGATAACCTCTAAGTTAAATTATCTCCCCTTGAAAGAGTCCGAGGCGTGTGATCTTCCTTCATGCATATCTACATATGATGTGTAACCTTCATGTAAAGTTTGAACCAAATCCATTGAGCCGTTTAGGAGGAGTAGTGCTTACAAGAAATGTGGAGGTATGTGCACAGGAGTCCCTCGCAGATAACCTCTAAGTTGAATTATCTCCCCTTGGAAGAGTCCGAGGCGTATGATCTTCCTTCATGCATATCTACATATGATGTGTAACCTTCATGTAAAATTTGAACCAAATCCATCGAGCCGTTTAGGAGGAGTAGTGCTTACAAGAAATGTGGAGGTATGTGCACAGGAGTCCCTCGCAGATAACCTCTAAGTTAAATTATCTCCCCTTGGAAGAGTCCGAGGCGTGTGATCTTCCTTCATGCATATCTACATATGATGTGTAACCTTCATGTAAAGTTTGAACCAAATCCATTGAGCCGTTTAGGAGGAGTAGTGCTTACAAGAAATGTGGAGGTATGTGCACAGGAGTCCCTCGCAGATAACCTCTAAGTTGAATTATCTCCCCTTGGAAGAGTCCGAGGCGTATGATCTTCCTTCATGCATATCTACATATGATGTGTAACCTTCATGTAAAATTTGAACCAAATCCATTGAGCCGTTTAGGAGGAGTAGTGCTTACAAGAAATGTGGAGGTATGTGCACAGGAGTCCCTCGCAGATAACCTCTAAGTTAAATTATCTCCCCTTGGAAGAGTCCGAGGCGTGTGATCTTCCTTCATGCATATCTACATATGATGTGTAACCTTCATGTAAAGTTTGAACCAAATCCATTGAGCCGTTTAGGAGGAGTAGTGCTTACAAGAAATGTGGACATACGGACAGACAGACAGACGGACAGACAGACGGACAGACGGACAGACAGGGTGATTCCTATATACCCCCCCCAAACTTTGTTTGCCGGGGGGTATAATAAATGTTGCTCCTTTTCAATATAACTTTACCATCAGTGCTTAATGTACAGAAGAATTTTGAGTCAGTGGCACATTCTTCAGGGGTTTTCATCCTCCATATGTTTGATGATGGGCACTTAATTTCTAGAAGGCCATTAGAAATGTCACAATGAGTACAGTTTACAAAGCCATCTGGACTTGCACCAAGATATGGATACTCTGGTGACACCAGTAGGCCACATTTCTTAACACGTAATCCTGGATGCACCTTATTCATTGACTTTTCATATTTTCTCCTGGCCGCACTTTCATGAGATCGTCCATATTTTGTATAAACGGAATCGAATGTCCTATAACCCAAGAGGTCTTTTAGAATCGAATCCGGTTTCGTAGTAAATTTTTGCTTGCAGATGCGACCAAAGTTTGAGGAAGTCAATCTCTCCTCCCTCGCATGTGCCCACAAATCAGACTGGCTCTGGTTTCTCGTCAGACTTTCGATAGTGACACATTCTTTTTCAGTGATGTTCATGGAATCAAAGTATGATTTGAAGAAATCCTTATGTTGCTGTTCATTTAGATTCACCCTATCACTATAATTGAAGTTTATAACGTGCAAGTTTGGAATAAGGATAGCATCCGTTCTTTCACTGAAGTTTTTCAGCCAACCAGCATTTGAACCAATACCTAGAAGTTTGTTCTTAAATTTATCCACGTCAACTGGGGTTTTTACATTGTACACTGGCACTAATATATTTCTCTTAACACTATGTCTACCGTGAATCACCCTCTGGAATGTCAGATCCTGCGACTTTTTTGGAGTTAACTTACGCTTTCTTGGATTGTTCCACTTACATTTCATTGATGTGGGTGCCAGTTTTCCATCTTGCTTCTTCTCTGTTATATCAGATATGGCGTACAGAAGGGCAGCAATGTGATTACATCCTTCACCTTCCCTAATGAAACAATGAAAATGTATTTTGAAATTAATTACAGTAAATAGCACACTGCATTTAAGCTTTGTGTATACTTAATTGTAAACCCCTCTTTCCTACATACAAGAAATCAGTACAAGATGACTTTGAAAACAAATAGGCAAACATTTGCAGAAAATCTTCATTACTGAAAGTGAAAAAACTGATGCAAAATGAAAATTTCTCCCAGTGCAACAATGCTTTCAAAAAAAGTATGTGTAACAGAGCTGTTAAGAACCATGCCAAGATGATAATGGAGGAGAATCGACCTGTTTTCAATTTAAATAGCTAACATCAGACAAAAGGCCTTTAAATATCAAATAAGACAAATATTTGTCAAAAAAAGAAAGACCATAAAATATTAATTTGATACTTTCATATCAAATTAATATTATATATTTTATGGTTGATAACATTGTGGCAAAAGCATCTGTTGCAAACATGTCACAACATGTTGGAAAGTTGAAATTGGTAAATCCTACTGGTTGCAAGTTCAATTCCCTGACTGAGAATTATTAATTATTTCAGAATTGGGTTTGCTTATAAATTTCAAAGCAAACAATTCACCATGACATAATAAGCTCTCCCCTCTTTTACCAGACATTAACAAAATAACTTACCCTGCTGTACAACTACAATCCGCAGAATTTATGCAACCTGTCATCTTTGACAGCATCGCCAACACATTATAGTCAGGACACTTTTTCTTGTTTGTTGACGGCAGAGATGGTATCGCTTTGCATCTTACAAAGCAGTGACTCTCATTTTCATTTGGGGCATTGACCTGAATGAAGAACAATATCTTTTTTAGACATTTTGTTAACAAACATTGTATAATATATATATATATAGTAAACATGTCACTATTCAGACTCTGTTGAATTTAATGCATTATCTGGGTTTATCATATATATATTTCATTAAAAATTAGATAACAAACCATTTTCAGTGTACATTTATAAATTATTTATATATAAACCTTTTTCTACACATATATATATGTATACAGAAAATCTGCATAAGGTGAAATTGAAAGCATCAAGGCAAAAATATGATTAATCTCTAAGAGTGATTCAAATTGTCACGGTTTGTACTTGCCCTGATAGCAAGAGGTCCCGTGTTCGAGCCCCGGACTGGCTACATGTTTTTCTCTCATTGTGACATTGTCGCCCAATAAGCGACAACAATCTCACAAGGAGAGAAAAGGATGCAGCCAGTCCAGCGCTCGAACACGGGACCTCTGGCTAACCGGGCCGCTTACATGTAGTCTCTCAAACTGTGTACAAGTTCAGACCGTAACATATACGGTTATACCCCTGATAAACTGGAAATTCATCCTCGAATTTCGTAATTCCAGTGCCAAGGATGTCATGAATCACACTGCAAGCACTGTTAGACTGACCTAGCAGTGCTGTCACGGTCCCTTTTTGGGCGCCAATCTCACAAGGAGAGAAAAACATGCAGCAAGTCCGGGCTCGAACACAAACTTATCTTAACAAACTCTGGTATCAGATGATCAACTTATAAATCATGAAATTTGCAACACATTTACATACCATTAAATATGCAAACTCATCTCTTCATTTTGTTTTTCTAATAAATAGTATACCAAATACATACTTCTCAGGAAAAGCTCAGTAGAGTTTTTAAATTGTCTCTATTAAAAGATAAATGTTTGCAATATTGCTAGAATTTAGAAATTTAATCTTATCATTGAAGCATGTCCTAATTATAAGACAATGTATATATTTTGTTGTCAAGTTCATATAATATTATGGCAACCTATGTGAACGAAGTACGAAGGATTTTATTTTACCTGAATAAGATGTATGTGTCCATCCTCATACATGACTTTTGCTTTTAACTGACGTTTGGACTTCAATTTATATACGAAATAGTTGAAAATATCCTTCTCAGATATATCTGGAATCAAGGACAAGTCATCACTCCAGCTATCGATGTATGACGGATGTTTCATCGTGTCCCCTATTGGTGTCTTTAATTTTTCATTTTCTCTGCTGAGGAACGCCAATCGATCCGATTCGTGCTCGTCAAAAACATTCCCTAATCCCAGTTTAAAAGCTCCCATTACTCTCACAATCAATTCAGGTTTATTTCCCGACACATGCTGTCCGACACTCCGTAAGTACTTTTTCAATTCGTCAACTTTACAACGGTCTAATGAGTTTTCCCTGCACGCATCAATAATTTTACTATCATCCGCCATTGTAGGTTTTTTTTTGGAGTCCCCGGAAGTCGATTTGTCATAATCAGGGGACGTAACCGATGATTTACTACGATAGGTAACCTAGTTTTGGGAAACCTCTATAGGTGAAAGATCCTCAAACACCGTGACACTTATCCTATATACTCTAATGTGTGTCCATAGTGACTGTCTAAAGTTCATGTACTCACATTGTGTCAACAGTGTAAATATGGTGTCCACAACATAGGTTATACTACTTTTACTATTTTTGTATTTTATCGGGTACTCTATGACTGCATGTATATATTTTTAAGACCTACTAGTTACTAATAATGTAAACAAAGACTATGCACCTTTATTATTTCTGTAAGTGTCCACAAAGTAGGTTTAGGCAGGCAGTGTCCGCGGTGTGTTCCCGGAACGTCGACTCGATTTAATCCCTAGCTGGTCGGTAGAACAGATCGGGGGGACCATTAGAGGGTAATTATGTGACAAGAAATATATACATATAATGATTTTTTTTTAAATTTAATAATGCAGAATTTCCTAAGAATGCGAAATTTGAAACATTTGAGAAAAGTGTAACCTATGATAAGCCTGCACATACGTACAAGTTGATATTTTGCTACATTTATAGCTTTTTTATTTTTGATATTTGTCAGCAATATTTAGTAAAATATTAGAAAACGGCATATAAATTATAATTATACGAACACACTGAGATGCAGAATCCGCATAAGCCATCAACTCAAGAACACAAGTTTCATACCTCTCTTTGAGGATACTTAATCTACGATCAATAGTCTGGTAGCGCTTTGCACGAGCGCGAGTTGTTCCACCGACAGTTTTCTGTATTAACCCAATATCATTTGCGTTCTGAATGTCTTTGAACATCTGGATGGCTGTAAATAAGTTTGGTTGGGAGTGTTGTGTCATTTTCTTAAGTGTGCTGTGCCAGTCCTCTATGTTGTTCGTAGTGCGCGGGCTCTGTGTGCCAAAGTGGTTCCATATCGGTCTGTCGCCTTCTACTCATTGTAGCTAGTCTGTGAATGGTTCTGTGAGTTCCGTTAGATCGAGTCACCGTCGTCGAATAGTAGACATCTGTCACCAGTCGCTGATTATGTCCAATTGCCGTCTAAGAATATATCTGTCTTAGTCTTTTGAAGGTGGGGTGTCTGTTTTCTGCGGGTTCGGTACAGCATGGACTTTGTGGAGTTGAATTTATTTATTTCCGTGAAATTCCCTTTTTCGTTAATGAGTGCTTCCCCAAGCTTTGTACTTCGTCAAATCTAATCTGTTCTTTAGGTGTAAACTCAATGTTTTCATTTCTTCGGTTATTGTCTCAATATATGTCCAATATATCAATTTAAGACTTGGTGTATAGGAAACTCAGAGCTGCAATTGTGCAGTGCAAAAGAAACATAACTCTATCATGCTTTCGATAGTGATTTCTGAACTAGAAATATTTTAATTAAGGGTAGCTGCTCGGGTTTTTTTTGTCAATCTTTTGTCCTTCGATATTTTGTTTATACAAGAAAAGGGTAAAACTTTGACAAATGAGGTATATGTTATTGGCAGGCAAAATGTGTTGCTTCAAACATTTTTGGTTTGGTTTGTTTAAAGGTCATTGTTTCATTGTTTCAACAATGTTTGTCCATATGATCTATGCCATATGTTTTCAACTTACATATGCCCCTATACCATCAGCGCTTTCAGCGCTTTGATTAATTAATGTGTTCAACAGAGACCTTGACAGTTTGAACTTAATTACTTACGACTAGAAAACAATACCTTAACGATTAAATGAAAACAACTTAATTGTAACATGCATTTAAATTGTAATTATTCTGATCAATTACCGTCTATCCTTGAGCTAAATTTACATTTTTTTTTTTTTTCAATTCAATATATTTTATTGGCATATAACAAATACATGTTGTCGCCAAGCCAGTATGAACTTAATTAGTTATTCTTTATTTTAATGCACTTAATGCGTGTATCCTTAAAAGCAAATACATTGATTTAAGGTATGTATAGTTTTATACCCCTTTAGGTACCCCCTAATCCCGGATTAGTGAAAGGTGTTAAGCGGAACGAGTCGACGTTCCGGGAACAAACCGTGTCCGCAGCCTTACCAACTCGAGTATGTGTGTGTGTGAATTCGAGTGGTGACAGTGAATGAGTTGAGATGGGAAACTGGTATGCTGTAAGTGTTACATTCAGAACCGTATTGCTTCTATATGTAGTTTTATTTCACTCGAACGGACAATATTTGAAAAATCTTTTATTTTTTTTTTGCTTTTTTTAACACTATTCAACAATTATACGTTCAAATATAGAGATTTTGCATAATTGGGCATTTTCCTGAATATTTTCACAAGTCTTAGTATTGGGAATGAGTTAACTATATTAATCGTTATAAAAAATTATGATTTTGTGTCTTACATCAACGTTAGTACATTTTTATTGATGTTTTAAAGTATTCTATTTTACGCCGTTTTCAACAGTATTTCAGTCATAGCAGGTCGATTCCTGGGTCAAATACCGGCGCACCAGTCGTCATGTAACCACTGAGAGCGAGAATAAAGAGCGAAGGAGGGATTTACCATTCAAGCATTTTGTATAAAGCGACAAGGATAAACCTGTCGAAAAGGATGCTGGCTGGCACTGTTGTTCGAACTCACATCTCCCCGATTGACAGACAGTCCACGTGGCATAGGCTCGGCTCAGTGATTTTGGTAGCGGATTGTTTGTCAATGATCAGAATATACAACAATGGGCTCATTTCCTTTTGTATCCGGTGTTTGTACGGCGTTTTCATAGAACAGAACTTTATTCAAGAATATTGACTTGAACACATATGGTTCATCGTCAAAATACAACATATTTAAACATACATGAGTATATATATATCGTGGCAAAAGGAGAACTTGTTCAAAACGAGCAAATTCACCTTTTGTCATGTTTTCAACTCTTAATCAACCAGCCATTTATATTCAGAAATGACGCCATGGGGAATATACATGCTTATCCAATGCCTTAAATATTTCCAATAGCATACATGTATTTGTCGTGCTTTGATTTTGATGTAAAACAAATAATATTTTCAATTTCATAATGTTTGCGCTATACTATGATTACGATGCAAATTGAAAAAAAGATGTGCTGTGTATGCCTTATCTACGTCCATTTTTAACGAATTATATTTTCTCAAAAAATATATGAGTTTACGGGATCGCTATGATATTTGACCTTTACAATTCCGCGTTCCGTTAAACTACCCCTTTGCTGAAAATAGTCCTAGTATTTTTTTCCGATATTGCATCACTCTGATGTGTTATTTCAATGAAGTGAAGTCATATTTAAACTATCGAATCAACACAGAGAATCAATTCTCAAGAGAATATCAAATTAATAATAAAGGCATATATTTCACGTGTCTGTAGGCATGTATGAATTTTGAGTTGTACGCCCGTTGACTAAGTGAGTGACGTAGTTAACAGGTGCCCATTATGTAACGCTAGCAAACCTGACCTTCGACCCAACGCTGTAGAGCAATGTATCTGCAAAGCTCCAGATAAGGCGCGTGAATACATGATCACGCATTGAAATGCAGGAAAAACTAATGAAAATATTTGCTGTTCGTCGTATCACGCATTTGAACCCGGAATAACGAAAACAAAACATTTTCTGTGCGTCGATTTAATCGTAAGACAAAATGAAAGTGACGCATTTTCCAGAGAAATCCCGATCGTTAAATATAATCGTGGTCGAATAAATTACCCTAACACCGTATGTAACATTTGACACTTCACCGGTATGTGCAGTTCTTACGGAACAACGAGTTCTCACGCTTCGGAATTGATACACAAATAATGTCTGCTTGCGGGCGAAAAAGATCCGTATGCACAACCAATTAAACCTGGTTCGTTATTAGAATATATCAAAATGGAAGAACTGCCGAGTTCTGCAATAGCAGAATACGTATTTAATCATTTAATTGATGACGTGGTAAATAAACAACAGCCAATTAAAAGAAAACACCAGGAAAATGTTTCCCCCAAAACAATCGATCTTTGGATACGGGAGTTCCCGTGGTTGATTTTGACTGATGAAGTTATGTATTTTGTCTTTTCTTCCCTAGTAATACACAATGTGTCCCTCAAATAATAAAGTTCATCAAGATTAAGTGATTTACCAATATTATTTAATATTTAATTCGCATACCAATAAATCATTCTGGAGACCTGACTTTAACCAAAGACCTAATAACACATGTGTTATTAGGTCTTTGCTTTAACCCATCGGAAGGGTCTGTTAGGTGTGTTCAAAAAAGTAAGAATAGGGTTGTTAAACAATAGGTTAAAAAACATTAAAAATTACCTTTAGTAAAGCAAGCATTTTGGACAAATTTGAAGTTGTACAAACAATTGATTTCATTATATAATGACGTTGCGTATGGAATAGACCCCCCAAAACCAGGGACGTCCCTGTCAAAACAAATCACAATAGTTCACACTATGAGGCGATCAAACATAAGCTGTTTGAGATACTTACAGACATAAAATTCATTTGATATGAGTCTAGATAGTAACTTATTTTTTCTTGAAATGCATTGTATACTTAAGTAGTTAAAGGGAGGTAATTAAACAAGATTTATAAACATGTCTAGAAAGTAACTTATGCATTGTATACTTAAGTAGTTAAAGGGAGGTAATTAAACAAGATTTATAAACATGAATAAAATATTTATTAAAGTAAATTGTAAATTCAAAAAAGTACAGTAAAAGGAACAAATGAATGCTTATATTGAGCAAATTTTCACTTTCTTATAATGCTTTCTGCTGCAGTATCATCAACATGTTGTCATTATGATGAGCATTTCTCTTTTAAATTTACTCCTTTTTGTTCATGGATACAGCAAGTGTATATTGTTTAGAGTTTTTAATTTACTGTTTAAACTGTTACATGGATACATAGGCAGTGGAATGCCTATTTCTTATTTCCTTAGTTTGGGGTGACGGGCTTCCTGTAGTGATTTACTCTTTAATAATTATTTTAGGGAGTGAAACATATTTGACCCAAGTAATTATCTGGAGCTCTGTATCACAGAAATGCCAACAGATTTGTGGAAGTATCGTTGTGCATTTTCATTTGTTTCCTTAAGATGATAGTAGAAAAATAAAATGACAAAAAACACTTAAACGCACACAGGGAATTCTCACCGTTTTGTCTCCGTTTCCAACTTGAAAACCATGTTCTAATTATAGACCATTCATTTATATTTATCAGCCATTCGGGCAAAGGTGCGCGTCAAAATGCTTGTTTTATCAAGAAAAGCGTCTATCTGTGGGAAAGGATTAAGTATGCTTGTCACTCAATTCAATTTTTCAATTTCTTTATTCAAGTAGTTAGGCCTCTGGCCCATATACATTAATATTTACAAATAATACAATATGAATGACACAATTGGAATGAGATATTTTACAGAAACAATTATTGAGATATATTATAGAAACAATTATTGAGATATATTACAGAAACAATTATTGATATATATTACAGAAACAATTTTTGAGATATATTCTTAAAATATTGAAATAGTTATATGATTATAAACAAACAAGTAATCTATACATTGTTTAATGATATAATTCAGGCAATATAAAACGGCGAATGAACGAGTGTGTGGTTGATTGACTCTTGTATTTAATGAATGTGTTGGTTATCGAGAGCATGAGTGAGTGAATGTATGTGTGTGGCTTATTGAGTGTTGGAGTGAATGAATGTATGGGTGTTTGAGTGTTTTGAGTGAATAAGTGTGTGGAGTGAGGGTAAGTGTTAGATTGCTTTCTAACATGAAATGCCTCAACGAGATACTTTGCAACATACCTTATTGTGGCTATGTTATTTAATGTAAAGATACTATTGAATACATGTTCATTTCTACAACGATTCCAATACGGTTTGAAGTAAATCAGTCTTAGTGGTTCATATTTAGGACAGTCGAAAAATAGGTGGTATTCATCTTCAACTACAGATAAATTTGATTCTTTACACAAAGGACATAATCTCAAAGCTCTATCTATTCCAAGGTGCCTACCTCGTTCAATCATCAGATCATGGTTAGAGCACCTAAAATTAGACAACATTTTTCTGTGGACATATGGTATATCTACACTTAGGTATAATTCGGGGGGTAAGGGCCGATTTAAAATGCTTATAGGTTCATGCTTTAGAGGTATTGTTTATATTTGAGATCCAAAGTTGAGTAGAATTATCTTCTAGTCTCTGTGTAAACTGTTTGATAAATTTATCATCGTTGCCAACATCGTGAGCAATCCAGACGTAGCCATAACCATAAAGATAAAGCAGATCCTTTATACATGTGGCCCAGGTGTGTCTACCAACTGTATCCAATTGTTTTAACATTTCGTAACATTGTTTTGGATATCTTGTATTTTCCATACGAATTAATTTCAACCAGTATTTGACACATATAGGCATATATGTTATACACAAAAGGAGTCTGCCACATTCTCCTAGTGCCATTGTATAGCAAGTATTTTCAGACAGATTGCATATTTTTTTGCAGAATTGTATTTGTATTCTCTCAATCTTTTGCATATGAGCATACCCCCACAGCTGTGCCCCGTAACATAGTATGGGTTTCACAATAGAGTCAAATACTTTAAACATATCCTTAAGTTCTAGAAAACCAAACTGTCTTCGTATTCTTATTATATGATTAACCGCTTTAAGAGCTTGAAGAGATAGCATTGTGTGTGTTTTGCTCCACGATAACTTTGGCGAAAAGTACAGTCCGAGATATTTATAAACCGATACAATGTCAATTATTTTACCGTTATAGAACCATTTTTCATTTCGCCTGACGACCCCTCCGTTTCTAAAGACTATAATTTTACTTTTATCTATATTTATTTTCATACCAACGGATTGGGAAAACTCTGCTATACCATCGATCTGCCTCTGGAGCTGAACAACAGTATCAGAGAAACTGGAGACATCGTCAGCAAACAAAAGATTTAACTCTTTTATGGCATTTGAAACAAATATACCTCTAGTAACATTTTGGTTAAAATACTCGATTAAGTCATTTATAAAAAGAGAAAATATTTTGGGACTTCCGGTGCACCCCTGTCGTGTGCCGACCGTGCAATTGAAATATTGTGTCAATGCATCGTCTACTTTAACACAAGACTTCAATTGACCGTACATTGATTGCAGTGTATGGAGAAACTTTCCACTGACACCTTTTCTGCTTAACGCGTCCCATAACCTTTCGTGCTTCACATTATCAAATGCTTTCTCAAAGTCTATAAAAATACAGTAAAATCGACCTTTCTTTTTAGATAAATACTTTTGTGTCAAAGACATAAGAATGAACGAGCTATCTATAGTTGAATAATTTTTACGGAAACCAGCTTGGGCTTCGTCTATGATATTGCATTCATCACACCAGTTTGATAGTCTAGTAATTAAAATAGTAACGAATATTTTACATATACAATCAATAAGTGAAATACCTCTATAATTATTGGGATTAGATAGACTGCCTTTTTTGTGAATAGGCGTAATGATACTATAACACCATTCTTTCGGAACAATAGAACTATCAAATATTTCGTTGAATAATTTATTTAAGTACGGTAGTGTATCATTTAGCGTATGTTTATACATTTCAGCACAAATTTCGTCAGGACCAGGCGACTTTTGATTTTTTAAAGAGTTTACGCTACGGATGATTTCATCGTCAGTAATTTGTACATTAAGGTCATCACAATTATTATTTAGTACAAGATTCTGTAAAATGTTTTCATTGAAGTTTTCGCTCTCTTTTTTTTCTAAATTTAACAGATTTTTGAAATATTTAAACCATTCATGGGATGAAATTGAACCATTACTATGACATTTTGTACAAGATGACTTAATAATTCCCCAAAACTGTTTAGGGTCTTTTCTGTTATTGATTAGATCATTTCTCTTCTTTCTCTGGTAATTCAACTTCTTACCTTTACATAATGATTTGAATCTATTTTTACAAGTTTTATATGTTTGTAAGTCATTTCTATTATTTGAGAGCCTAAATGTACGCAAAGTTAACATTTTGTTACGTTTCGCTGCATTACAGTCATTGTCCCACCATTTAGGATTGCTACTGTTACGACTTTTGACACTGGTGCAGATCATGTTGTCTGCAGAATTACGTAAACATGTATAAAATCGCTTAGTAAAGGTAAAACACTACTTCCATGTGCAATTGCTATTTGTTCATTGAACAAACCAAAGTTAAGACTAAACTTTTGTAGGAAATCATTTTGAAAGATGTCATTCCATCTATATTTTTCCCACCTACTTAAATCAATATTGGTTATAATCTCTCGATCCGATGAGGTGGCTTTAGATATAAAATTAAGTGTACAGTGAAGAGGAGAATGAACAGATGAGTCATTATCATGCACATAAAAGTCTGTAACAAAATCGAAAATATCAGAAGAACATATCATGTAGTCGACCACACTAGCGCCATTATTAGCAGTGCATCCCCAAAAAGTCTACCATTTAGAGTATGGACATTATAAGCACAACATAAATCAATCAATGATAAGCCAAAACGATTGTACGCTAGATCCTTAGACTTGCGTGGTAAGGAAAAGTCATCAGCGGGATATGCTGCATTGTCACCAATGATAAAAGAAACGTGATCTTGATTAATGTAGTCTTGGAAATCTTTCATTCTGGCATTTAAATCTCCCGCCAAAAATAGGTTAACATTTGGGTACGCCGATACAATTATACTCAAGTAATCATTTAGCAACTCAATGCCATTTTCATTGCGATTCTGGTATATTGTTGAGAATTCTGGTGAAACATATGCAAAAACAAATATGATATCGCAATAAGTACAGTTTATGTTAGCTAGACTAAAATATAAAACGATACAGTTTTCAAATTTTTCAAATATGCGCTTAATAATATTAGATTCTGTTAAAGATTTATTTACAAAAACACTCACACCTCCAGAACCCCTTATAGCAGACTTCTTCTTTATTCGCATATAGTCATACTTTGTAAGACCTGGAAGTACACTCGTGAATGGATCAGCGGCGTACCCCCAGGTTTCACAAAATCCGATGATGTCATAAGCTGAGCACATTCTTTTGAAAATTGGAGTCATCCGTATACTTAGCTAGACCCTCGATGTTCCAGGAACAAACGCTAAGTGACAAAATATCTTCTTTAACTGAAGAGTCTAGTAAAGAAGCTCTCGATTCGGTGCACATAGTCTGATCATTTCTATAAATTGGTAGATCTAGGCCTCGACCGAATTCATATTCCCCCTGTGTCTGTCCTGTGCGTCCTTTATAACCGTACATAGGTTCTGGGCGTTGGGTCTCAGCATTGAAAACAAAAGTCTTTTTATCAACCACTAACTTATCGTAACGGAAATAAGCGTGTTTACCGGAGTCAAAAGCTTCTTTTAGAAAGGATTGTAGTAAGGACCTCGTTTTTCTGACATATTCCGGAAAATCTTCACTTTTTTGTACTTTCATAGCAGTTTGCACATTGTGTGTGACTGACTGTCTTTGCTGTTCCCGATCTTTCTTAGAGTTATCTCTATATGCCCTGAGGACCATATCTTTGTCTTTGTAGAAGGAAAACTTGACGATAATAGGTCGAGGTTGAGTTTTCCCAGGTAATCGGTGTGCTCGCTCTATCTGGATATTATCCGACTCTATAAGCAAATCATGTTTGATGTAGTCTCGAACTTTCTGCTCCGTTTGTTCCCACGTTTCCCTATCTATTTGTGTTACCATCTGCAACATGTTTGTCATGATGCATTTGATTTATCAGGGATCAGCAAATCATATATTCATACCATTACAGTATTGGGACACTTATAACATATTTATGTATTTATACTTTTCACAGTTTTAACGTTAAATTGTTTGCAGAAGACTTTTGCACATTTCAGATATTAAAGCCTTTACCCCATGTAGAGGCTTTCTGATGACATTGCTGCAGACATCTTTAGAACACATTTTGACTGAAGTAGAACTTGCTCAATGCAAGCAATTCCAATTTTCCCATAATATTTTCTTCCCCTTTTCCATGTATTATACCTCAATTTATAGATATTTTTATATTTTGTTTGCAAAGATATGTTCAAAGTCGTCTGCTGCAGATGCGTTGTATGTGGAAAAGGGGTTAATTAACAAACCATGAAACAAGCTTTTAAACAAGAGGGCCATGATGGCCCTGGATCGTTCACCTTAATTATACAATGTACTGCAATGCAAAACACATCAAGACAATTATTCTGAATGCAACATCCACAGTGTTTACAAGATTTTCCTTCATTTGGCCTAGTGATCTATATTTTTTTACCTGATATGACCCATATTCCAACATGGACTAGATATCATCAAGACAACCTTGTGACAAATTTTCAACTTGCTCAAAGTAAAAATGCGGCCTCCGGAGTTTGAACAATATTTTTCTTTATTGACCTTGTTTCTGACCCAATATGACCCATATTCGAACTTGACCTAGATATAATTCAGACAAACATTCTGACTAAATTTCAAACTTCTGAAGCAAAAAATGCCTCTACAGTGTTAACAAGATTTTCATTCAATTTGACCTAGTGACCTATTTTTTGACCCAACATGACCCTTGATCGAACTGGACTTACATATCATCAAGAAAAACATTCTGATAAACTTTAATCATGCTCAAGTTAAAAATGCAGTATGAAGTGTTAACAAGATTACCCTTCAATTTGGCCTAGTGACCTAGTTTTCGAACTTGGCCTAGATATCATTTAGACAAACATTCTGACCAAATTTCAAGCTGCTGAAGCAAAAAATGCGGCTTCTACAGAGTTAACAAGATTTTGCCTCAATGACCCATGTTCGAACTTGACCTACATATCATCAAGACAAACATTCTGATAAAGTTTCAACATGCTCAAGTTGAAAATGTGGCCTCCAAAGTGTTAACAATATTTTGCTTCAATTTGACCTAGTGACCTCGTTTTTGACCTCATATGGCCCAGTTTCGAACTTGTCCAAGATTTGAAGGAGATGAATGTTCTGATACACTTTCATGAAGATTGGATGCAAAATGTAGCCTGTAGAGTGTTTTAAAACAAGCTGAAATGTTGACGACGCACGACGCACGACGGCCGGACGCCGGACAAGATGTGATCACAATAGCTCACCTTGCACTTCGTGCATAGGTGAGCTAAAAATGAAGCAAAATTAGATGATCTCAATTTTTACTATATTGCCTGTAGAGTGTTAACAAGCTGAAATGTTGACGACGCACGACGCACGACGGCCGGACGCCGGACAAGATGTGATCACAATAGCTCACCTTGCACTTCGTGCATAGGTGAGCTAAAAATGAAGCAAAATTAGATGATCTCAATTTTTACTATATTGCCTGTAGAGTGTTAACAAGCTGAAATGTTGACGACGCACGACGCACGACGGCCGGACGCCGGACAAGATGTGATCACAATAGCTCACCTTGCACTTCGTGCATAGGTGAGCTAAAAATGAAGCGAAATTAGATGATCTCAATTTTTACTATATTGCTTCCAAATTTTGATTTTGTGATTTTAAGTTTTTTCTCAAAGGGTAAGGTAAGAAATGTTATGAAGAAAACATAGTATGCAACAGTGCGGCTAGCATATTTTACCCGTTATGCTACTACATTATATTTTTTAAAATAAATCCTGTTTTACCCATACATTTTTCACAATTATCCGTATACACCCAGTATACTCGTATAACAGTATATATTGAACATTTCCACTATGAAAATATTATGTTATCAAAGGAAAACTAGCTCATAATGAGCTATTCTCCATTTGCCACAATGTATTGATCAACATACAAGTTCCTCAGTAATTTAAATCTTAGGACATTTTGACTATTAACATGAAACTATTAGCAAATAATCACACATTAAGAAAGTCTGTCAAACGATGAAGATGACTCTTTTAAAATATATATGGACAAAGATTATTTATAATCATGAACTAGACTAGATTGTCTAACAAGAGCTGTCCGCATGACAGCATGCTCGACTATTTGGCCATTTGATACTATAGACAACAGTTGTTACTGAGATAGTGGCTTGATAGTATAGAACTATAAATCAAGTTGGATAAGTCTTGTTTGAATAGCATCTGCTGTTTGTGAGAAAAGGCCTAGCATGCAAAACTTCAACCCAAAATTGTAACTTCACAAAGGGCCATAATGTGTAATAAATTCAGTCAGGAGTTACCTTATCTGATTGTTTGATACCTTTAAAGACTATATTGAAGCTTAAAATCAATCTCTGAGTGGTTACTGAGATATGTGCATGATCGTGAAATGCATGCAAAACTATAACCAAATTTTAAGTCAAACATGGGCCATAATTTGTACTTAATTCATACAATAGTTATCTAACTTGACTGTCTGACATACCGGAAAACATGAATGAAGTTTCAAGGCAAAATCATTAGTGGTTACTGAGATATATCCATGAAAGTACCTTGCATGCAAAACTTTAACCATAATTTCTAAGTAAACAAGAGGGCCAAGATGGCCCTAAATCGATCACCTGAATGATAGTTAATTAGAAGCAAATATTTAACTACAAATATCTGTGAAAATTTGATCAGGAGTTCAAATGAAACTGCAAGGAGTGGACACTCAGTTAAAGAAATAGTTTATCAGTAAAAGCCATTTTTATCTTGAAATCTAACAAGAGCTTTCTCAATTTCTGATGTTGCAGCAACAAAGGTTCTACACAGAATGCACGTATTTGAACAATTTTGAAAGAGGACCATCAAAGGAACATTCCTGTGAAGTAACGTTGAAATTGGTCAAGTGGAATGGTAGGAGTTGTCATTTGTAGCTAAAAGTTCAATTTACCCCTTTTGTGATGACGCGAGGTTGCTATGATTTTGTAACTAATCAAAACAGCTTTAAATGTAGAGGATCACTGAAGAAGGATTTATATTCAATTTCCTTAATATCAGACAAGAACTTAAAAAAATGGAATTTCCAAATTTTGTCATTTTGTCATTTTGCCCCTTTTCTGATGCCTCCTGACTGCCATGTTTTTCAACCAAACAGTATGCCTTGAGCGATCTTTGTAGAGGCTCACCTAAGGATAATTTCTACCAAACTATAATGGAATCAGACCATCAGATTCAAAGAAGAAGATTTTTAAAGCTTGGACATTTTGCCCCCTTTCTGATGCTGCAGCAACCCTGGCGGCCATGTTTTTCAACAGATCAGACATATTTGAACAATCTTGGTAGAGGGTGCCCCAAAGAACATTTGTGAAAAATTATTTTCAAATCTGGCTAATTCTTTTGGACGAGAAGATTTTTTAAGTTTTAACAATGCACATATAAGGAAAACAGGCTCCACCCCCCTGGCGGCCATGTTTTTCAACGGATCGGAAATATTTGAACAATCTTGATAAAGGGTGCCCAAAGAAACATTTGTGCAAAATAATTTTCAAATTGGGCTTATACTTTTGGACAAGAAGACTTTCAAAGTTTTAACAATGCACATAAAAGGAGAACAAGCTCTGCCCCCTGGCGGCCATGTTTTTCAACCGATCAGAAATAGTTGAACAATCTTGGAGTGCCCCAAGGAATATTTGTGGAAAATAATTGTTAAATCAGGCCAGTACTTTTGAACAAGAAGATTTTTAAAGTTTTAACAATGCATATATAAGGAAAACAAGATCCGCCCCCTGGCGGCCATGTTTTTCAACGGATCGGAAATATTTGAACAATCTTGGTAAAGGGTGCCCCAATGAGCATTTGTGCAAAATAATTTTTAAATCGGGCAAGTACTTTTGGACAAGAAGATTTTTAAAATGTTAACAACAAAAAAAACAGGCTCCGCCCCCTGGCGGCCATGTTTTTCAACCGATCGGAAATATTTGAACAAACTTGGTAAAGGGTGCCCCAATGAACATTTGTGGAAAATAATTTTCAAATCGGGCCAGTACTTTTGGACAACCAGATTTTTAAAGTTTTAACAATGCACATATAAGGAAAACAAGATTCGCCCCCTGGCGGTCATGTTTTTCAACGGATCGGAAATATTTGAACAATCTTGGTAAAGGGTGCCCTAAGAAACATTTGTGCAAAATAATTTTCAAATTGGGTCAGTACTTTTGGACAAGAAGATTTTTAAAATTTTAACAATGCACATATAAGGAAAACAGGCTCCGCCCCCTGGCGGCCATGTTTTTCAACCGATCGGAAATATTTGAACAATCTTGGTAAAGGGTGCCCCAATGAACATTTGTGGAAAATAATTTTCAAATCGGGCCAGTACTTTTGGACAACTAGATTTTTTAAGTTTTAACAATGCACATATAAGGAAAACAAGCTCCGCCCCCTAGCGGCCATGTTTTTCAACGGATGGGAAATATTTGAACAATCTTGATAAAGGGTGCCTCAAGGATCATTTGTGCAAAATAATTTTCAAATCGCGCCAGTACTTTTGGACAAGAATTTTTAAAATTTCAACAATGCACATATAAGGAAAACAGGTTCCGCCCCCTGGCGGCCATGTTTTTCAACCGATCGGAAATATTTGAACAATCTTGGTAAAGGGTGCCCCAATGTACATTTGTGCAAAAAAAAAATCAAATCGGGCCAGTACTTTTGGACAAGAAGATTTTTAAAGTTTTAACAATGCACATATAAGGAAAATAAGCTCCGCCCCCTGGCGGCCATGTTTTTCAACGGATCGGAAATATTTGAACAATCTTGGTAGAAGGTACCCCAAGGAACATTTGTGCAAAATAATTTTCAAATCGGGCCAGTACTTTTGGACAAGAAGATTTTTTAAGATTTGGCAATTTTCTCCTTTTCTGTTGCCGCAGCAACCAAAGTTCTCGATGGAATTTAAATCTTTGAACAATTTTGAAAGAGGTTCACCAAAGGAACATTCCTGTGAAGTTTGGTTGAAATTGGTCAAGTGGTTAAGGAGGAGATGATCTAAATGTCTAAATGTTAACGACGGACGACGGACGACGCCGGACAGACAAAAAGTGATCGGAATAGCTCACCTTGAGCCTTTGGCTGTAGGTGATCTAAAAAAAAGGGCAAGAATTTGCATTATATGCTGGAAAGAGTTATACTAGGATATGGAGTTTTAATGTCGTTGCACCTACAACTTTAACAAGAATTACTAAGTTATAAAAGGGCTGTAACTTGCAGTAAATGCAGGATATAGTTATTTTACTTGATAATATACATAGGTGTGATGGTTGGGAAGCATTGCATAACGTTTCAATGCAATGCATAAAGTAAATACAGAGATGTGGACTCTTAATGTTATTGCACGCAAAACTTTAACCAGAATTTCTATGTCCAAAAAGGTGCATAATTGTGTCAAAATCTGATATAGAGTTATGGGACTTGTCCTGCAAGGTCATTTGATAATGTCCAATAAGTGTGTGTTTCAAAATGCAATAGCATCTGTCGTTTGTGAGAAAAAGCATTGCATGCAAAACTTTGACCAAAGTTGCAACGCCAACGCCGACGCACAAGTGACTGTAATAGCTCATATTCTTCGAATAGTCGAGCTAAAAAACTACTAAGCTTTAAAGCAAGTTTAACCCTTTCCCTCATATAGACGCTTTCTGACGCCTCAGCAGCAGACGGCTTTTTAAATACATAGTGACAAATGAAGAAATTTCTCAAAACGAACAATAGCATATGTGGTTTGTGAGAAAAAGCCTTGCATGCAAAACTTTAACCAAAGTAAACGCCGACGCACAAGTGACTGTAATAGCTCATATTCTTCGAATAGTCGAGCTAAAAAACTACTAAGCTTTAAAGCAAGTTTAACCCTTTCCCTGATACAGACGCTTTCTGACGCCTCTGCAGCAGACGGCTTTTTAAATACATAGTGACAAAAGAAGAAATTGCTCAAAACGAGCAATATCTCCTTTTGACACAATGTTTTCCACTTTTAGTCATAGGTTAACCATTCAATTATAGAGATTTTCTATTTTTTGACAAAATATGTTCAAAGTCGTCTGCTGCAAAATTGTCGTATGAGGGAAAGGGTTAAATCAAACAAAAAACATGATCAAATGCAATTATTAATTACATTTTCAAAATAATTCGTTAGCAGTACTTTCAGTACTTTGATATATACTCAGCATTGAATATTAAACATTTGTTGAAAATAAAACATACCACAGTTGGCTGTTTTATGAGGAATCAACTGTTCACCACACAGCAAACATTGACCTTCGAACCTTTGCGAGTAAACTAACTCTAGAGACTAATCAGGATAGTATTTCAAGACACTCAGACACGTACGTTAACTCTTTCTTTACATGCCGAATTTCACAAAGTCGATTCTTGAAAATTGGACCACCCCTTGTAAATCCAGACGTGGTTGCATGATTACTTTGTTAGGTTTTCTTTCGCACACTACAGAGGTTGTGAGTTCGAGCTCGGTCAGCAGTCCGTCGATAGACAAAAGTCACTGCGATTAGCATAATTTGTCTTCCACCAAGGGCAGTCCAGAAAGCCTGGAAACGTAATTATGGGTTTTTGAACTGATCGCCGTGACATAACTGAAAAAATTATGAAAACGGCGTTGAATACATGTCGTTATGGAAGTGCTACTGCACTATACCGACGACCTTGGTATATTGCAATGATAAATAATAGATTATGGGTACCACAATTAAATTGACAAATTATGTGTAATATCGTTACACTCTAAATATTATTAAAACCCTCCACTACATCCATGTGTAACCACTTTAGTAGGTATCGCCTCTTTTTCACTTCCTTACGCGATATGGACTCTTCGAATGTGCTGAAGATAGTATTTTCTGGTACCGAAAGTCTTCTTACATTGCCCACAACCAAACGCATTCAGAACACATATCTTTACATGATACTCATGGTCTTCTGTGTTGGGCGAGACACTGTTACACTTAGGACAGATTGGTTTCCTTGGGGTGGTCTTGACCTTAGCCATGTCTTTATTACTGGAAAGAAAAAAAGAAAGAATATAATTTTTCATCCATACCGGCTGACGTTTAACCCTCTTATTAGGACTGAATTCTACCTCATAATCAGAGTTCCATTGCACTGCTTCTGCTTTTGTGTGCATGTCATTGCTAATTTGCTCACCAGGCAAGACCTGTTGCTTACATTTTCGAAGTCGATCACAATGAATAACTTGGACATGACCAGAGCGACCGCAGTTAACCTTGTACAGTACCTTTGAAAGTCTTTCTTTTACCTCATACGGACCTCTCCAAAAAGAAGTCAGTTTTGGGGAACATCCAATTCGCTTTACAGGGAAATAAGCGTACATCTTTTCACACCTACCTCAAAAGAATCGAATGGGAGGTTATTATCATATCTTTTCTGCCTATTCATCGCATGGCCAGTATACTGTCTTACCTTCGTATGTGCGGACTCAATTCTTTCGTGGAGCTCCCACACCCACTGATTCCGAGGTACAGGCTTAATGCTTGAAGGCATTTCATACATAATGTCTAAAGGTGTTGATGTCTCTCGTCCTAACATGCAACGGTTGGGCGACATACCGGTAGTTTCATGTTCTGTCGAACGGTATGCCATCATTACGAACTGGAGATGTTCATCCCAGTCCATATGACTTTCATTCACGTAAGCACTCAACATAGCAACCAGTGTTTTATTAAAATGCTCCACCATCCCGTCAGACATTGCGTGATAAGGGTGGTTCTAGTTTTTTTCAATCTGTAGAAGACTGCACATCTCGGTAAAACGTTTACCTTCAAATTGGCGTCCTTGATCTGAGTGAATCTTTTGTGGTACTCCAAATCTGGATACAACCCGTTCTATGAGAACTGATGCTACTGTTCTTGCTTCCATGTTCGGAATAGCATGACATTCTGTCCACTTCGTGAAGTTATCACCTATGACTAATATATATCTATTTCCACGTTCCGTCCGTGGAAAATCTCCTAGGATATCTATGGCTATTCTCTCCATGGGGTAACCACTTCGAACAATCTCCATCGGAGCTCTTTTCATTTTAATTGGATTTTTGCGTCTGCTGCACTTCTCGCAGCCACTGATGTATATCTTTACATCAGTTTGCAACCCAGGCCAGTAATATCTTTGCCAAAGTTTTCTTTACTCCTAGGTGACCGGAGGCTTTGATATCATGGGAGAACCTAAGTACCTCCCTCCTCTTGGTCATTGGCACTAACGCTTGCAAAGCCACGACGCCCTTTCTTTTGTCTCCCCAGCGCCTAATCATTAATTGTTCATGGATCTCTAATCTCTCGAATAGACCTACCAAAGCCTTCACGAAATAACTTTCAGAACCGATCTCCTTTGATCCTGGTGCTGCCCTAGCTTTAACCCAACCCTTTACTTTACAAATACCAGGATCTGATTCCTGGAAACTGATAAGATCAAGGGGCTCTACCTTTTCATCAGATACTTGATTTATAGTACCTAAACTGTTCATTCCGCATTGCCTGCAAGGTATTCTGCTCATTCCGTCCGCATTACCATGTTTTTTTCCGGGACGATGTTCAATCCTCATATCAAAAGAGGACAATACCTCGAGCCACCTTGCTACCTGTCCTTCTGGTTCTTTGAATTTCATTAACCATTGGAGAGAACTGTGATCAGTCCTTACTGTGAACTGTTTGCCATACAAATAATGGCGATAGTACTTGACGAAGTACACAAGAGCATATAACTCCTTTCTTGTTACACAGTATTTGCGCTCTGATTTAGTTAAGGATTTGCTTGCAAAAGCAACAACCCGTTTTATCCCATCAATGACTTGAGTAAGGACAGCTCCGATCCCACAATCACTTGCATCTGTGTCGAGTATGAATGCTTCCGCCAAGTCTGGGTGTGCTAACACTGTTGATGCACATAAGCTTTCTTTAAGCTTTTTGAACGCTTGTTGGCAATCTTTGGTCCAAGTAAATTTACACCCCTTTTCCGTCATCTTATGCAGTGGCTTCGCTATATCAGCAAAACTGCGAATAAACCTCCGGTAGTAGCTACAGAATCCAATGAATGAACGCAATTCTGTGAGGCTTTTTGGTTTGGGCCAGTCATTAACAGCTTGAATCTTTTTAGGGTCAGTTTTAACTCCTTCAGCAGATACAATATGCCCTAGGAATGTGACTTCCTTACAGAATAGCTGGCACTTCCTAGGTTTTAGTTTGAGTCCAGCTTCTTGCAATCTCTCAAACACTGAGTCCAAATTTGCCATCATAGACTCAAAATCTTTTCCGTGGATGATAATATCATCTAGGTAAATTAGACGAATTTGCCAATTTAAGCCAGCAAGGACAATTTCCGTCAGTCGCTCAAATGTCGCTGGAGCATTACATAGCTCGAACGGCATGACCCGAAACTCAAAGAGTCCTCGTCTACAATTGAAAGCTGTTTTTGGCCTGTCTTCATTCACTACCTCCACCTGCCAATTACCGGAGTTTAGATCGATGCAAGAAAAACTTTTGGCACCGGCAAGCTGCTCCAGAGAGTCGTCTATCCTTGATAGTGACATCATTGGGCTTTCTATAGTCCACACAAAAACCATCCTTCTTGGTTACAAGAACTATACCACTACTCCAAGGACTAGATGAAGGTTGTATGACTTTCTTACGCAACATGTCATCAACCTGTCGATCAATTTCAAAGTTTAAGTGCACCGGAGATCTTCGCAGAGGCTGTCGAATGGGATGGGCGTTTCCAGTATTAATGTGATGTTTTACAACACCCGTTCTTCCTATATCATCATCAGATAGAGAGAATACATATGAATACTTCGTCAGCAGGCGTGTCACATCCGTACACTGCTCAGGAGACATGTCGGTCATATAGATCAACTAAATGTGGATGAATATCAGAAGGTCTGATATGCACTTTGGAACTTGTTTTGGCTTCTGTAACTGGACTGAGTTTAGCTAAAGTTGTACCTCTATAAAACATCTGTGATTCTTCTGAGCTGTTCATGAACCGAACAGGTATTTTAGGACCACCTGTGACGAGAGCTATGGCTATAAAACTCTTCCCAGACCCTATCATGTTTTCACTTGGTTCTACTAAGTATAGGTCTTCACTGTGTTTTGTCAATCCCAGCACATCTCCATTTACCAGTAACTCTGTCCTCGCAGGCACTTCAATATCTTCAGTTGCGAATATGCGGTAGCAACCTACCGAACCATGGCAGTTCAAATCATACTTCTTTTCACCTACGGTCAACGTATTTGCGATGACATTAATACTGCAATGATGTCACTGCATGAAATCTAAACCCATCATTAAGTCATGTTCAATGTCGGCTACTACGACATCTGTTTCATAACTCTCATCACCAATCTTAATAAAGACTGTGGTTTTGGCGTACCGGAGGCAGCAACAAGAGTTTTGTCATATCCAGCAAGCTTAAATTTCCTACTTAAATTGCTATCATTCCATGCAGTTGATGACAAGACCGTCAGTGTCGCACCAGTATCTATCAAACAGTTCAAAAACTGCCCTCCAAACGATATTGGGACAAATAAATCAGAACCAAATAGCATTAGCAGCCCCTTGGTCCTTATTGCTCCCCCTTCCTTCCTTATAGAAGTTCTTATTACCTGCAAACTGTGATGTATTTTTGTCTGAGTTCGGGCAGTTTCGTTTTAAGTGATACTTTGCACCGCAAATATAGCAAGACCTGTCGTTTCTAATTTGGCTGAAATTCTCTCGATAACCTTTAGGCAGAGACATTTCCTCCCTTGACCCTGTAGATCGGAACAGTCTAAATTCATTTTGCATATCTGAAAACTGCTTGCCCATTTGCTCTACTGTTTTCTGTAGCCGTTCGACACTGGAGTCGAACATTCTTTTCAGCTATTTCGGCAGAACTCACGAAACCCTGTCCGGCCAATTTTGTCCTTTCAGCCCGACCGAAAGCTTCGAGTTCGACAGCATGTCTTATTGCATCGTTCAGACTAGTAGGTCTAGCCTGTTGAACTCGTAAACGCATGTCAACGCTTACCAAAGAATCGAGAAACTGTTCCTTGGCCAATGTTTCTTTGAGGTCAGTTGGGGCAGATGGATATGCCAAGTTAGTTAATTTGCGTATGTCTTGGCCAAGCTCAGAAAGGGTCTCTGAGGCTTTCTGGCGGCGCTCACGCAATTGAACTCTGTAAAGCTCTGTTTGATTTGGTGGGGAAAAGCGCTCCTCCAAAGCCTAAACTAAAGACGTGTAATCCTTAGAATGGGAAGATAAGTTTCCGAAGACGCCCTGAGCTTGACCACGCAGCGAAACTGCTAAATACAAACCCTGGTCTTCGTAACTCTCAATTATTAATTTCGGCAAAAGTCTCAAAATGTGCTTTGTAATCTAGCCAGGAGCTATTTCCATCATATGTTGCTGCCTTTACCATACTACCCTTACTGTGTATGCTTCGGGGCTTCCGCATGGTAATGTTTTTCTCAGATAGTTGCGGCATGTCAAACTTAAAATCCTTCTTATGTGTATTGGGAGAAGGTGCTTCTTGCTCATACTGAGCCACAGGCTCCTTTTTGAACGGGTGTTTGCCTTCTGGGCGCATGTGTGGTAAATTCATATCACCTATTTGCTGTTGTAAATGAGATATTTCTTGTTACATCTTAAGGCTAGCATTTTCCCTTTCAAGCCTTTTTATGTGCTCAAAAAGCAGACTCACATCAGTGTGGTCAGATGTCATTTCTCATTAAAACGTTATAATTTAAGAAAATTGTCAATCCCACCGCTGCCACCAGTTGTAACGTGTACCGGCGTTACGCCATCGCGGGTCACCCATCCAGGTACTAACCGCGATTAACGTTGCTTAACTTCATGAATAGGTCAACCACTCTACCAACGTCGCTATAAAAGCCGGCTTCTACGACAAGGCCGTAGAAGTGATATTTAAACATTTCTCCCTCTTTCTCTTGACTTCGACCCGAAGTCACACAACTGAAAACAAGCAGTACACCAGAGCGGAGTCTATGTAACATCACTGGGAACCACCGGGGTCCGGGGATGATGGTGATATCAACCCAAAAATCCCACCGCTGCCACCATTTTGTAACGTGTACCGGCGTTACGCCATCGCGGGTCACCCATCCAGGTACTAACCGCGATGAACGTTGCTTAACTTTACACAAAGGTCAACCACTCTACCAACGCCGCTATAAAAGCCGGCTTCTACGACAAGGCCGTAGTGATATTTAAACCTATACCCCGTTCCCGTTACACTTGTAACGTGTATAATGGTAATATGACATTCATAATATAATAGTAACTGCTCATCATTAGCAATTTCTCCTTAAAAGTTAAAATTCGTCAGCTTTAGAGGCGACAGAAAACGTCTATTTTGGGGAAAGATATTTTGTATAAAAAACACAATTGGTATATTTACAATTGGCATATATTAAAGTCACTAACACGGAGGAAACGGAAGCTGGGACAAAATGTGCTTTTAAGTCTATCTGTATTTTCGAGCTTGATAAGGCAATATTGAGGCGAGCATTTTTCGCGTATGTTACTATTATATCAGGAATGTAATATACCAAAAATCCTCGCCTCAATATTGCTAATGATGAGCAGTTTCTCCCTTTGCTACACTGTTTTCAGTTGTATTCAATAATTGTTATTTCATTTAAATAGAGTTATCACCAGTATGTTTATTTGGTGAATAATGCCGCTTTCAACATCTTTTCATTGATATCACGGTGTTTCCTGGCTGGGTAAGATACCAGTAATACTGGTCCTGACATAAGCGAATCAGTCATAAAACAATTCTGGAAGCAACAAAGGAAAAGTCATTACTGCCATTTTAAATTATATAATATCGAACCCGCGACCTCCCGTTCACGAGAGACTTCAAGGATGCTTGGAACATCTTACAATGAATGCAACCACCTCGCTGTTTTAAAACTAATGAATGTTAAACATGTCAAACATTAAACATTTAGCTTATATATCTTCCCGAGAATGCATCATAATTGGTTGATAGAAGATTTACTCTGTTTTCAAAGACATGCAATTTATATCCCTTTGCTACAATGTGTTCAAAAGAGGCATGCTGCAAATGCATCTACATGCGATTATTTATGGGAAACTTCTGATGAAATATTGGGGGAAATCTGGACAAACAAAATTAAAAGTTAATGCAGAGTGGAAACAATATTAAGGAAAAATGATTCAATTGTCAAAGATGAGGAATCTCTCCTTTTCCAACAATGCTTTTAAAATGTGCTTGTTATAAAGATGTCACAAGTCAGGTAAAGGATAAATAACAATATGTTCATGTTATTTTGTATAAGGAGAACACCTGGCACAAATTGGCATCATGTACATGTTTACATTATTGGCATCTCAATTTTGAAATTAAATAATGAATTGTAAATGGAAGGTTGCAATCACAATACACAAAATATATTGAAATGCAATATATGACAGGATGCAAAACGTGGGCAAAAATTATAGAAACAAGAGGGTCAAGATGGCCCGAAATCGATCACCTAAGTGATAGTATAGTATCAAATATTTAACTGCAAATACCTAGGAAAATGTTATTTTCCCCTCTCCTGATGCCACCTTGGTGCCCTGTATTTCATCCAACCAATATGGCTTGAACAGTTATTGTAGAGGGTCACTCAAGGATAACTTCTATCATATTATCTTGGAAACGGGTAAGAAGATTTTGGAGGGGAACAATGTTAAAGTTTTGATATTTTCTTCACTTTGTGATGCCGCAGTTACCAAAGTTATACACAGAATGTATGTCTTTGAATTTTTTTTAAAAGAGGATCAACAAAGTAACATTCCTGTAAAATTAAATTGAAATTTGGTCCTATGGAATTATTAGAGTTGTCATTTGAAGCTAAAATATAAGTTTACCCCTTTTGTGATGACTCCTGGTTTCTATGATTTTTATACCCAATAAATATAGCTTGAAGTAAGAAATCTATGCAATTATCTTAAAATCAGACAAGCACTTTCATAATAACGGACTTTTTAAATTTTGTCATTTTGCCCCTTTTCTGATGCCGCCTGGCTGCCATGTTTTTCAACCAATCAATATGGCTTGAACACTTTTTGTAGAGGGTCAGTTACCGCTACCAAAAGATCATTTCTACCAAATAATATTGGAATCTGAAAGGCAGATTCAGAGGAGAAGAATTTTAAAGTTTTGACATTTTGTCCCCTTTCTGATGCCGCAGCAACCAAAGTTTTCAATGGAATTTAAATCATTGAACAAATTTGATAGAGGACCACCAAAGAAACATTCCTGTTAAATTTGGTTGAAATTAGTCCATTGGTTTAGGAGGAGATTATGTTTAAAGCTAAGAGTTAACGACGGACGACGGACAGAGAGTGATCAGAATAGATTACCTTGAACCTTTGGCTCAGGTGATCTGAAAAGCATGCTTTTCTGTAGTTTTTTGTGATATAACAGAGGAAACTTAAAGCCTAGTCATATGGTCATCTGTTCACATAGGCCTATCATTTCTTAAAACAGCAAAGCATGCAAGGATATCATTTACTTATAACACATTCTGAACAGTGACATTGGCACATGATTGGTTAAATTTGGTCTATTCATCATATCTCTTGACTATCTCTTAATGCATAACTGTGCTAAGTTTAAAGTACATGGTATGAGAAAACAGAGTAAAGAATATTCATCATCAATAAACTATTCTAATGTCATCAAGGTCAAAGTAATAATAGATAATAATATCTTCAAAAGTAATCCTGTTTTATCTCTCTCCTACAAGCAGATGCAAAAGTGACACATCTGCAGCAGACAATTTTTAAAAACTGCGGAAAAAGGAGAAATGACTTATAATGAGCAATGTCCCCTTTAGCCAAAATGTTTTCAACTCTATTTTATATGTATATGTGGGATTTGCAGATATACCATAATTTTGCCTCAATGATTTTAAAGTTGTCTGTTGCGGATCTATTGTATGTGGGAGTTCATTAAGATCAGTACAAAGGACATACATTACAATACAGACAACACTTCCAGTGCTATCATACTTCCCACATGATCACTTTTCATTATAGCAATTTGAGGCAAAACAGCCCTGCCCCTGATGACCTTTTTGAGAGTCACTCAAGAAACATTTCTATATTCTTTTTTTTATATCGGCCTGATACATATGGAGATTTTTTTGAATGTTTTCACTTTAGCAATAAAATGCAAAACAGCCCCGCCCCCAGGTGTCCATATGTTTCGACCAATCAACTTGGATGTATCTGAAAGAGGGTCACACAAGGAACATTTCTGCAAACAATTAAAATCTGTCAAATAATTACGAAAGAGAATAATTTTCAAATATTCACTCAAGCCATATAAGGCACAACAGTCCATCTCCTGGTGGCCATATTTGTCAACAAATCAACATGGCTTGAAATAATCTAATAGAAGGTCACCAAAGGAGCAGTTCTAAAAAATATTTGAAATTTTTGGTTCAGCCATAATAGGCAAAACAGTCCCGCCCCCTGGAGACCATGTTTTTTTGACCAATCAACGTGGCTTTCGAGAACCTCATTGAGGGTCACTCAAGAAACTCGGCCAGATACTTTTTGACAAGAAGATTTTTTAAGTTTTCACTTAAGCAATATATAATGCAAAACTATGAGGCGCCGTTTTACTATTTATTCCTTATTTTTTGATATCAGGAATTCGATTTTTTTATATCAGAAAATGGATTTCTTGATATCAAGAAATAAAGAGTATTTTCTGATATCAGAAAATCTATTTTTGGATATCAGGAATTCGAATTTTTGATATCAGAAAATATTCATTATTTTCTGATATCAAGAAATTGATTTTCTGATATCAAAAAATATCAAGAAATATGCTCTATTTTTCCTTATCAGATGATTTTCCGATATCAAGAATTCGAATTCCTGATATCAGAAAATGAATATTTGATATCAGAAAATGTATTTCTTGATATAATGAAAATCGTCAGTATTTTTTGATATCAGAAAATAGATTATTTGATATCAGAAAATAGATTATTTGATATCAGAAAATTGATTTCTTGACATCAAAAAATGATATAAAAAAGTACTGACGATTTTCTGATATCAAGAAATACATTTTCTGATATCAAATATTCAGGCTTGAATCCAATTAAGTACTCATTCAACATGAAAATCGGGTACAACTGTAAAAGACATTTTAATAAAAACACAAAACTAAGCTTTTTTTGAAAGGAAATTTCTTTTTCTCTCTTGTACGCATTTGAAATGCTGAATAAGGCGCTTTGTCATAAATTGATACAGCAAAATATGTCGAATAATTAACAAGAGGCCCAAGAGGGCCAGTATCGCTCCACGGCCATAAGGCAAAAATCAAATCTCCAAACTGCTCTGCCCCCTGGTGAACATGTTTTTTACCATGGCTTAACGGAATCATGTAGAGTGTCACCCAAGGAATGTTTCTGCAAAATTATTTGAAAATCGGTCTGACACTTACGGAGGAGAGGATATTTTAGGTTTTCACTATAGCCATATAAAGCAAAATAGCCCCGCCCTCTGGTGGCCATGGTTTTTTTTTACCAATTAACATGGCTAGAAGGAATCTGATAGAGGGTCAGGCAAGGAACATTTCTACAAAATTATTTGAAAATCTGCTCAACACTTTCGGAGAAGAAGATTTTTTAAGTTTTCACTATGGTCATATAAGGCAAAATAGCGGCCATGTTTTTGGACCAATCAACATGGCTTGAAGGAATCTGATAGAGGGTCACCCAATGAACATTTTTACAAAATTGTTTGAAAATCGGCTGATCATTTTCGGAGAAGAAGATTTTTTAAGTTTTCACTATAGCTATATAATGCAAAAAAGCCCCGACCTCTGGCGGCCATGTTTTTCAACCAATCAATATTTCTTGAAGGAATCTAATTAAGTGTCACCCAAGGAACATTTCTACAAAATTATTTGAAAATCGGCCTGACACTTTCGGAGAAGAAGATTTTTTAAGTTTTTACTATTTTTTTCCCTTTTGGTTGCCATGGAAACCAGAATTTTAGATGGATTTTTTTTAAGGAATTTAAGAGAGGACATTGAGAGGATGTCTCCTTTGAAGTTTCAACCAAATTGGCCAAATGGTTAGGGAGAAGAAGATGTTTAAAGGAAAAATTTAACGCACGCACGACGGACAATTCGCCATGACATAAGCTCGACTGGATTTCAGCCAGTGGAGCTAAAAACCAAATGTCATCTCAGTGATGTCCCTGACCGTAGAATAGGTCAAATGCTATTTTTACTATTTAAACCAGACTGGCACCTGTGTATGAGATAGCAAACAACCTAAATATTCCGAACATAATCTAAAATATCGCAGGACGTTATTTTTTTGTATCCTTTTATTCAAAATACACCAAAATTAGGCGCGTTTTTAATGATGTTAGACATATTAGTCGAGCTCACAGTACTGTTTTATCAATGATGCAATGATGTTTGATTTTGAGGAATCTTGGCTGGATGACGTGGGATATGTTAAACTCATTTCACACATATTTTTAATGGTATCACTACAAAACAAACAGAAAGGGTCAGAAGCGGAATAAAAAACTCGATGCATCAGATTTACATTTATAGGCATATCTTTTTTTTTAATCAACGCATAATCGGTTTTCTTGAAGTGAAATAGTATTTCTTTAAAAGTTCTGATATGACCTTTAGTTTCATTCACTTTTTTACATCATTTCAACATGTGGGAAAGGGTTAAGAAGTAAGTTATACAATATCAGTTGTTGTCAATATATGTTTTAACCTTCCCACAAGTAGACACATTAAGCTCGTTCTCGTTGGAAGCAGATGACTTTTGAATATTTGTTTGCCAAAATGTTTTCACTTTTATTCAATACCGTAATTCCTTCATTTACTAAAATTTGATGTTTTCAAAGTATTTTGGGACAATTTATTGTATATGGGAAAGGACTAAGAAGAAATAAATAAATACAAGACATGACTTATTAAACTCAAATACAGTAAATGTGTACAAAATTCATTTCTCGTTTTATCCACAAGTAATAAAGGACGGAATGGGATCTTTTTTACAACTATATCAAATAAATAAATAGAAAAACCTAAAAGTAATTATGACTATAATTCATCAGAATCGTCTTCCAAATTCCATGTCCTGTGAATTTGTTCTCCCGTGGAAGTTTGAAAGGCTGGTCTTGGTTGTGGTAATGTTGTTTTTAATTTTTTTTTTTTTTTCGTTGTTTTCAAGTTGTTTTCCTTGTAATATGTGTTGGCGGTGGAAGGGCGTCTATCTCTCGTTGGTACGTCATCTGTAAAGTAGGGTAATTATATAAACACGTCTCATCAGGAATACCAACCGTAAGGCATTTCTTACCAGTGTAGACCCAGATCAGCCTGCACATCAATTACTGCTTTCCCTTCTTAGCGGTCAGGATTGAAGTGTTTTCTTTATGACTTACTTGTTAATGTCAGGATAAAAGGACCAGTTGTACTTGAAGCAAGAGGAATTCGCTTTGGCTGAGTGGTTAGCATTTGGGATTTAGAACCAGGTATCCCAGGTTTGATCCCCAGTCACAGCGGTCATGGTGGAGTGCCATGGATCATGAATAAGTGAACTGTCGCTGATATAACTCAAATACTGTTAAAAGCGGGGTAAAACCCCAATAAAACACTACTTGTATTTTACCAGGAATCGTCTTCATAAAACAGAAATAAAATTGAAAGCAGAGCAGAACTTTCAGATTTCTTCAAACTTCTCTTTTTCCCACAATATTTTCAACTCTTTGCCGATCAACACTAAATTCACTATTTCACTGCAGTTTATAATGTTTATTCATTGTGTTAGAAATTTTTTCAGGTGATTTATAGGCCCGTTCGTCCGGGTGTTGCGAATTCTATTGTTATTTTACTTCGTAATGGTTAACGTATGCACAAGTCACTATCACAAATGATTTCTTTTTAAAGCACACCATTCTTTACCCATTCCCACTCAATATTTTACATGCTATGTCACATGATATGATAAACTGAGTAAAACACTTAATTTATCAAACAATTTATTTCATATGATATAACATCGCTTTCCCTCATAGGAAAAATCTGCCGAAAACAACTTTGAAAAACATCCAGACAAAATAATTGAAAATGTCCACAAATGAAATTATCATTAAAGAGATCGCCAATTGTCACAAAATAAGCCCGTCCGTTTTTTTTGAGACCAAGTATAGTGATAATTGGTTGTACGTCAGGCAAATTTAGAGAGCGGACACTGTTAGTACAGTTTTGGCCATTTCGAGGGACATAAGTGTGTAGTGACTAATATAACGTGGTAAGGTATCGAATCCTGCCCACCAACATATTGTCTAAATTTAGTGATGTTCGGATAAAGGCTTCACAAGTTATTGAGCTGACAAGGCCAATTTTAGGTATTTATATAATTAAAGGGCGATAACTCTCGATTGACTAAAGCAATATGGCTAGTTATCAAACTTGTCCAAGATATTATGCAATACACATTCTGACCAAATTTGGTGATGATTGTACAAAGGCTTTTAAATTTATTGAGCTGACAAGACCAATTTTAGGTTATTTCTATAATTAAAGGGCAATCATTCTCGATTGACTAAAGCGATATGGCTAGTTATCGAACTTGTCTGAGATATTATGCCAATTCATATTCTGACCAAATTTGGTGATGATTGGACTTCTAAAGTTATTGAGCTGACAAGACCAATATTAGGTAATTTTTTTAATTAAAGGGCGATAACTCTCGATTGACTATAGCGATATGGCTTGTTATCGAACTTGTCCGAGATATTATGCCCATACACATTCTAACCAAATTTGGTGATGATTGGACAAAGGCCTTTAAAGTTATTTAGCTGACAACATACTGGACGCCGCCCGCCCGCCCGCCCGCCCGGCCGTCAGTACGCCGCAGGTAAAACTATTTTCAAAACGGGTGTATAAAAACAAGAGGACCATGATGGCCCTGGATCGCTCACCTGATTAAGTTTGTTTTCACTTTAGACAAATAAGCCCCGCCACCGCCCCCTGGCTGCCATAGTTTTCGACCAATCAACATGGCTTGAAGGAATCTGATAGAGGGTCACCCTAGGAATATTTCTACAAAAGTATTTGAAAAACGGCCAAATACTTTCGGTGGAGAAGATTTTTTAAGTTTTCACTAAAGCCATATAGGGCAAAATAGCCTTTAAGGAATCTTATAGAGGGTCACCTAAGGAACATTTCTACAAAATTATTTGAAAATCGGCCAGACACTTTCGGAGGAGAAGATTTTTTAAGTTTTCACTATAGCCATATAAGGCAAAATAGCCCCGCCATGTATTTTTCGACCCATATATGGCTTGAAGGAATCTGATAGAGGGTCTTCCAAGGAACATTTCTACAAAATTATTTGAAAATCTGCCAACCAGTTTTGGAGAAGAATAATTTAAAAGTTGTTTTCGTTTCGTTGCCATGGAAACCAGAATTCTCTGCATGGATCCCACGAAGGAATTCTGGTGAGATCATTGAGAGGATGCTTTCTGTTAAATTTCAGCCCAATCAACCCACTAGTTACTGAGAAGAAGAAGTTGACGGATGACGCGCGACGCAAACCGCACAACGCACGACGGACGCCGGACAAAAGGCGATAACTTCGTGCTCAGGTGAGCTAAAAATATATGGAAGCTTATGGTAGAAGTAGAATTTTGTTGCAGCAATTATTTTTCGAAATTTGTCTCCTGCAGATTCATACTCAACCCTGTTCCACACACAGACATTATGCAGATGTCAAATATAAATTTAGACCCCACCAAAATAAGATTGTAGAAGAACTTTGGTATAAAAGTTCACAAGTCTTTGCTATAATTTGACCTAGCTTTGACAATTTAATCTAAATAAGTCCTTTTATAATAGGTTATTTCCCTTTCCATTTTATAGAAATTCTATAAACTTCATATCCAATATAAGTTCACATAGTGTTTTTGAGGCAATCTTATTGAAACTTGCCATCTGGCATTTCCCTATAGTGATTAACATTTCCATATACATGTAGTTTAAATCAAATCCAACCAACCATGCATCAAATAGGGCTCCAGACAAACCGACAAAAAGACGGAAGGACAGTGCAAAACCAATATCCCACCCACCTTTGGCTAGGATAACAAGATATGTTTTTTCAAACATTATGCTCTCAAAAACCTATACCTGAGCAATTACATTAAATGCTACCTTAGAAAAAAACTGTGTATTTAAACCCATCAGGAAAGAGTTTCGAAACTAGGAGAAAGGGGGCAGAAGTGTAAGATGTAGCATAACAGATATAATTCAGAGAGTGGAGTGGAGCAGGACTTTTCATGTGTGTTGGAAAGTCATGACATGGATGGACATGGCAAAGTGGAGTAGACATGTTAACTGAATTCAGTAGAAATAAAATGTAGAAAATTATTGACATACGATTCGGTACCCCTTGTCTCACAGTCACTTCCTGTAATAACTTATCTGGATTTAATGAACAAAACCTAAAAATGGTTTACAAAAAGGTTGTACAGTTCTAACCTGGTCATGGCCAACCTCACTGTCAAGTGTGAGTACAAAAGGCCCAGGTGTTCCCTAGTTATCAATCTGAAAAGCTGTTTGTATCTGAAGTCACTGTGACCTTGACCTTTGAACGGATGACATCAACTTGTCATCCCCAACCTCCTTGTAGAGTTTGAGGATCTTAGGAACAAGCATTTCGCAGTAATCAAATGGAAAAACGTTGTGTGTTCAATCTTGACCTTTGACTTCATAGCCTGAAAATCAATAGGTATCTTCTTCTAGTAATTCCCAACCTCCCTGCCTAATTTGAGGAAATAAGGCCCAAGTATTCTACAGTTATCAATTGGATAAGATTTTTCTATTAAACGGACAAGCTTTTTGTGTTCAAGGTCATTGTGATCTTGACCTTTGAACAGAAGTCTTCAAAATCAATACGGGTCATCTGCTAGTCATGCTCATGCCAGTACTGTAGGGTCACTAAAAAAAAAAACATTGTGCCAAATTATTTTTGGTCATAAATATTCTTTAAGTTTTCACTAAATTTATACATAAGGAAAACAACCCCCTGGCAACCATGTTTATCATTGGATTGGAATTTTCTTAACAGCCTTGGTAGAGGGCCACCGGAGAAACATTTGTGCCACACAATTGTCAAATTGGGCTAGTGGTTTGGTACAAGTAGATTTAAGTTTTTACTATACATGTACATGTATATACAATATTATACACATATAAGGAAAACTAGTGGGAATAAGTTCAACAATCTTCGTAGAGGGTCACTTAATGAACATTTTTTACCAATCAACATGTCTTGAAGGAATCAGTAAGAAGGTCACCTAAAGAACGCTTCTACAAATTTATTTGGAAATCAGCCCTCTACTTTGGGAGGAGAAGTTAAGCCATATCAGACAAAACACCAATCAACATGACTTGAACAAATCTGATAGAGCGTCACCCAAGTAACACTTCTAAACAATTAGGAAAATCAGCCCCATATGTTCGGAGAAGAAGATTTTTCACTATCAACATGGATTGAAGGAATCTGATAGATTGTCACCTGAGGAACATTAATATACTGAATTATTTGAAAATCGGCCAACCGGTTTGGGAGGAGAATCTATTTTAAGTCTTTTTCTTTGGGTTACCATGGAAACTAGAACTCTACATGTATAAAAAAGATTTGAAGGAATTTTGGTGAGGACATTGAGAGGATGCTTTCTGTTAAGTTTCATCCCAATTGACCCACTGGTTACAGAGGAGAAGATGTTGACGCACGTTGGAGGCCAGCAAAAGCGCGATCACAATAACTCACCCAGAGCACTTAGTGTTCAGTTGATCTAAAAATCAGCATTTAATGGGTTAGTCCAAAGAAAACAGAATCAGTATGCCCATTGGTGCTTCCAAAGCCAAAAGAACAAACATTGGTGTGTACGAGGGGTGATCCAAAAGTAATTTCTTTGTAAATTTTGTATTTGTTTTTACCCATTGATGAAATTCATACCATATGTATCTACTTTTTGGCGACTTAATATTTTTAATATTGTCATTAGTTTAGTTATAAATCGTCATCATAGAAACGAATTGAGGCATAGTCAGGCGTTTATTTCAAATATCATACAGATAATAGATAACGAAAATGTGCATGACATTAATTTGGTGCTATCTTGTTCTAATTACACACTTTTAATGTTGATGTTCCATGATTACCATCATAATAGTAAAATTGTTTAGCGACGTACAAGAACAAAAAGACGTCAAATGAAACAAGAGCACCGCGTACGGCGTACGGCACAGACGCTCGACTGATAGGGAGGAAACAGAAACAACAAAAATGAGCTAAACAAAAAACCTTAACCGGACGACCACGACGCCGCCGACGTCGACGCCAGGGTCATGACAATATCTCTCGTTTTTTCCAAAGTCTAGCTAAAAATTAAAAATTGCTATATATAGTAAACTAATATCCCAAGGTCGACTAAAAACAAAATAATCCTTCGAAATGATAATTCAGTGGAGTCAATTGAGTCAAGCAGTCACTAGCGATGTATACATACACTTTTTGTCATGATTTGTGGAAAGAACTAAGTGGGGAAACTAATGTCACTTGCAAGAGAGTAAGTTCTGACGAGTTGCCATTTATTACACATCATATCAGGGACGTAGATCTTATCTACGTCCCTGATCATATGTTACGCATTTCGGTGAACAGTGGTTTTGTAATGTCTTTTAGCAATGGTTACTTGGAAAAATGATGCAAAATGTGTGTTGATATAACAGTTATTAAAATAACTATTCACGTTTTCAAACAAACTTGATTAGCTCCAAACGGCGACGTCAGAATGACATTACTACCGTGGCCCGCCCCCATAGTACTTACAATTTTCATAATCTCATAAAAAAAAAAATTCAACCAATTATTGAAATATTTGTCATATAAGAGATATGAGGACTTTTGATAACATCAGGTTTATTTTCTACAGGTTTCATTTGTGTCGAATTACAACAAAAGTCCTATTACTTTTGGATCACCCCGAGTATATTATGATGAACACACAATCTGGCAACACTAGACAAAACAAACCAATCTTAGTACCTCAGTGGGTTAGTTACTTCAGCCATGTGGTGTACATGTAACCAAGTAAACAAATACATGCCAAAAGGTTGTAACTTGTAGTTACATCCATTTTGCAAGGAGCCACTGTCTATGTAAACTGATCTGTTGCATGATAAAAACATAACTAGGCTAGTTAACATTACATATCTATTATAGTAAACTGCCCTTGTTACATATTTATCATGTGGCACATACACTATTAAAATGGCTGTGTAACTATATGATTATCAAATAGAAAGAAAAACTGTTAATCCAGATCATTGATTAAGTTACATCATGGAAAATTAACAAGTTGGCTTTGGTGAACAGTGACACTTCAGATCAGCTAGTGCATCTACAGTCTGATCAAGACCTACACTGTTCACATATTACTTACAAAAGCTTGATAGAATGTACACACTGGTCTGAACCCTCACTGTTCACAAACTTGTGACTTTTCCCATGCACAGGATCATAGGACACCAAACCACTTTGAGAATACTGATTATTTTGAGTAGGGTAAGTGTTGCCAATTTAAATTTTATACCATTTGTCATCATGTCTTTATAGCTATAATAGAATACAAATATAATTATTGATAACACAAATAATCAAGGCTAAGCAAATAATGTAAATATGATTCTTGATCTAAATTTTCTATTAGCCAAGTCTTAAGCTAAATTAGAGTATGCTTAGATGTGTTGGTGAAAGAAAGCACAACATTAATTTTTGTATTAGATAACATTAATGTGCATACATTTTCCTGAAATTCTAGTATAACTTATTACAACATACCTGCAGCAAATAACTTTGATACAGATTTATGCAAAAATATTGTAAATTAAAGTATCATTATTGATTAGAGTAGAAGAAGTTGTGGCAAAAAGAGAAATTGTGCAATTTGACCTTTTACTCCATTAGCCAAAATGTCTTAAATCCAAAAAGGGAAGAAGAAACTTTGAACAAGAGATGTTTGTCAAACATTATGCCCCCCCTGAGCACCATGTTGTCAGGAATATTAGGACAATTGAGTAAAATTTGCATGGACCGAAATGCCAGTTGATTTGTCATTTCACATTGGATGTCTATGAGTCAGTTTTAAGATTATGAACAATGTTCATTCAAAGTTTGAGGATAGTAGGTACAGTTCTTAATCCCATTGTGATGATGACTGATATTTGCAGATATTATGTATCCTCCAGGTTAGGCACTGTTGAGTTATCACTCAGACAAGCTTAAAAAAGGTTTCTGTGTTCAAGGTCACTGTGACCTTGATCTTTGACCCAATGACCTCAAAATAAATAGGGTTCATCTACTGGTCAGGCCCAACGTCAAAGTCAACTTTGAGTACCATAGGTCCAGGCATTGTTAAGTTATCACTCGGACAAGTTTAAAAAGGGTTTTTGTGTTCAAGGTCACTGTGACCTTGACCTTTGACCCAATGACCTCAAAATAAATAGGGTTCATCTACTGGTCAGGCCCAACCTCCAAGTCAACTTTGAGGACCATAGGTCCAGGCATTATTGAGTTATCACTCGGACAAGCTTAAAAAGGGTTTTTGTGTTCAAGGTCACTGTGACCTTGACCTTTGACCCAATGACCTCAAAATGAATAGGGTTCATCTCCTGGTCAGGCCAAACACCCAAGTCAAGTTTGAGGACCATAGGTCCAGGCATTGTTGAGTTATCACTCGGACAAGCTTTGGTCTACAGACGGACCGACGGACCGACAGACATGTGCAAAGCAATATACCCCTCTTCTTCGAAGGGGGCATAATAATTTCAGAAGTCATTTCTGGTGAGACGGGTCAGAATGACTATTTTACCCTGAAATTATGGGAAAACCCTACATCTGTAAGGAAAATGCATGGAGCCATGAGATTCATTTTACCTCAAATACTGTTATCGACTCTTTATATTGAAAATATATGAACTGCATCTAGCAATTTAGGATCTTATTGACTCTACTGTTCCGCATCATTTAAAATTAATAAACTTAAAACTAGCCTGACTACATTTTCATTTCATTTGGCAGGAGATAAATTTAACTTTGCCACTTTCAGGGGCATTTTCAAACATTTGCAGTAGAACTTTTTTACAAAAACATTGTAGCAAAAGGAGAAATATCCTATCAACATAAATTCCTCTTTTTACCACAATGTTTATATCTCTGTATTAAAAATCATACTTTCATGACACTAAATTACAATGACATTAGAGTATTCTAATCCATCATTCATCACAAAGACTAAATTACAATGACATTAGAGTATTTTAATCCATCATTCATCACAAAGACTAAATTACAATGACATAACACTAAATTACAATGACATTAGAGTATTTTAATCCTTCATTCATCACAAACACTAAATTACAATGACATTAGAGTATTTTAATCCATCATTCATCACAAACACTAAATTACAATGACATTAAGAGTATTTTAATCCATCATTCATCACAAACACTAAATTACAATGACATTATAGAGTATTTTAATCCACCATTCATCCCAAACACTAAATTACAATGACATTAGAGTATTTTAATCTACCGTGCTTGTTTTCTTCACCCTTAGACCGTTGGAACCTATCTGGTGAAGCATGTGACACCAGAATAGAGTCAGGCCATTGGGCTTATCTGCGCCGCCTAATACTAGTTTCCTGTTCAAATCAACAAGTTTAACGTGATATTCCTAAAATTGGCAATGAACTCTTCCAAAGGCAAAGTTGGATAAGTCCGTTTTATAAGTTCTGCATTGAAAGGTTTAAAACAAATAACAAATTGGATGGAAAATACATGTATGTCACAAAAATGAATATCTTTGTTCAAAGGTCAAGATGAGGTCAATATAGTTAAGTTATACTACAAGTCCAGTACATAGTCCCTAACCCTCACCATCTGAAGGGTTGTCGTCATCCAGTGTCCTCCCTAGAGTGGACTTCGGTCTCTCATAGGACCCCATATTTCTAGATAACCTTTGACCTGAGCTAGTCAGGTTACCTGTTCTTGCTGTCATAGAAAAAGATTAGTCAATGGAGTTAACCCTTTCCCACATACAACAAATTTGCAGCAGACTTATTAATACAGACATTTGACATCTTTGAAGCAGAAGAGGTCTTTTGAAATAATTTCATGAAATGGAGAAATTACTCAAGACGAGAAATTTCCCCTTTAAATACTATTCTCATAATTATTTCACAAATTTGCCAGCATCAACAAGAAGTGACAACAAAAGATGGGATTTTTCTCACAAACAACGCGGGTGCTGGTTAAGTCACCAGAAAGCAGACATTGAGGGTGATATATATAAGCTGTAAGCTTGTCTGGCCAATAATGTAAAATAAATAAATTTAAACTAAGTGACATAGTCCAAGTCCCAGCGAGCTAATTAAAATGAATAACTAGGAAATAAAGAAATAATGAGAAATTTGAATTCAACAGGAGTTTCAAGGAACACAAATCAATTTGTTGAATTGAGATTCCTCACCAAAAATCAAAATTGTAAAAGAACACTTTGACCACCAAGGTTTTCTAAAATGTTACTAAGTGACCTAGTTTTGAACCCTGCATGACCCAGTTTCAAACCTGACTGGAAATTGATGGAGATTAAAGTGCTGATGATTCTTCATGAAGATTGGATAAGAAATGTGGCCTTTAATGTGTTCACAATATACAGTAAGTAAGTAAAATATACCTCTAGATGCTGATCTTTCAAAATCTTGCATGTCATCTGCTGACAATTTTCCAGCCGATGCCAGCTGTTTGAGGAACCCATGTTTGTGCTGATCGAGATCTTTCTCGAGCGACTGTTGGAGCTCGGAGTTGAGCTGTTCTTTCATTTTCTCCAGCTCTAGATGCATTTCTCTTTCCAGTTCCTCCAATGCCTTCTGCTGTCTTTTCTCCATGAGAGCTTTATTCAATATGTTTGAGGCAATCCTTGAAAACAAATTCAACCTAACCTTTAAAAGACCTGCAGCAGCCATTTAAATACATCTGGGGGGAGGGGGGTAATATGTGATGTACATGTATTATTTTTGCAATAATTGAACAATAAACAAGATGACCACCTGTGGGTGCTGGACGCTTGACAGATTTTATCCTTCTACGGTTTACTTATTTTGTATAATTAATCTTCAAATTCGGAATGAATATTTAAGTATTTAAGTATCATAATAGCATCAAAACAAGATTTACCATGTGGAAATGAATCCAACATACGACATAATTAAGGAAGATCTTCAAGTCGGAAAGATGGTTGTCATAATATGTCAAAATCATAAGCAGTCTTGTGTATGGACAGCCAAATGAGATAAGCCGATTGATGCCTGTTGACCACTATATATTTAACAAATTTATCACTTTTATCCAGAAAAAACGGCTAGTTAAATATTGTAAGTTTCTGGACAATAAGTGGATGTATTGGTATAAAAAACATAGTTTTTAAAACATTTAAGTCATTACTGAGCCAAACATGTTCTCTGAATATTGACCCAAAGAGCCCTTACCACAATTCTACAAAAGGTCTACGAAAATAATTGCTACACACTAAGTTTGGTGACAATAATTCAAATGCAACAAAATTGTATTTTCCCCATTTTTCTATTTTTTAAAAAAGAATCCTTGACCTTGAACCCCAAACACAATCCCAATAAAAAGTATTTATTCATATGTATTAAAGACTTAACAATTTAGTTACATTATTTCAATTGCAACCAAAGATATTGAATATATTACCAGTGTTATCTAATTTTAGTAACAGTGACCTTGACCTTGACCCAAGGAGCCCCCAAAACACAATCCAATTAAAGATCTTCTTAGATACTTACTACAAACAGAAGTTGGTTACAAAGGTCAACTGAAAGATATTGACCCGTTTTCCTATTTTAAGAAACAGTGACCTTGACCTTGACCTAAAGTGCCCTAAAACACAATCCAATTAAAGATATATACAAATACTTCCTATACACTAAGTTTGGTTGCATTATGTTCACTGTTACAAAAATATTGTGTGTCTGAAATTTTCTAAGTTAAGAAGGGTCAATGATCCAATCAAAATACATGACAGTGTTATGTAACTTGAAGAAATTTTTCCGTCATTCTATTGTACATTTGATAGCCCACATTTACGTGACCAAAACGCAAAACTAAATCAGACGAGCTAAGGTGTTCATGTTGGAAATGGTAAAACATAAAACAATGCTGACAAAGAAGAGCAGCTACCATGTTTAATGGTAATAATACTCATGTTTTGTTCAGTGTCCACAACTACAGCTAAAAAGTATTGAATTGCCTTAAATTATCAAAACCACCTCATATAATTAATGATCTAACTCACCCGACACCAACTTGTTTTCTGTGATAATTCATTTCCTGCCTTTCTTTGGCCAGCTGCTCTCCAAGTTCCCTGTTGAAATAAATACGATAAGCTGACTACTATCATACCTGGTCATTCAAAGATGGGACTGAAGTTACTTAGCCCTTTCAAACATACAGTAGCTTACTGACGCCTCTGCAGCAAACAACTTTTGAAAACTTTTTTTAATAGTTTAACTCTCAACGAATTGTCGATGGCCTCTTCAAAATTCAAAGCTTGAACATTGATATCAGTACTCACCTCCAAAAGTTGTATTCTTCGATATAAAAATGGTCAACATTTGATATGTTGAACAACTATATTTGATAAAGGAATGATCACAGTTAGAAATGAATGTAACAAAAATTTATAAATTTATCTCAATTTCTAAAAATCAACCAAAATTCATGTTTGTTACCCCAAAAAGAAGGTCACACTCAGCATCTTCAGCATACAATATCAGGAAGGTATAAGAGGTAATTATATTCCAAATATGATAGCCGTCGCACAAGTTTTTATTGAGAAAAAGTAAGAAAAACAAGAGCTGTTGGAGGAAAATCAACATAGGTGTGATAGTTGGGTAGGCTTGTATAAAGTTTAAATGTAATACATGTAGCATTTAGGTACTTGCATGCAAAACCTTAACCAAGGTGTGACGTGGACGCCGACACCAGGGTGAGTAGTATAGCTCTCATATTCTTCGAAAGGTCGAGCTAAAGAGGGCCATAACTTGCATAAAATGCAGGATAGAGTGATTTAATTTAGTTGCACGCAAATGTTTAACCAGAATTTTTATGTAAAAAAAAAGCCATTACTTGCATAAAATGCAGGATAGAGTTATCTTACATGATAATCTACATAGGCGTGATAATTTGGTAGGATTGTATAAAGTTTCAATGCAATGCATCAAGTAAATACTGAGATATGGACTTTTAATTTAGTTGCACAAAAAACTTTAACTAGAATTTCTATGTAAAAAAAGGGCAATAACTTCCATAAAATGCAAGATAGAGTTATCTAACTTCATAATCTACATAGGTGTGATAGTTGGGTCAGGTTGTAGAAAGATTCAATGAAATGCATCAAGTAAATATTGAGATAAAGACTCTTAATTTACTTGCACGCAAAACTCTAACCAGAATTTCTAAGTAAAAAAGGGCAATAACTTACATAAAATGCAGGATAGAGTTATCTTACTTCATAATCTACATAGGTGCGATAATTGGGTAGGGTTGTAGAAAGTTTCAATGCACTACATGTAGTATTTAAGTACTTGCATGCAAAACCTTAACCAAGGTGTGACGCGGACGCCAAGGCTGACACGGGTGAGTAGTATAGCTCTCATATTCTTCGAATAGTTGAGCTAAAAATGAAAATGCCAACTTGCACTGAAACTTTAAACACCCAAAATCATGTTTTTTATCCCAAAAAGAAGGTCACACTCGGCATCTTCAGCATTCAATGTGAAGAAAGGTATAATATGTAACTATATTCCATATATGAAAGCCTTAGCACAAGTACTTATTGAGAACATTTTAAAAACATAAACGAAAATGCCAACTTTCCCTAAAACTTTAAACAACCAAAATAAAAAAAATTACGCCAAAAAGAAGGTCACACTCAGCATCTTTAGCATTCAATGTGAAAAAAATGTATAAGATGTAACTATATTTCCAAATATGAAAGCCCTAGTACAAGTACTTATGAATGAAAATGCCAACTTGCCCTAAAGCTTTAACAAGACACTAACCCGTAGTAGTAAAGCCCATATTATTCTTCAAATAGTTGAGCTACAAATCAGTATTGAAAGGGTCAAATGTTAAAGTAACCAAAATTTCACCATTTTCACCAACTTTCAACATACCTCTCTTTCTTGTATTTCTTTGCCTGTATTTTCTCGTTGATAATCTGTTCTTGTCTTTCTCGATTATATTGCATATTTTCGTTGATGTGCTCCACCTGGTTGTAATGTTGCTGAATGATCTGATCTGCCATCTGATTGGGTAATCTGCCAGAATCCAGAGTTTGCTCAAGTTGGGCCTGAAGAAACACCAATAATTGAGATGCTGTGCTCAAGGAACAATAAATTAAAAATATTAATGACAAATGTAGGTAGAGATAAATATGCACATCAATGACTGTCTGATCTAATACAAAATGTTTGGCCATTCAATGTGCAGAGGTTGCATTGGATCTACACTGGTTGCCGATACCCTAAGGATAGTTTTTGAGCGCCACTTAAATGTACAATAATGCACAGCCCAATATTATTGTATGCTGCGTTAATCCTTCATTCATACATAACAATAATGTACAGCCAAATATTAGTGTATGCTGCGTTAATCCTTCATTCATGCATAAATATTGTACAACCCAATATTATTGTATGCTGCATTATTCCTTCATTGATTAAAGGGTTTAATGTATGTTTTGGTAGAGTTATAAGAGTATAACACAAAATTGCCTTATTACTCAGCAAATAATGCCCGAAGGGTATTTTCTGAAAGTAGTTCTGTGAACTGGTCATGTGATCAATTGCAGTTATTGGAAAATAAACGCAATTCCATTTAGTCATGTGGTCGGTTTTGAACGAATCAAAATGAGCAATTCACAGTGCTTTTGAATAAACTGCAATTAAACGAAAATAATGTTCAGCCCAAAATTATAGTATGCTGCGTTAATCCTTTATTCATACATAAATAACGTACAACCCAATATTATGGTATGCTGCGTTAATCCTTCATTCATACATAAATAACGTACAACCCAATATTATAGTATGCTGCGTTAAGCCTTCATTCATACATAAATAACGTACAACCCAATATTATAGTATGCTGTGTTAATCCTTCATTCATACATAAATAACGTACAACCCAATATTATAGTATGCTGCGTTAAGCCTTCATTCATACATAAATAATGTACAACCCAATATTATGGTATGCTGCGTTAATCCTTCATTCATACATGAATAATGTACAACCCAATATTATTGTATGCTGCTTTAATCCTTTATTCATACATAAATAATGTACAGCTCAATATTATAGTATGCTGCGTTAAGCCTTCTTTCATACATAAATAACGTACACCCCAATATTATTGTATGCTGCGTTAATCCTTCATTCATACATAAATAATGTACAACCCGATATTATAGTATGAACAAAAGGAGCAAAGTCGCATTATTCAATGTTTTTCAACTAATTATCTAAATAATCTTTCAATGTTCATTGTGTAATAAGCTTGATTATTAACAGATGACACAAAATATAATGATCATGAAAATCTTTAAACAAGACCAACAGAAGCATTAGCACAGAAATACATTTATCAACATTTATTAAACTGTCTTAAGATTTGAATTGATCACACATTTGGTTTCATATTATGTGTTCCAGAAGAAACAAAATTTGGATTTTTCAAGTCTATGTTGATCAAAAACATCCTGTGGATATGGTGTGTTTGTCAATTAGTTTAGTTGTGTTTTCCCGAGGAGATTACATACTTGTATTCACTATTGTGTCTTCTGCTTGTGTTAAAACCGACAGAGTGACACTCGGACTCAGGGGCAAATTTTCTAGTTCCAGACATCCTGCTGTCTGCATGCAAGGTGTCAATCCAACAAGGGAGAATTGCATTTATTGAGAGGGATCAGTCTCTCAACCTCTTGTACTCAACTGTAAAGTGTCACTGTGGTGTGCCATTAATGATATCCAGTATCGATCCTATTTGTGTATATATGCCATTAGCAAATCTAGATGCACAAAGTGCAGTACTATAATCTGCTTTCATAAGCATGCACAATTTTGAGCTTGAAGGGAAAGCAACTGTGAGACAAGCGAATAATATGCTTGTGCATGTTATGTTCCGTTGTAGGTATGATTCCTATTTGTTAAGTTCAAACACAATGTTTGCAGCTGACATGGATTTAACCATATGCTTTGCTCTATGTATACTCTGATGAGGCCACACCTTATCAATGTCCCTCTGATCAGAACTGTTGAACGAAACTGGTCAAGGCAGTCAAGTCAACTTAGAAGCATGTCTCTTTTGGCTCTTACTTCATTCAATTTCTTTTAAAGATATAAGGTGAAATAGATTCCAAACATGTGCATTGACTTGAAACATCTTCACAGCAATGAGTCTATCCATACACCGGATATTTGTATCATCTGTTATGAAACAAGAGTTATTATAATATGCAATATGATTTGCAATGCAGTCAGGTAATCTAATACAAGTGGCCCAATGTAAAGCATAACTTCACTTGCCACAAAGCAAAATAAACCAACCAATAGCGTCTTTCTTTTGTCAAATTAATATGACATGAGGAAACTGATAGGTCCGTTTCAGATAAGAAGATTTTCCCTTTTCTTTTTTATGTAAGACAGGTGGCCCCAGGGGCGGACCCCTTTTTGACAGCAGGGGCATAATATGTACAATCTTGGAAGTGGACCACTAGACAATGCTACATACCAAATATCTAAGCTCTAGGCATTTCGGCAAGTAGATTTACAAGGTTTTTCCCTATATAACTCTATTGTAAATTGTAAACATTTCCCTGGTAGGGGTAAATTTTGAACCCAGAGGAAAACTTGAACAATCTTGGTAGAGGACCACTAGACAATTTATGCTTCACACCAAATATCTATGCTCCAGGCCTTTCAATTTCAGACAAGAATATTTTAAAAGTTTTAAAAAAACATAACAAGAGGGCCCTGGAATCGCTCACCTGATTTTATTTTTTTTACTTTAGCTATATAAGGCCCCCCCCCCCCCCTGGCGGCCATAGTTTCCGACCAATCAACTTGGCTTGAAGGAATCTGATAGAGGGTCACCCTAGGAACATTTCTACAAAATTATTTGACACTTTTGGAGGAGAAGACTTTTTAAGTTTTCACTATAGCCATATAAGGCAAAATAGCCCCGCCCCCCCCCCCCCCCCCCCCTGGTGGCCATGTTTTTTGACCAATCAAATTGGCTTGAAAGAATCTGATAGAGGGTCATTAAAGGAACATTTCTACAAAATTATTTGAAAATCGGTCTGACTGTTTCGGAGGAGAAGATTTTTTAAGTTTTCACTATAGCCATAAGGCAAAATAGCCCCGCCCCCCTGGCGGCCATGTTTTTCAACCAATCAACATGGCTTGAAGGAATCTGATAGAGGGTCATCCAATGAGCATTTCTACAAAATTATTTGAAAATCTGCCAACCAGTTTGGGAGAAGAAGATTTTTTAAGTTTTCACTAAAGCGATATAAGGCAAAATAGCCCCGCCCCCCTGGCGGCCATGTTTTTCAACCAATCAACATGGCTTGAAGGAATCTGACAGAGGGTCATCCAAGGAACATTTCTACAAAATTATTTGAAAATCTGCCAACCAGTTTGGTAGAAGAAGAATTTTGAAGTTTTTTTCATTTCGTTGCCATGGAAACCAGAATGACCCACTGGTTACTGAGGAGAAGAAGTTGACGGACGATGGACGCCGGACGCCGGACAAAAGGCGATCACAATAACTCACCTTGAGCAAAGCTCAGGTGAGCTAAAATCTCACAATATGTTTAAAAGCCATGTTAATTCATCTGTATCAGGGAAAATGTCTCCTGAGATTCACTTGACTTGAATATCGATAATCAATATTTTAATATAAACATTATATTTTGGTTTATAGCTTTGAATTATTAATGCAAATTTGGCTCACTATTTTAATTAAACTATTTTAAAGAATTTGATAATTGCAGCCCAGAATTCCTAACCAGTTCATTGACAAAATATTGTTCAACATACAGAAATTCATAACCCATTTGAACATGCACAAATTTATAAAAACTAAAATAAGATTTAAATACTAAACAGATGTAAAAAGATTTCTTAAAATTTAGACCTCAACTAGAGACTAGCCTCTAAACCAGGTTTTCCACAGTGACCTTGACCTTTGACACCAATCCTGCATTCTTATGCAAGCTATGTAGAGTCATGTATCTCTATGAAATGTTAACCCTTTCCCACCTTCAGTCATATTTTGAATCATCTGCAGTGATGACCTTACAAAACATTATGTCAAAAGAATAAATTTCAACATTTATTCTAACAGAATAGCCTAGATGTTTTCAGTCATCTGCTGCAGATATGTTTGTATGTAGGAAAAGGGAGGGTCAAAGCATCACACACTACAGTTATCTTCAGAGGTAATTTTCAGTTTTTTAAAACAACTCATTTTGAAAGGAGTTTATTATATTGACCCTTTCCCACGTACAACAAATCTGCAGTGGAAGTCTTAGAAAATGTTTGCTTAAAGATATAAGCATTACCCTTTTGTCAACATGTTTTCAAAAAAGGTCATCTGCAGATAAGTTAAAATATATCTGCAGGTGAGAAAAGGTGAAAACCTGGCTAAAAATGTAATAGGTTGTACATAAAACATGTTATAAGGAACAATTTTCTTACTTGTACTGCAATGCACAAACACCAAACATTTAGCGTCACAGCAAATAGGCTTTTAGCTGGCAAGTTATCACAGTAGAAATTATTGCAGGAAAAGAGGCAAATAAACATTGTTTAAACATTTGCAAGACAACAATTCCTTTTTAACCCTTTCCCATAAATTATACAAACAGTCTACAACAGACAGTTCTGAAAACATTCATTCAAAAATAGGTAAATAAAAGTTGATAATAAACAAGAGGGCCATGATGGCCCTATATCGCTCACCTTATTTAATAGAACTTCAATAGTTTTCAAAGTTTTATAATCTATAAATATAAGGACAAGCCCCACCCCCTTGCGGCCATGTTTTTCAACGGATCGGAAATATTTGAACAAGCTTGGTAGGGGGTGCCCCAAGGAACATTTGTGCAAAATAATTTTTAAATCGGGCCAACACTTATGAACAAGAAGATTTTTTAAGATTTGGCAATTTTCCCCTTTTCTGATGCTGCAGCAACCAAAGTTCTACTTGGCATGAAATTCTTTGAATAACTTTAAAAGGGGACCACCTAAGGACCATTTCTGTGAAATTATTTTGAAATCTGGCCAGTACTTTTGAACAAGAAGATTTTTTAAAGTTTTAACAATGCACATATAAGGAAAACAAGCCCCACCCCCTTGCGGCCATGTTTTTCAACGGATCGGAAATATTTGAACAATCTTGGTAGAGGATGCCCTAAGCAACATTTGTGCAAAATAATTTTTTAAGATTTGGCAATTTTCCCCTTTTCTGATGCCGCAACAGCCAAAGTTCTACTTGGAATTAAATTCTTTGAACAACTTTGAAAGGGGGCCACCTAAGGACCATTCCTGTGAAGTTATTTTGAAATCTGTCCATTGGTTTAGTAGAAGAAGTCATTTGTAGGAAATTGTTAACAGACGGACGCCGGACATTCAGTAATCACTGAATTATTTGAAAGTTGTCTACCAGTTTGGAAGGAGAAGAATTTCTGTTGCCATGGAAACCAAAATTCTGCATTGATCAAAAAAAAAAACAAGAGCACCGCTCGCGGGTGCCTGATGCTCGTCTGATATTATCCTTTTACTGTTTATTTATTTTAAATAAAAAATATTCAAATTCGGAAAGAATATTTACATATTATAATGACCGCACACAACTGCTAATTTTCAAGTATTGAAACAAGATTAACTATGTGGAAATAAATACAAGTTCATATACATGACAAGGAAGATCTTCACGTTGGATGCCTGTCACAATCAGTCAAGATCATGAGCTGTGTCTTGTGTATGCAATGTACAGGCAAATGATATTGGTACATTAAGTCAACTTTAACTAAAGATATTGAATATATTACTATTTTCCTATTTTTAATAACTCTGATTTAAAATATTTATAACATTATGTTTTTATTGTTTGGGAAAAAATTGAAATCAATGTAACAAACAAGAATTACGTGTAATTAAATGTCTCGCTGCCCCCTGCTTTGACTATCAATGCAAGAGTAAAAGACAAAAAGTAACATAACAAAACTTTAACTTTGAGCTAAACACTAAGTTCAAAAATACAAGAAATTAAAAAAAAATAAAAAAATAAACCTAAGCCAATATTAAACAAGAGGACAGCATGCTCGACTTTTTTGTGCTTGCCAATAAAACAATTTTTTTTGGGTGATAGAGAAAACATAAGCAAGTACTTTATCATATTATTTATAAGCAAAGTACTTTATAAGTCCTTTATAAGTCGAAAAAGAGTCATAATTCTTACAAAAACCTTTACTGGATTATGCACTCTTGACTGTTGGTGGAGGTAATGAAGGTAAAAAGATTTTTGTAAGTGTTTAAGCTATATCTCTAATTGTTTTGAAAAACATTGATTTGGTATGAAGAACTTAACCAAAATTATAAATAAAACAAGAGGGCCATGATGGCCCTCAGGAATCGCTCACCTGTTTTCACTTTAGCTATATAAGCCCCGCCCCCATAATCAACTTGGCTTAAAGGAATCTGATAGAGGGTCATCCATTTCTACAAAATTATTTGAAAATCGGCCTGACACTTTTGGAGGAGAAGTTTTCACTATTGCCATATAATACAAAATAGCCCTGCCCAATGGCGGCCATGTTTTTTGACCAATCAACATGGCTTGAAGGAATCTGAAAGTTGGTCACTCAAGGAACATTTCTACAATATTATTTGAAAATCGGCCTGACACTTTCGGAGAAGAAGATTTTTTAAGTTTTCACTATAGCCATATAAGGCAAAATAGCCCCGGCCCCCCCTGGCGGCCATGTTTTTTGACCAATGAACATGCCTTGAAGGAATCTGATAGTGGGTCACTTAAGGAACATTTCTACAAAATTATTTGAAAATCGGCCTGACACTTTCGGAGAAGATTTTTTAAGTTTTCACTATAGCCATATAAGGCAAAATAGCCCCGCCCCCCTGGTGGTCATGTTTTTTGAACAATCAACATGGCTTGAAGGAATCTGATAGAGGGTCATCCATGGAACATTTCTACAAAATTATTTGAAAATCGGCCTGACACTTTCGGAGGAGAAGATTTTTTAAGTTTTCACTAGTTTTTTTCGTTTCGTTGCCATGGCAACCAGAATTCTGCATGGATCCCAAAATGTTTAAGGTATTCTGGTGAGGACATTGAGAGGATGCTTTCTGTGAAGTTTCATCCCAGTTGACCCACCGGTTACAGAGGAGAAAATGTTGATGGACGACGGACGCCGGACATAGGGAGATCACAATAACTCACCTTGAGCACTTCGTGCACAGGTGAGCTAAAAATACAAGAAATAAAAAGCTTTTTTTTTTTAACTAAATGCAAATTTCCAAAAAAAAAGTTTTTTGTATATAAACGCAAAGTTCAAAATTACAAGAAATTTCCAAAAAAAAAAATTAGAAGCGCAAAGTTAAAAAAATACAAGAAATTAAAAGAATTTTTTTTTTGAGCTAAACCCAAAATTAAAAAAATATATATTTCAGCTAAATGTATTGAGTTGAAAAATAAAGAAATTTTTTTTTTTTTTTATGAAATTTGAAATTATTCCGACAAAATATAAAGAAGCTATGTCCAATTCTCAAAATCCACCAAAAATAAAGTGTTTTACCCCCCAAAAAGGTCACACTCAGCATCTTCAGCATACAATGTGCAGAAGGGTATTAGATGTAACTATATTCCAAAAACAAGAGCTGTCGGAGGACAGCGCGCTCGACTACATGCCGCTTATTCACATAAAGCACTATTTCATTATATTGCACTTAAGTACTATTAAATCATGTTATATACTCTATATGTAAAAGCAACTGAATAGATATACATACATTTAAATATAATTTAAAAATAAAATTTCCTAAGTCAATCAAGGGCCATTACTCCATATTTAGGATACAATGGAGTTATCTAACCTAATTGTATGATGGTCCTTAACAAATATGTGAAGTATGAAGTGATTTGAATGATGTAACTTTAACGTTGAGCTAAACGCAAATGTTAATTTTAACTGACCGAGTCCAAAATTAGCAAAACCTTAAAAAAAGGTTTTCCTAATGTTTGACACCATGCAAAACCCGTTTGATATGTTGAAGAATTATATTTGATAAATAAATGATCACAATTAGAAAGAAATGTAACCAAAAATTAAGAATTTATCTAAAATTCTCAAAATCAAACAAAAATCATGTTTTTTACCCCCTAAAAGTCACACTCAGCATCTTCAACATAGAATGTGAAGAAAGGTATTACATGTTATTATATTCCAAATATGGAAGCCCTAACACAAGTACTTATTTAGAAAAAATAGAAAATTAAATGAAAAAGCCAACTTGCCCTAAAACTTTAACCACCCAAAAGCATGTGTTTTACCGCAAACAGAAGGTCACACTCAGCATCTTCAGCATATAATATGAAGAAATGTATTAAATGTAATTATTTTCCAAATATGAAAGCCCTAGCACAAGTACTTATTCAGAAAAAGTTAAAAAAATAAAATAAAATCCTACTTGCCCCAAAACTTTAACCACCGAAAATCATGTTTTTTACCCCAAAAAGAAGGTAACACTCAGCATCTTCAGCATTCAATGTGAAGAAAGGTATAAGATGTAACTATATTCTAAATATTAAAGCCCTAGCACAAATTCTTATAGAGAAAAATTAAAAAATTAAATGAAAATGCCAACTTGCCCTAAAACTTTAACCACCCAAAATCATGTCTTTTACCCCAAAAAGAAGGTAAAACTCAGAATCTTCAGCATACAATATAAAGAAAGGTATTAGATGTAATTATATTCCAAATATGAAAGCCCTAGCACAAGTACTTATTGAGAAAAAATAAATAAACAAGATGTGTTTGTGAAACACTGATGCCCCCCAATGGCAACATCTAGGTCAAAGGTCAAGGTCGCAAGGTATACACATGTGAAATATGGTAGCATTACCTGTTATTGTTCAAAAGTAGTGGGGAAGGTTAAAAATTGAGAATGACAACATCTAGGTCAAAGGTAAAGGTCGCAAGGTCAAAAATGTTGGTACTGACAGAAAGGTCATGTCACAAGGAATACACATGTGAAATATGGTAGCCGTATCTGTTATGGTTCAAAAGTAATGGCCAAGGTTAAAGTTTTTTTCGAGAATGGCAACATCTAGGTCAAAGGTCAAGGTCGCAAGGTCAAAAATGTTGGTACTGACATGTAAAATATGGTAGCCATACCTGTTATGGTTCAAAAGTAATGGCCAAGGTTAAAGTTTTTTTCGAGAATGGCAACATCTAGGTCAAGGTCAAGGTCGCAAGGTACTGACAGAAAGGTCATGTCACAAGGAATACACATGTGAAATATGGTAGCCATACCTGTTATGGTTCAAAAGAAATGGCCAAGGTTAAAGTTTTTTTCGAGAATGGCAACATCTAGGTCAAGGTCAAGGTCGCAAGGTGAAAAATGTTGGTACTGACAGAAAGGTCATGTCACAAGGAATACACATGTGAAATATGGTAGCCGTATCTGTTATGGTTCAAAAGTAATGGCCAAGGTTAAAGTTTTTTTCGAGAATGGCAACATCTAGGTCAAAGGTCAAGGTCGCAAGGACAAAAATGTTGGTACTGACAGAAAGGTCATGTCACAAGGAATACACATGTGAAATATGGTAGCCGTACCTGTTATGGTTCAAAAGAAATGGCCAAGGTTAAAGTTTTTTTTTAGTATGGCAACATCTAGGTCAAAGGTCAAGGTCGCAAGGTCAAAAATGTTGGTACTGACAGAAAGGTCATGTCACAAGGAATACACATGTGAAATATGGTAGCCGTACCTGTTATGGTTCAAAAGTAATGGCCAAGGTTAAAGTTTTTTTCGAGAATGGCAACCTCTAGGTCAAAGGTCAAGGTCGCAAGGTCTAAAATTTTGGTACTGACAGAAAGGTCATGTCACAAGGAATACACATGTGAAATATGGTAGCCGTACCTGTTATGGTTCAAAAGTAGTGGTCAAGGTTAAAGTTTTTTTTGTGCAGACAGACAGACAGACCAACAGACCAACCAACCAACAGACAGGCCAAAAACTATATGCCCACCGAATCGGAGATTCCGGGGGCATAAAAAAATAAAATCCAACTTGCCCTAAAACTTTAACCCCCGAAAATCATGTTTTTTACCCCAAAAAGAAGGTCACACTCAGCATCTTCAGCATTCAATGTGAAGAAAAGTATAAGATGTAACTATATTCTAAATATTAAAGCCCTAGCACAAATTCTTATAGAGAAAAATTAAAAAATTAAATGAAAATGCCAACTTGCCCTAAAACTTTAACCACCCAAAATCATGTCTTTTACCCCAAAAAGAAGGTAAAACTCAGAATCTTCAGCATACAATATAAAGAAAGGTATTAGATGTAATTATATTCCAAATATGAAAGCCCTAGCACAAGTACTTATTGAGAAAAAAAAAATAAAAAAAAATAAAATCCAACTTGCCCTAAAACTTTAACCCCCGAAAATCATGTTTTTTTCCCCAAAAGGAAGGTCACACTCTGCATCTTTAGCATTCAATGTGAAGAAAGGTATAAGATGTAACTATATTCCAAATATGAAAGCCCTAGCACAAATACTTATGAATGAAAATCCCAACTTGCCCTAAAACTTTAACCGGACGCCGACGGAGACGGAGACGCCGACGCCGGGGCGAGTAGTAAAGCTCTCATATTCTTCGAATAGTCGAGCTAATGAAAGCCCTAGTACCAGTTCTTGTTGAGAAAAATAAAATAAAAATTAACGTTGAGCTAAACGCCAAGTTAAAAAAAACAAGAAATGAAAAAGCAAAAAATCCAAATGTTTGACCCAAACATCCCGTTTGATATGTTGAAGTACATTATTTATGAAATATGTGTGCATAATTTGAAATCAATCTAACAAAAAATGAGGGAGCTATGTCCAAATCTCAAAGTCAACTAAAAACCATCAAAATCAGGTTTTTTAACCCAAAAAGAAGGTCAAACTCAGTATCTTTAGCATACAATGTGAAGAAGGGTATTAGATGAAAATAGAGCTTAAAATTTGGAAAATCATGGGGTAAAAGTTAATGTTATTCCCAAAATGTATAGAAAAATATATCTTATTATAGTTTATATAAATTCAACTTTTGCATGATGATTCTATAATAAAGTCAGTTTACTCTATTTCTATGTTAACTGACCTTGGTATGTATTCATCATGTGACAAGTTCATTGAAGCGGACAATATCAACTTTTTTATCTGGATAAGCAAGAGATTAAAGATCTGATCGAGGTTTTAAAAAAATACATAGAAGATCCCTTTTGCCATTTCAACACAGTGCCTAGAAATACCTGTGATTTTTTCTTTTCCTGTAATTTGTAGTAAAAGTAGTACATAAACAAAAACCACTGCTCTCAAACTATACATATGCACTTAGTCAAGCAAAATGGGTTTCTTGTAATTTCAGTGTTTCCATATAGAAAAATTTATCTTTGCATAACAATCATGTCTGTAGTGGGTTTTTTCAAAGTAAAAAAGGGGCCTGTATATATATATGCCTTTACCAGTGGAACATGACATCAAAAGTCTTTTGAAAATATTGTGGGAAAAGCAAAAATTGAATTGTCACAGTCACCTGACTGATAATATATGTAAAATTGGTCAAATGTTTTGCTCTCAATATTTTTGGGTCACCTACCTTCACTTTACTGACACGTTGACAGGTGACAAATGTGTTGCTTGGAACACATTTGTTTGATTGAGTTGTTTGCACCATACTTGTTTTTGATTAAGTTGTTTGGACCATTTGTTTGATTAAGTTCCATGGAACACATTTGATTGATTAAGTTCATTTGACCACATTTGTTTGATTAAATTCCTTAGAACACATTTGTTTGATTAAGTTCCATGAAACTCATTTGTTTGATTAAGTTTCTTGGAACACATTTGTTTGATTAAATTCCTTGGAACACATTTGTGTGATTAAGTTCCTTGGATCATATTTGTTTGATTAAGTTATTTGGACCATTTGTTTGATCAAGTTCCTTGGAACACATTTGTTTGATTAAGTTCCTTGGAACACATTTTTTTTATTAAGTTCATTGAAACACATTTGTTTGATTAAGTTCCTTTGAGCACATTTGTTTGATTAAGTTCCTATGAACATATTTGTTTGATTCAGTTCCTTTGAACACATTTGTTTGATCAAGTTCCCTGGAACAAATTTGTTTGATTAAGTTCCTTGGAACACATTTGTTTGACTAAGTACCTTGGACTATTTGTTGAATAAAGTTCCTTGGACCCTTTGCTTGATCAAGTTCATTGGAACATATTAGTTTGATTAAGTTCCTCGGACCACATATGTTTGATTAAGTTCCTTGGACCCTTTGTTTGATAAAGTTCCCTGGAACAAATTTGTTTGATAAAGTTCCTTCGAACACATTTGTTTGATTAAGTACCTTGGACTATTTGTTTGATTAAGTTCCTTGGACCCTTTGTTTGATCAAGTTCATTGGAATATATTTGTTAGATTAAGTTCCTTGGAACACATTTTTTTTTATTAAGTTCCTTGGAACACATTTGTTTGATTAAGTTCCTTGGAGCAAATTTGTTTGATTAAGTTCCTTGGAACACATTTGTTTCATTAAGTTCCTTGGATCACATTTGTTTGATTAAGTTCCTTGGAACATTTTTTTTTGATTAAGTTCCTTGGACCATTTCTTTGATTAACTTCCTTGGACCACATTTGTTTGATTAAGTTCCTTGGACAATTTGTTTGGTTAAGACACTTGGAACACATTTGTTTGAGCAAGTTCCTTTGAACACATTTGTTTGATTAAGTTCCTATGAACACATTTGTTTGATTCAGTTCCTTTGAACACATTTGTTTGATCAAGTTCCCTGGAACAAATTTGTTTGATTAAGTTCCTTGGAACACATTTATTTGACTAAGTACCTTGGACTATTTGTTTGATAAAGTTCCTTGGACCCTTTGCTTGATCAAGTTCATTGGAACATATTAGTTTGATTAAGTTCCTCGGACCACATATGTTTGATTAAGTTCCTTGGACCCTTTGTTTGATAAAGTTCCCTGGAACAAATTTGTTTGATAAAGTTCCTTCGAACACATTTGTTTGATTAAGTACCTTGGACTATTTGTTTGATTAAGATCCTTGGACCCTTTGTTTGATTAAGTTCATTGGAATATATTTGTTAGATTAAGTTCCCTGGAACACATTTTTTTTTAAAGTTCATTGGAACACATTTGTTTGATTAAGTTCCTTGGAGCAAATTTGTTTGATTAAGTTCCTTGGAACACATTTGTTTCATTAAGTTCCTTGGATCACATTTGTTTGATTAAGTTCCTTGGAACAATTTTTTTTGATTAAGTTCCTTGGAACAAATTTTTTTGATTAAGTTCCTTGGACCATTTCTTTGATTAACTTCCTTTGACCACATTTTTTGATTAAGTTCCTTGGACCATTTGTTTGATTAAGTTCCTTGGGACACATTTGTTTGATTAAGTTTCTTGGAAGACATTTGTTTGATTAAGTTCCTTGGACCACATCTGTTTTATTAAGTTCCTTGGACCATATGTTTGATTTAGTTCCTTGGAACACATTTGTTTGATTAAGTTATTTGGACCATTTCTTTGATCAAGTTCATTGGATCACATTTGTTTGATTAAGTTCCTTGGATAATTTGTTTGATTAGGACCCTTGGAATACATTTGTTTGAGCAAGTTCCTTGGAACACATTAATTTGATTAAGTTCCTTGGAACACATTTGTTTGATTAAGTTTCTTGGAAGACATTTGTTTGATTAAGTTCCTTGGACCACATTTGTTTGATGAAGTTCCTTAGACCATATGTTTGATTTAGTTCCTTGGAACACATTTGTTTGATTAAGATCTTTGAAACACATTTGTTTGATTAAGTTCCTTGAAGCACATTTGTTCAATTAAGTTCCTTGGAAATCATTTGTTTAATTAAGTTTCTTGGAACACATTTGTTTGATTAAGTTTTTTGGAAGACATTTGTTTGATTAAGTTCCTTCGAACATTTGTTTTATCAAGTTCCTTGGAACACATTTGTTTGATTTAGTTCTTTGAAACACATTTGTTTGATTAAGTTCCTTGGACAATTTGTTTGATTAAGACCCTTGGAACACATTTGTTTGATTAAGTTCCTTGGAACACATTTGTTTGATTCAGTTCCTTGGGACACGTTTGTTTGATTAAGTTTCTTGGAAGACATTTGATTGATTAAGTTCCTTGGACCACATTTGTTTGATTAAGTTCCTTGGACCATTTGTTTGATTTAATTCCCTGGAACATTTTTTTGGAAGACATTTGTTTGATTAAGTTCCTTCGAACATTTGTTTGATCAAGTTCCTCGGAACACATTTGTTTGATTAAGTTCTTTGAAACACATTTGTTTGATTAAGTTCCTTGGACAATTTGTTTGATTAAGACCCTTGGAACACATTTGTTTGATTAATTTCCTTGGAACACATTTGTTTGATTCAGTTCCTTGGGACACGTTTGTTTGATTAAGTTTCTTGGAAGACATTTGATTGATTAAGTTCCTTGGACCACATTTGTTTGATTAAGTTCCTTGGACCATTTGTTTGATTTAATTCCTTGGAACACATTTGTTTGATTAAGTTCTTTGAAACACATTTGTATGATTAAGTTCCTTGGACAATTTGTTTGATTAAGTTCTTTGGACCACATTTGTATTAGCAAGTTCCGTTGTCCACATTTGTTTGATTAAGTTCCTTGGACCATTTGTTTGATTTAATTCCTTGGAAAACATTTGTTTGATTAAGTTCTTTGAAATCCATTTGTTTGATTAAGTTCCTTCAACATTTTGTTTGATTAAGACTCTTGGAACACATTTGTTTGATCAAGTTCCTTGGAACACATTTGTTTGATTAAGTTCCTTGGAACACATTTGTTTGATTAAGCTCCGTGGAACACATTTTTTTGAATAAGTTCCTGGGACCATTTGTTTGATTAATTTCTTTGATTAAGTTTCTTGGAAGACATTTGTTTGATTAAGTTCCTTGGAGCACATTTGTTTGATTAAGTTCCTTGGAACACATTTTTTTGATTAAGTTCGTTGGACCATTTGTTTGATCAAGTTCCCTGGAACAAATTTGTTTGATTAAGTTCCTTTGAACACATTTGTTTGATTTAGTACCTTGGACTATTTGTTTGATTAAGTTCCTTGGACCATTTGTTTGACAAGTTCATTGGAACACATTTGTTTGATAAAGTTCCTTGGACACATTTGTTTGATTAAGTTCCTTGGACCATTTGTTTGATTAAGTTCCTTGGAACACATTTATTTGATTAAGTTCTTTGGACCATTTGATTGATTAAATTCCTTGGAACACATTTCTTTGATTGAGTTCCTTGGACCATTTGTTTTCTTAAGTTGTTTGCTGCTTTGTGCATCAGAAGTTGTCTGAATGTAGGAAAGGGTTAAACTATTCTACAACCATGAATTAATCAATGTTCTGATGAAAATGCAATATATGATTTAGAATATTTTTTTCAGAACAATGTGAATACCCTAAAGCTAAATTGTTTAACCCCTTTCTAACAGGACAACTTTTGAAAACACTGTTGTCATAATGAGCCATTTCACCTTTTGCCACAATGAGTTTTCGAATTGTTGACTGGATGTTTTCAAAGTCATCTGCTGCAGATTTATTGCATGTGAGAAAGGGTTGATCTAAGTAATTTTTAAAGTTCAAAGGCATCAAATCTGCTTAGAAACATATTCTATGTTAACCCTTTCCAAAATACAACAAATCTGCAGCAGATGACTTTGAAACATCTACAGGTAGGCAAAACTATGGAAAATCTCTGTAATGTGACTTTGAAAAGTCTGGGCAAATATAAAGAAAATCCCTATAAATAAAAGTTCAAAGATATAATAAGCCTAAACACATTTTAGCAAAAGGAGAAAGTGGTAATTAAGATCACCTTTTGCCACAATGTTTTAAAAATGTGTCTGCTATATACAAGTTTGTACATCGATTGTTATTAATACACAAGAATAATGTTTATGTAATTGGGGAAGGGATAAAAAACTAGGTACCTGTAATATTTGAAGTGTCTTGTCTTGTTTCTGAAGAACAGCTTGCCTTCTGGCCTGGCCCACCTGTGAATTATCATTTCAAAACAGTGTAGGAAAAGCAGCGGTGTATAATTAGAGTTCCATGCATATTTCATTTTATTAAGTCTGTATTGATCCTTCAAACACTATGATTTATTTCAGGTTTAATTTATTTGGATGAGAAATATTTACTTAATCTTAGCATGGGCATGCAAAGTCAGAGCGAGAGTTTTTGTAGATTTCTAGGCACAGATATGGAATAAATGTGTAATGATTGAATGGCACAATGCTTTCAAAAGTCATCTGCTGCCGATGCATTTATATGAAGGAAATCTTTAAAAGATCAAATTTGTTTGGAAAGTAACAAAATGAAAACTAAGTGCTGTGATGGCCTACAGAACACCTCAGTCTTGTATTAAGGATGTAAATGCTGTTAAATAGAACAACAAAATAAATATTGATGATTTTACCCTTTCTTACTTGCAACTGCATTTTCACACATCAGCAGCAGATGACTTTTGTAAACATTGTGGCGAAAGGAGAAATTGCTTTTGATGAGCAATTTCTCCTTTTGCCACAAAGTTTTCAACTCTATTTCCCAAATCATTTCCTAGATATTTTCAAAAACATCTGCTGCAATTGTTTAGTATGTGGGAAAGGGTTAACATTCAACACATCTTCAACAGACAACTTTGAATACATCAAGACAAGAGAATCAACAAATTGTAATTATTGAAAAGAATTGAAATAATGTGGCATACAAAAAATTTCTGCTTGAAGGAAAATGTTTATATTGTTCATGTAGCAGACAGTTATAACTTGACACTTTTAAATTACATCATAAAAGTACATAAAACTTCATATTTGATGCCTCAGTAGGAGACTTGTTAAAAAAACAATGGAAAAGGAAACAAATTGCTCATTCATGGCAACTTTTCTTTCAGCCCAGTATTTTGAACTCTGTATCATAAACAGTTAAGTTGCAATATATTTTTTTTTTCATCAGCAAAGTCTTTGAGACTTCAGATTATGATTTTAATCACAAACCTCTAATCTTATCAACTAATCAGAAGAGCTGATTCATAAGATAATAATTATAATCACAAACCTCTAAACGACCAATCAGAGGAGCTGATACATCAGATAATAATTATAATCACAAACCTCTAATCGACCAATCAGAAGAGCCAGATTCCTTTCCTGCAGTTCCAGGGCTTCTTTGGTTTCCTGTGCCAGACTCTTTCTAAGTCTGTTTTCTGCATCCTTCTTCTCCTTTTCAAACAGAGCCATTTCAACATCCTTTTGTTTAAAAATATTCCATATTGTATTACAAATCAAGTGTAGCTCCTAATAAGGTGCGTAGTTCATGTTCTTAAACCTAACGTTAACCCTTTTCAACTTGAAGCATCTGAAGCAGACGACCTTAAAAGCATGATGGCAAAAGCAGAAGTTGTTCCTTTAGAGCTATATTTTACTTTGTCGCAATATTTTCAACTTTATTCAATAGTTATACTTTCACTTGTAGAGAATTTCCATCTTTTAGAATAGTAGTTGTTCAAAGTTGTCAAGTGCAGATTTGTTAAATGTTGGTCGTCTTCCAAATTCACAAAAGTACTGCGGAACTCAAAGGGATTGTCTCATTGACTCAAATTTCTTATGGTTAATATGCTTAACCATTTCCAACATCCAAAGAAATTCAGCAGACAGCTTTGAAAACATCTGGGCAAAGGTATAGAAAATCTTCTTTACAATAACTCACCTTGAGCACTACGTGATCTGGTGAGCTAAAAACAAGAGGGCCGAGATGGCCCTAAATCGATCACCTGAATATTTTTAAAGTGTTTACCTAAACGAGTCTATGTAAAACAAGTGATCCCCAGGGTGGGGCTATTTTTGACACCAGGGCTATAATTTGACTAATCTTGGTAGAGATCCACTAGATGAAGTTAGATTTCAAATATCAACTTTCAGACAAGATTTTTTAAAAGTTTTTCCCTATACAAGTATAATATTATGTAAAACAAGTGACCCGGAATGGGGCCATTTTTTACCCCAGGGTTTTAATTTGAAAAATCTTGGTAGAGGTCAACTAGATGAAGCTACATACCAAATATCAAAAGCCTGGACATTCTACCTTCAGAGAAGAAATTTTTTAAATTTTTTTCCTATACGAGTCTTCATAAAACAAGTGATCCCCCCCGGCTAGGGCCATTTTTTTACCCCAGGGCTATAATTTGAACAAGATTGGTAAAAGGTCCAATAGATGAAGCTACATACCAAATATCAAAGGCCTGGGCCTTCTACTTTTAGACAAAAAGTTTTTGCTCTATATGAGTCTATGTAAAACAAGTGACCCCGGGCAGGAGTCATTTTTGACCCCAGGACTATAAATTGAACAATCTTGATAGAAGTCCACTTCATCAAGCTACATACCAAATATCAAAGGCCTGAGGCCTTCTACTTTTAGACAAGATGTTTTTATATTTTTTTTCCGTATACAAGTCTGTAAATGAGTGACCCCCGTGGAGGGGTAATTTTTGACCCCAGGGCTATAATTTGAACAATCTTGGTAGAGTTTAACTAGAAGATGCTACATACTAAATATCAAAGGCATAGGCCTTCTACTTTCAGAATAGAAGATTTTTTTAATTTCCCCTATTTGAACCAGAGTTCTCAATGGAATTTAAATCTTTGAACAATTTTGAAAGAGGGCCACCAAAGGAACATTCCTGTTAAGTTTGGTTGAAATTGGTCCTGTGGTTAAGGAGAAGATGATGTTTAAAGCTAAAAGTTAAAGACGGACGACAGATGACGGACGATGGATGACGGACAACGGATGACGGACAGAGATTGATCAGAATAGTTATGTTCTCTTGTCTGTTGATGGAGGTAATGATGCTAAACAAGTATTGTAAGTTTCAAACAATACCTTTAATGGTTTTGAAAAAAGTGAGGTGGTACAAAAACTTTACCAAGGTGTGACACCAACGCCGATGCCGAAGCGAGTAAGGAGAGTAAGGAGAGCTTGCCGTTTTTTCGAAAATTTAAGCTAAAAATGTTATGAAAAAATTAACTTTATTCAGAAAGTTTTGAAATTAGAAGATAAAAGAAAAAACAGTTTACCTTATATATAATGACATTTTTTCAAGGCAAAAATATGGAACATCTCTATGAATGAAAGTGTAATTACTTAAAAGAGTTCAAACATAATTGCCAATGGGGAAATTGTTCATTATGAGCAATTTCTTCTTTTGCCTCAATGTTTTAAAAAGTTGTCTACTGCAGATGCATAATAAAAGCTTCTGTAATTGGTAAAAAGGTTTACCATTTTCTTTTGTATCTGTTGCTTTTCTTTATCTGAAACACTGCCATTGTCTTCTGCTGCTTCTTGCTGTGCTATAAGCTCTGACAACCTAGCTTTTCTCTGTGCCATCTTCTCTTCAAGTCTGTGTTAAAAACAATTTATTGGAAAACAAATCAGCAGCAGATGACTTTGCAAACATCTAGGCAAAACTTTGGAAAACTTTGAAAAAAGAAAGTATAATTCTTGAATAAAGTTGAAACAGTGTGGTATATGTAGAAATTGCTCATAAAGTGTTGACCCTGCTCTCAAGGACGTTTGTAACATGAGGCCAGCACTCTATCTCGGAGACACCTTCCCAAAGATATGTAAAACATTTGCATTGTTTGTTTTTTGTTTATATCTATGAAACTGTGAAGCTTGCAAACTATTTTCTTTTTTTAAATATGTAACTTTATTAGCCACATGCATTGGTATGTTGATGGACGACCGGTCACAATAACCCATTCTAAGCATCTGGCTCAGGTGAGCTTAAAACAGGGGAAAGTCTGCTCCCTGCTTCCCTTGTGACTAGAAAAAACAGGGGTCAGTCTACACCCTATTTCACTCGTTAATAGGAAAACAGGGGTCAGTCTGCTCCCTATTTCACTCGCTAATAGGAAACAGGGGTCGGTCTGCTCCCTGCTTCCCTTGTGACTAGAAAAAACAGGGGTCAGTCTACACCCTATTTCACTTGCTAATAGGAAAACAGGGGTCAGTTTGCTGCCTGCTTCCCTTGTGACTAGAAACTAGAATGGAGTGCTCCCCGGAGCACGTGTGTCACCTGCCTTGTCAGAAAATTTTAATTTTTGACAGAAAAGGGGCAATAACTCTGATATAAAAATATTTGGATTATCCCCCTTTTGTGAACCAATCACACACATTGATATAAACATTTGTCAGAAGTTTCAATGTAATCCTTTGAGTAGAAAAAAAGTTATTTGAAAACGTGACGAAAAAGTGTGATGGACAGACAGACGGACGGACGGACGGACTCATGGGAGAGTACTTGTGGGGTTATTTCGTTTGATGGTTTTTTTGTTTACCCAGGGATCATGAATAATTAAATTTAATTTCGCGCTAAATGACCTTAGCTGTCGATGCGCCATAAAACAATATACATTCATTCATTCATTCCTTTTGCCACAATTTTTTCGACTTTTAGTCATAGGTTATCAATTCAATTATAGAGATTTTCTATTATTTGACAACAAATGTTCAAAGTTGTCTGCTGCAGAATTGTTGTATGAGGGAAAGGGTTAATAAGTAACATAATAACTAGATAAGATTTGTGTTACCACTTATTTGATGTTTTCGTAACGTAAGACTAAAAACAGGCATGAAAGTGCCCAGAACTGCCACCCGTTACCTTTTCAAGCTTTTAACATTAACAGGTTATCTAGTTATGGTTTGCGAATTTCACTTAATAAGTAACATACTATCTGGTTAACTAGATAAGATTTGTGTTGCCAGTTATAAATAAATAGATGTATACGCCAATTAACTGACAACTGAAACCCTATCTAGTTAACTACTTATTATTTCATAATAACTGGTTATCTAGATAAGATTCGTGTTGCAAGTTATGAAACAAGAGCTGTCGGAGGACAGCGTGCTCGACTTTACAACGCTTATTCACTTAAGCTCTATTTCAGTATATTGCCTTTAAGAACTATTAAATGATATATACTTTTTTTGTTAAAGCAACTGAATAGATACATACATTTAAATATAGATAATTTAAAAAATCAAATTTCCTAAGTCAATGAAAGGCCATAACTCCATATTTAGGATACAATGGAGTTATGTTACCTAATTCTGTGATGGTCCTCAAAACATGTGTGAAGTGATTTGAATGAAGGGTATTGGAGTTATAAATGAAAATGCCAGCTTGCCCTAAAACATTAACCGGACACAGACACCGGAGCGAGTAGTAAAGTCCTCATTTTCTTCGAATAGTCGAGCTTAAAACGAAACTTTAATGTTGAGCTAAATGCAAATGTTAAAACTGACTGAAGAGTCCAAAAATAGGTTTTGCAAATGTTTGACACCAAAACCCACTTGATATGTTGAAGAGATATGTTTGATAAATGAATGATCACAATTAGAAAGGAATGTAACCAAAAATTATGAATTTATCTCTAATTCTCAAAATCAACCAAAACTCATGTTTTTTACCCCAAAAAGAGGGTCACACTCAGCATCTTCAGCATTCAATGTGAAGAAAGTTATAAGATGTAACTATATTCTAAATATGAAAGCCCTAGCACAAATACTTAAATGAAAATGCCAACTTGCCCTCAAACTTTAACCGGACGCCCACGGTAACACGAATCTTATCTAGTTAACCAGTTATTATGTGTAATAATAAGTACTTAACTAGATAGGATTTCAGTTGTAAGTTAATGGATGTACAAATCCATTTAGTGGTAACTCGCAACTTGATTCTTATCTAGTTAATCACTTTCATGTTGCTTATTAAGTGAAATTCGCAAACCTATTAGTGTTGCACAGTACAGAATAAACATGTAATGGGTGGCAGTTCTGGGCACTCTCATGCCTGTTTTAAAGAACTTTATAAGTCACTTAAGGGTCATAATTCTAACAAAAAAATTCACTGAATTATGCTCCCTTGGCTGTTGGTGGAGGTAATGATGGTAAAAAGATAGTATAAGTGTTTAAGCTATATCTCTAATTGTTTTTAAAAAAAATTGATTTTGTATGAATTTTAAGTCGAAAGAAGGCCATAATTCTTACAAAAACCTTGACAGAGTTATGTACTCTTGTCTGTGGATGGAGGTTATAATGGTAAATAAGCATTGTAAGTGAATAAGTTTTATCTCAAATGGTTTTGAAAAAAAGTGGGGTGGTACAAAAAACTTAATTATAATTCTAAGTCGAAAAAGGGCCATAATTCTTACAAAAACCTTGACAGAGTTATGTTCTTTTGTCTGTTGATGGAGGTAATGATAGTAAATAAGTGTTCTAAGTTTGAAAGCAATACCTGTAATGGTTTTGACAAAAAAGGGTGTTGGTACAAAAACCTTAATCAAGGTGTAACACCAATGCCGACGCCAAGGCGAGTAGTATAGCTAGCCTCTTCTTCAAAAAGTCGAGCTAAAAAGTAATAGTTATAACAAGAGTGGATCGCTCACCTGATTTTTTTATTTTTCACTTAAGCCATATAACCCTGCCCCCTGGTGTCCAGAGTTTTTGACCTAGGAACATTTCTACAAAATTATTTGAAAAACGGCCTTACACTTTCGGAGAAGAAGATTTTTTAAGTTTTCACTTTAGCCATATACGGCAAAATAGTCCCGGCCTGTGGTGGCCATGTTTTTCGACCCATCAACATGGCTTGAAGGAATCTGATAGTGGGTCAACCTAGGAACATTTCTAAACAAAATATTTGAAAATCGGCCTGACACTTTCAGAGAAAAAGATTTTATCAGTTTTCACTATAGCCATATAAGTCAAAATAGCCCCGCCCACTTGTGACCATGTTTTTTGAACAATCAAAATGGCTTGAAGGAATCTGATAAAGGGTCACCCAAGAAACATTTCTACAAAATTATTTGAAAATCGGCCTGTAACTTTTAAGAGAAGAAGATTTTTTAAGTTTCCACTATAGCCATATAAGGCAAAAGAGCCCCGCCCCCTGGCAGCCATGTTTTTTTACCAATGACTTGAAGGAATCTGATAGAGGGTCTCCCACGGAACATTTCTACAAAATTATTTGAAAATCGGCCAACCAGTTTGGGAGAAGAAAAAAAAAAACTTTTTTCATTTGGTTGCCATGGAAACCAGAATTCTGCATGGATCCCAAAAAATTGAAGGAATTCTGGCTGGACAAAAGGCGATCAGAATAATTCACCTTGAGAACTTCGTGCTCAGGTGAGCGAAAAAAGGATGGAAATAAATGTTACTACTCAACAAGTAATTTGATGAAAGTAACTGTATAATCGTCCTTTCAGCCATGAATAAGTATCACATTAATAGAGGTGACATAATATATGACATCATTTCATATAATCCTGGCAATAGATATTATCCAATAGGAAAAATCTTCTATATCAGTCTATAAATCTTCGTACTATAATTTATGATATCTTTTTTTGAAAGCATGCACTATAACCATAGAATTAATCTTTATACCTTAAGGTTCACTCCAATTCTAAGAAACTTACTTCATTTTTTGTGTCAATTTACTCCTTGCCAGTTGGTTGTTCAGTGCAATCATGTTTCTTTCATGTTCACGAAGGATCTTTTCTTTGGCGCTAAAGGAAATATACCAAAATAAAATAGTTACCATATCAAAAGTGTTTATGAGTGGCGCTCCACGAAACAAACTGTAAAGTAATTGTAGATCAAGATCAGTCAGTGCACAACTAATGAAATTCACCTATCTCCATTCATCCCCATTTTATTAGGGAATATAATATATGTCCAGAAATAAATCCAAAAAGCGTCTGAAAGAAGAGAACTGAATGTTTGTGGTAGTCTATATCTCCCAAAAAATGTCCAAAAAATCAACACCTAATAGTTATTAGTAAAGACTCTCAATAAAATATTCACCGATCAGCATTCATCACCGTTTAAATAATGAACATAATATACGTCCAAAAAGATAAATCCAAAAAGCTTCAGAAAGTTGAGCACTGGGTGTTTATTATAAACTCTCAATGACGATTAAATAAAGGGTTCGATTAACTCTAACTGAGAACATCAATAATTCTCTCCCAGTGCACTTGCACACTGAAGCTTCACTCACAGGGACGTGCTCCTCTTAAAAAAAATATGATCCTATGCATAAATATCAATATATACTAAAACTACATAATAAATCGCCACCTTTCAATTCTTTAACACAAGTTTATTAAAAACCGACTAAATCCAGTTAAATTTCATCCAAACTAGCTTATTGCGAAGGAGATATGACTGGTTGTACATACAATCTCAGTGAAGCACAGAGACGTGCTCCTCTAAAAAATATATGACCCTATGCAAAAATATCAATACAGACCAGTTTATATCATATATTTATTTGAATGACTAAATCAAGCCAACAAGTCAAGCTTCTTTCAAGTAAGTTGGATTAATTCTGTGAAAATACCCAGTCGGCTATTCATTTCAATGACAGGCCGTGGCGATCTCTTAATATCGGTGGCTTAGTCAGAAAAACATTTAATTTTTTTGACTCGCAAATAAGAGCCCAGTTCATTCTCGAAATTTTAAAGGAGAAAACATGTGTCATATAATCGAGGTTATACAGTAATAATTTGATATTTTAATTCAGTGACATGATTTACTAGTTATTTATACAATAATTGACATTTGCCGGATTAAACGAAAATGAAACTTTGGAACTTTGGATTCCACAAAGATCACACTTTGCTTGTGCAACAGTGCCCTAAACAAGTAGATGGACAAGATTCTACATTCGGAAGGGTTAAAATACTTTTATCCGGTTTAATGAATAGCCAAAACATGGGTATGATCCAAATCTAAAGGAAATATCAGTGGAAATAGTTGCTTAAGACGGATCACTTTAGTAAATATTGCTGGAAGATGGTTGGTTAAGTCAGATCACTATAGTAAATATTGCTAGGAAATGGTTGGTTAAGTCTGGTCACTATAGTAAATATTGCTAGGAAATGGTTGGTTAGGTCTGATCACTATAGTAAATAGTGCTGGGAAATGGTTGGTTAAGTCTGATCACTATAGTAAATATTGCTGAGAAATGGTTGGTTAAGTCTGATCACTATAGTAAATATTGCTAGGAAATGGTTGGTTAAGTCTGATCACTATAATAAATATTGCTAGGAAATGGTTGGTTAAGTCTGATCACTATAGTAAATATTGCTGGGAAATGGTTGGTTAAGTCTGATCACTATGATAAATATTGCTAGGAAATGGTTGGTTAAGTCTGATCACTATAGTAAATGTTGTTGGGAAATGGTTGGTTAAGTCAGATCACTATAGTAAATATTTTTGGGAAATGGTTGGCTAAGTCTGATCACTATGATAAATATTTCTGGGAAATGGTTGGTTAAGTCTGATCACTATGATAAATATTGCTGGGAAATGGTTGATTAAGTCTGATCACTATGATAAATATTGCTGGGAAATGGTTGAGTCTGATCACTATGATAAATATTGCTGGGAAATGGTTGGTTAAGTCTGATCACTATGCTAAATATTGCTGGGAAATGGTTGGTTAAGTCTGATCACTATAGTAAATATTGCTGGGAAATGGTCGGTTAAGTCTGATCACTATAGTAAATATTGCTGGGAAATGGTTGGTTAAGTCTGATCTATATAGTAAATATTGTTTGGAAATGGTTGGTTAAGTCTGATCACTATAGTAAATATTGCTAGGAAACGGTTGGTTAAGTCTGATCAATATAGTAAATATTGCTGGGAAATGGTTGGTTAAGTCTGATCACTATAGTAAATGTTGCTGGGATATGGTTGGTTAAGTCTGATCACTATAGTAAATATTGATGGGAAATGGTTGGTTAAGTCTGATCAATATAGTAAATATTGTTGGGAAATGGTTGGTTAAGTCTGATCACTATGATAAATATTGCTGGGAAATGGTTGGTTAAGTCTGATCAATATAGTAAATATTGCTGGGAAATGGTTGGTCAAGTCTGATCACTAAAGTAAATATTGCTGGGAAATGGTTGGTTAAGTCTGATCACTATAGTAAATATTGCTGGGAAATGGTTGGTTAAGCTGATCACTATAGTAAGTATTGCTAGGAAATGGTTGGTTAAGTCTGATCACTATAATAAATATTGTTGGGAAATGATTGGTTAAGTCTGATCTCAATAGTAAATATCTTACTCGTCAGTGAGATCCAGGTTACTGTTCAACACTTGTTGAACTGTAGATTCTTGTTGTTCAAACATGGCCTCCCGCTCATTCTGGTCGTTCTGTTCTTCTTCTTCAAGTTTCTAAAAGCATATTAAAACATGTTATCTCCACAACTTATAAACTTTTGAACCCAATTACAAAACATCTTATATACTTTGTTAACCCAATTTCAATACAACTTATAAACTTTTGAACCTATTACAATATCTTCCATCCCCAGCTTCACTCTTAATGAAAGACAAAAAGCCGGATATATGAAAATACAAGTCATATATACCAAAGATCACTCACATGAATAGATGGCTTGTCAAAGCCCCTCCCTGACCTTCAAATTTTTTTGCAAATCAATATGGTTTTAGCTCTTTTCATAGCTAACCTAAGAACCATGACATTCTAATAAAGCAAAAATGTTGAAGAAGCAGAAAAGCATACAAAGATAATTTAGGATGAAAAGATTAAAGAGAAGATTTTCAAAGACTGCACTACAACTGTAAAGGCCTTGAGCTTTCACAGTGCCTGGAGCAAAGATTTCACTACAACTGTAAACGAGTTGAGCTTTCAAAGCCCCTGGAACAAAGATTTCACTACAACTATAAAGGCGTTGAGCTTTTAAAGACCCTGGAATACGAATTGCACTACAACTGTAAAATATTTGAGCTTTCACAGCCCCTGGAACAAGATAGCACTACAACTGTAAACGTGTTGAGCTTTAACAGGCCCTGGGACAAAGATAGCACTACAACTGTAAATGTGTTGAGCTTTAACAACCCCTGGAACAAAGATAGCACTACAACTGTTAAAGAGGTGAGCTTGAACAAAGATTGCACTACAACTGTAAAAGTGTTGAGCTTTAACAGCCCCTGGAACAAAGGTAGCACTACAACTGTTAAAGTGATGAGCTTTAACAGCCCCTGGAACAAAGATAGCACTACAACTGTAAAAGAGATGAGCTTGAACAAGATTTCACTAGAACTGTTAAAGTGTTGAGCTTTAACAGCCCCTGGAACAAAGATAGCACTACAACTGTAAACATGTTGAGCTTTAACAACCCCTGGAACAAAGATAGCACTACAACTGTAAACGTGCTGAGCTTTAACAGCCCATGGAACAAAGATTGCATTATAACTGTAAAAAAGATGAGCTTGAAAAAAGATTGCACAACATTTGAAAAAGTGTTAAGCTTTAACAGCCCCTTGAACAAAGATAGCATAACAACTGTAAAAGTGTGAGCTTTAACAGCCCCTGAAACAAAGATAGCACTACAACTGTAAAAAAGTTGAGCTTTAACAGCCCCTTGAACAAAGATAGCATAACAACTGTAAAAGTGTGAGCTTTAACAGCCCCTGAAACAAAGATAGCACTACAACTGTAAAAGTGTTGAGCTTTAACAGCCCCTGGAATAAAGATTGCACTAGAACTGTAAAAGTGTTGAGCTTTAACAGCCCCCGAAACAAAGATAGCACTACAACTGTAAAAGAGTTGAGCTTTAAAAGCCCCTGGAACAAAGATTGCACTACAACTGTAAAAGTGTTGAGCTTTCACAGCCCCTGGAACAAAGATAGCAGTACAACTGTAAATGTGTTGAGCTTTAACAGCCCCTGGAACAAAGATAGCACTACAACTGTAAACGTGTTGAGCTTTAACAACCCCTGGAACAAAGATAGCACTACAACTGTTAAAGTGCTAAGCTTTAACAGCCCCTGAAACAAAGATTGCACTACAACTGTAAAAGAGATGAGCTTGAACAAAGATTGCATTACAACTGTAAAAGTGTTGAGCTTTTACAGCCCCTAGAACAAAGATAGCACTACAACTGTAAAAGAGATGAGCTTTCAAAGCCCCTTGAACAAAGATTGCACTACAACTGTAAACGAGTTGAGCTTAACCAGCCCCTGAAACAAAGATAGCACTACAACTGTAAAATAGTTGAGCTTTAACAGCCCCTTGAACAAAGATAGCATAACAACTGTAAAAGTGTGAGCTTTAACAGCCCCTGAAACAAAGATAGCACTACAACTGTAAAAGTGTTGAGCTTTAACAGCCCCTGGAATAAAGATTGCACTAGAACTGTAAAAGTGTTGAGCTTTAACAGCCCCTGGAACAAAGATTGCACTAAAACTGTAAAAGTGTTGAGCTTTCACAGCCCCTGGAACAAAGATAGCACTACAACTGTAAACGTGTTGAGCTTTAACAGCCCCTGGAACAAAGATAGCACTACAACTGTAAACGTGTTGAGCTTTAACAACCCCTGGAACAAAGATAGCACTACAACTGTTAAAGTGCTAAGCTTTAACAGCCCCTGAAACACCGATTGCACTACAACTGTAAAAGAGATGAGCTTGAACAAAGATTGCATTACAACTGTAAAAGTGTTGAGCTTTTACAGCCCCTAGAACAAAGATAGCACTACAACTGTAAAATAGATGAGCTTTCAAAGCCCCTTGAACAAAGATTGCACTACAACTGTAAACGAGTTGAGCTTGACCAGCCCCTGGAACAAAGATTTCACAAGAACTGTAAAAGTGTTGAGCTTTAACAGCCCCTGGAACAAAGATAGCACTATAACTGTAAACGTGTTGAGCTTTAACAGCCCCTGGAACAAAGATAGCACTACAACTGTAAAAGTGCTGAGCTTTAACAGCCCCTGGAACAAAGATTGCACTACAACTGTAAAATAGATGAGCTTTAACAGCCCCTGGAACAAAGATTGCACTACAACTGTAAAAGCGTTGAGCTTTCATAGCCCCTGGAATAGGTGATACGGTAGGAGGTCACCCATTAGCAACAAAGTCCTCTTTTGCCACAATGTTTCAAAAGTGTTCAGCTATTTTAAAATCAAAATGCATCTGCATGTCGGAAAAATAATTCATTCTCCATACCATCATCCTTTGTTTCCATTTTTCCTGCAGTTTAGCCTTCATTCTTTCCCTCTCTTCTCGTCTCTTGGCCTCCAAGGCTTCTGTCCGTAACTTGTGTAGTTTGATGATACGCTTGGCATCTGAGTCTGCAAGACCAGCACTCTGCATTATCTTCTGGATAGCATTGTCATTCATATTTGTTACTTGTTGGTCTTTCTCTCCTTCTTCAGTCTGAAAAACAAAGAAACTCAGAGTTATCAACTTTTACCATTTATCTGATAAGAAATTCAGTCATTAGAGAGAGAGAGAAAATGGGAATTTAAAACAAAAGTGCCAAGCGGACCCTTAATAGATTCACCTGGTTGATGGCATAGTATTCGTAGTTAATGTGTTATTGCTAATATCGGGGATCATTTGTTTAAGAGTGGTAATACAACCGCAAGGAGAGGACACTGTTTATGAAACTGCTTATCAGTAAAAGACTTTTGTAATAAGGCATAACATTTTTTGATAGTTTTGAAGAAGACCAGCAAAGACAAATTCCTGTGAAATTTGGATGATATTGGTTCAATGGTTTAAAAGATAATTGATTGTTTTATTTAACATTTAACATTTTAATTTATATCACAACATTTCCTGGGTAAGTTACTAGTACTACTGGTCCTTTTATCCTGACAACAGCCAGTCAGTTGTAATGCTAACGTTGCAACCCTGACACCAAGGAGGGCAGTTATTAGTTCCATTTTTTTTAAATCAAACAAGCATTTTTATAAGTATTGAATACTTATGTTTGTAATTTTGTCCTGTTTCTAATACAGCCCGGCCACTATGTTTTCCAACCAAATAATATGACTTGAACACTTTTTTGTGTGAAAGAATCACTCAAAAAAATTGTTATCTTGGATTAAGACAATTGGATTCAGAGGAGAACATTTTTAAAGTTTGGGCATTAGTATTAGGGTTAGGATTAGGCCTAAACCCTAACCCTTTTTGATGATGCACCAATCAAAGTTTTCATGTAGATCATGATAATCATTATTCAATAAATAATTTACAGATCTATCTTAATTGTTAAGAAATTGTTATTTCTGGTATGTTTACTAAGAACCGGTGTTAAACCGAGTTAAAAACAGAGATCAGCCATTAAAATCTGTGTTCAGAATAGAATTTTGAAAGCAAAAAACATGGAAATGTTGAAAAGTGTCAATGATGAAGCTACAGTGAAGAAAAAACCTGTCTTAAAGTGGTCTAAATGCATAGGAAAGGGGAGAGAAAAACAGTAGATGATCACTTATGAAACATTTCTACAAAACTATCTAGAAATCAGAAAAGCACTTTCATATGAATGAAATATAAAGTTTTGTCAATTTGATCCCTATTCTGATGCAGCCTGGACACCATGTTTTTTTAACATTTCTACCAAATAACATTGGAATCTGCCAGTAGGGGATTCAGAGGAGAACATTTTAAAGTTTGGGCATTAGGATTAGGGTTAGGATTAGGCCTAAACCCTAACCCTTTTTGATGATGCACCAATCAAAGTTTTCATGTAGATCATGATAATCATTATTCAATAAATAATTTACAGATTTATCTTAATTGTTAAGAAATTGTTATTTCTGGTATGTTTTCTAAGAACCGGTGTTAAACCGAGTTAAAAACAGAGATCAGCCATTAAAATCTGTGTTCAAAATAGAATTTTGAAAGCAAAAAACATGGAAATGTTGAAAAGTGTCAATGATGAAGCTACAGTGAAGAAAAAACCTGTCTTAAAGTGGTCTAAATGCATAGGAAAGGGGAGAGAAAAACAGTAGATGATCACTTATGAAACATTTCTACAAAACTATCTAAAAATCAGAAAAGCACTTTCATATGAATGAAATATAAAGTTTTGTCAATTTGCCCCTTTTCTGATGCAGCCTGGACACCATGTTTTTTTAACATTTCTACCAAATAACATTGGAATCTGCCAGTAGGGGATTCAGAGGAGAATAATTTTAAAGTTTGGTCATTCCCCCCTTTCTTTTGCCGAAGGATCAAAAGTCCTCTATAGATCTTAAATCATTGAATAATTTAGAAAGAGGATTACCAAAGGAACATTCCTGTGTAGTTTGGTTGAAATTGGTCATATTGTTTAGGAGAACATGTTGTTTAAAGCTTATTGGGTGACAACGGCTAGAGGGTGATCAGAATAGATTATCTTGAGCCTTTTACTCGGGTGATCTAAAAAACCTAAAGAAAACATGAGACCTGCGTTAGCTTCTCCAGTTCCTGTATTTCATTCTGATCTAGTTCACTTTGTACTTGTTCTGTTTCACTGTGTTGTTGTTGTAGTAACTTATGGTAGGTCTAAAAATATACAAAAAGTAGCTTAATGACAATGACAATGATAAATATTTTATTGAAAGTAATTAGGCCACCGGCCCAAAGTACAAAGTATTCTATCTAACAAATATTATAGAGCTGAGAATGATGTCTTTATCATGTTTTCATTTACATATAGATGAAATATGAAAGTTTTGTTATTACATCAGGATTGTCGTTTTGAAGCAACATATAAAAGTCATCAATGTTGGTGTCGCCTACATACCAATACATACATCAAACTTTTGGCAGTGAAATAACACATAAAATTCACCCTTAACAATGTTTTCGTTAACTTTTGAAAACAATAAATGCATATTCATAGTTCATGATCAATATTATTGTGACGAACAGTCTCAATGCCAAATTTGTGTTTCGAGCAACAAAATTTCATAAGAGCTATTCTATATTTAAATGGCATGTCAAATAAACAGATATCTTTTGTATTTAGCAGGGATTTATAAATGATGGCCATATACCTGATCATGTATTCAAACATTTTATTATGAAAATACTGTCTAGAGAGCGGGAGACCAGGGTTTGAACCAAAGTCTTTAGGAATGGTAGCAGTGGCTTCCCTCCTTAAGGGTTGCAGGGATAGCATTATGATCAATGCTATGGTGACAGGATACACCAGCAGTTCTGGTACAGGGATAGCATTATGATCGATGCTAAGGTGACAGGATACACCAGCAGTTCTGGTACAGGGATAGCATTATGATCAATGCTATGGTGACAGGATACACCAGCAGTTCTGGTAGAGGGATAGCATCATGATCAATGCTATGGTGACAGGATACACCAGCAGTTCTAGTACAGGGATAGCATTATGATCAATGCAATGGTGACAGGATACACCAGCAGTTCTGGTACAGGGATAGCATTATGATCAATGCTATGGTGACAGGATACACCAGCAGTTCTGGTACAGGGATAGCATTATGATCAATGCTATGGTGACAGGATACACCAGCAGTTCTGGTACAGGGATAGCATTATGATCAATGCAATGGTGACAGGATATACTAGCTGTTCTGGTACAGGGATAGCATTATGATCGATGCAATGGTGACAGGATAAACTAGCCGTTCTGGTACAGGGATAGCATTATGACTGATGCAATGGTGACAGGATATACCATCAGTTCTGGTACAGGGATAGCATTATGACTGATGCAATGGTTACAGGATATACCAGCAGTTCTGGTACAAGGATAGCATTATGACTGATGTGATGGTGACAGGATATACTAGCAGTTCTGGTACAGGGAAAGTATTATGATCAATGCTATGGTGACAGGATATACCAGCAGTTCTGGTACAGGGATAGCATTATGACTGATGCAATGGTTACAGGATATACCAGCAGTTCTAGTCTAGGGATAGCACTATGATTAATGCGATGGTGACAGGATATACCAGCAGTTCTGGTACAGGTAAAGCATTATGATCAATGCTATGGTTACAGGATATACCAGAAGTTCTGGTACAGGGAAAGTATTATGATCAATGCGATGGTGACAGGATATACCAGCAGTTCTGGTACAAAAATAGCATTATGATGGATGCCATGGTGACAGGATATACAAGCAGTTCTGGTACAAGGATAGCATTTTGACTGATGTGATAGTGACAGGATATACCAGCAGTTCTGGTACAGGGATAGCATTATGATCAGCTATGGTGACAGGATATACCAGCAGTTCTGGTAGAGGGATAGCATCATGATCAATGTGATGACGACGGGATAGACCAGCAGTTCAGGTACAGGGATAGCATTATGATTAATGCAATGGTGACAGTATATACATATACCAGCAGTTCTGATACAGGGATAGCATTATGATCAATGCAACGGTGACAGTATATACCAGCAGATGAAATGCAGAGTAATGGATTTAACCTCAGACTGAAGAAAATAAGAATTAAGCAATGATGAAGCTTAGATGTGGCATGTACATGATCTATTACAAATGAAGCTTAGATGTGGCATGTACACAACCTATTTTAAATGAAGCTTAGATGAGACATGTACATGACCTATTTCAAATGAAGCTTAGATGAGACATGTATATGACCTATTTCAAATGAAGCTTAGATGAGACATGTACACAAACTATTTCAAATGAAGCTTAGATGAGACATGTACACAAACTATTTCAAATGAAGCTTAGATGGGACATGTACATGACCTATTCAAATGAAGCTTAGATGAGACTTGTACACAACCTATTTCAAATGAAGCTTAGATGAGACATGTACACAAGCTATTTCAAATGAAGCTTAGATGAGACATGTATATGACCTATTTCAAATGAAACTCATAAGCGGCATGTACACAACCTATTTCAAATGAAGCTTAGATGAGACATGTATATGACCTATTTCAAATGAAGCTTAGATGAGACATGTACACAAACTATTTCAAATGAAGCTTAGATGAGACATGTACACAAACTATTTCAAATGAAGCTTAGATGAGACATGTACATGACCTATTCAAATGAAGCTTAGATGAGACATGTACACAACCTATTTTAAATGAAGCTTAGATGAGACATGTACATGACCTATTTCAAATGAAGCTTAGATGAGACATGTACACAACCTATTTCAAATGCAGCTTAGATGTGGCATGTAGATGACCTATTTCACTTACATTCATATAGTCTTCCGTGTTATTTGATTTCTCTCCTCTTTCTAGGTAAGCAGCTTTCTCTTTCTCGTGTTTGTCGTTCAGTTTTCTCATCCTGGTGTCACGTCTTTTCTGTAACTTATAAGCCAATTCGCTTTGGTGTCTCATTGTATCTAAAAGTGATCAAATTAAATGTCATTCACAACATACATTTTTGTATAAGTGAAAAATATAAACTAGATTGTTATTTTCTAAAAATATTGCAAGTTATACTCAGCCAAGACATAAGTTGACCATTTCTTTGATATGATGTTTTCGAGATTGGTGTGCTTCGAAATGTGTCGAGTAAAAAAAGATGACATTTTGGAAATTGGAAGTGTTATTTTGAAACAAAGATGGAAACAATTTTGAAAAAGCAGAAACTAATGAGTAGAATATCTACAGAAATATAGTGCGTAGAAATATGCAATAAAAACAAAGTCGATGAAATATTCTGATTAATTGTCATGAAGATTGGATGAAAATAGTGACTTCTAGAGTGTTTACAAGGAAGTTATTCAATTTGACCTAATGACATGGTTTTTAAACATCATTGTCCAAATTTCGACCTTAATCCAGATTTGATGAAAACAAATGTTCTAATAAACTTTCATGAAAATAAGATGGTAAAATGAGACCACAGTCAGTGTAAACCAAGGTTAAGTTCTGGAGACCCTTGGTAACTTTGCTGTTGAATGATGTCAAATGACCTAACAAAACATCTATAAAAGTTTCATAAAATTTGCGCACACTTACTTAACTTGTGAAACCATGGGGGTAATCTTATTTAATTCATGAAACTGGGGAAGGATAATACTTACTTAACTCATGAAACTGGGGCAGGATAATACTTACTTAACTCATGAATCTGGGGAAGGATAATACTTACTTAACTCATGAAACTGGGGAAGGATAATACTTACTTAACTCATGAAACTGGGGCAGGATAATACTTACTTAACTCATGAAACTGGGGAAGGATAATACTTACTTAACTTACTAAACTCATGGAACTGGGGAAGGATATTACTTACTTAACTCATGGAACTGGGGAAGGATAATACTAACTTAACTCAAGAAACTGGGGCAGGATATTACTTACTTAACTCATGGAACTGGGGAAGGATAATACTAACTTAACTCATGAAACTGGGACAGGATAATACTTACTTAACTCATGAAACTGGGGCAGGATAATACTTACTTAACTCATGAATCTGGGGAAGGATAATACTTACTTAACTTACTAAACTCATGGAACTGGGGAAAGATATTACTTACTTAACTCATGGAACTGGGGAAGGATAATACTAACTTAACTCAAGAAACTGGGGCAGGATATTACTTACTTAACTCATGGAACTGGGGAAGGATAATACTAACTTAACTCAAGAAACTGGGGCAGGATAATACTTACTTAACTCATGGAACTAGGGAAGGATAATACTAACTTAACTCAAGAAACTGGGGCAGGATAATACTTACTTAACTCATGGAACTGGGGAAGGATAATACTAACTTAACTCATGAAACTGGGGCAGGATATTACTTACTTAACTCATGGAACTGGGGCAGGATAATACTAACTTAACTCATGAAACTGGGGAAGGACAATACTTACTTAACTCATGGAACTGGGGCAGGATAATACTTACTTAACTCATGGAACTGGGGAAGGACAATACTAACTTAACTCATGAAACTGGGGCAGGATAATACTTACTTAACTCATGGAACTGGGGAAGGACAATACTAACTTAACTCATGAAACTGGGGCAGGATATTACTTACTTAACTCATGGAACTGGGGCAGGATAATACTTACTTAACTCATGGAACTGGGGAAGGACAATACTAACTTAACTCATGAAACTGGGGCAGGATATTACTTACTTAACTCATGGAGCTGGGGAAGGACAATACTAACTTAACTCATGAAACTGGGGCAGGATAATACTTACTTAACTCATGGAACTGGGGAAGGATAATACTTACTTAACTCATGGAACTGGGGAAGGACAATACTTACTTAACTCATGAAACTGGGGAAGGACAATACTAACTTAACTCATGAAACTGGGGCAGGATATTACTTACTTAACTCATGGAACTGGGGCAGGATAATACTTACTTAACTCATGGAACTGGGGAAGGACAATACTAACTTAACTCATGAAACTGGGGCAGGATATTACTTACTTAACTCATGGAACTGGGGAAGTACAATACTAACTTAACTCATGAAACTGGGGCAGGATAATACTTACTTAACTCATGGAACTGGGGCAGGATAATACTTACTTAACTCATGAAACTGGGGCAGGACAATACTTACTTAACTCATGGAACTGGGGCAGGATATTACTTACTTAACTCATGGAATTTGGGCAGGATAATACTTACTTAACTCATGGAACTTGGGCAGGATAATACTTACTTAACTCATGTTCTCTTTGAATATTCTGTAAGCTTCTATTATGTTCATCAAGTATTTCTTTTTTCTGTTTTTCAGAGAGTTTCTCTTCTTCAACTAGTTTGTCAAGGGGATCCGCAAGGGCTGTTACCTGGCCAGTGGTTCTATCTCGACTTTGCTGCTCTTGTAGCTTCCTGAAAGCTAATAGTTGACGTCTTTTTTCAAGTCTCTCTGCAAGATGCTGTAATTAAAAGAGTGCATAGTTAAAACCCATATGGTTAAAAAATTACATTGTAGTCAAAACCCATACGATTGAAAATACAGGGTAACCAAAACCCATATGTTTAAATGCAGAGTAGTCAAAACACATATAATTAAAAATGCAGATTCAGAGTATTCAAAACCCATATGATTGAGGCAGCCCTGATTAGAGTGTTCTAACTTACCCAGGCTTGGTGGCCCTGTTTAGAGTGTTCTTACTTACCCAGGCTTGGCGACCCTGTTATAAGTATTCTAACTTACCTGAGCTTGGCAGTCCTCATTAGAGTGTTTTAACTTACCCTGGATTGGCGGACCTGTTTAGAGTGTTCTAACTTCCCCGGGCTTGGCGGCCCTATTTAGATTGTTCTAACTTACCTAAGCTCGACGGCCATGTTTAGAGTGTTCTAATATACCCAGGCTAGGCAGCCGTTAGTGTTTTTACTTACCCAGGCTTGGCAGCCCTGTTTAGAGTGTTTTAACTTAACCAGGCTTGGCAGCCCTGTTTAGAGTGTTCTAACTTACCCAGGCTTGGCAGCCCTGTTATGAGTGTTCTAACTTACCCAGGCTTGGCAGCCCTGATTAGAGTGTTCTAACTTACCAAGTCTTGGCAGCCTTGATTAGAGTGTTCTAACTTACCAGGGCTTGGCAACCCTGTTTAGAGTGTTCTAACTTACCAAGGCTTGGCGGCCCTGATTAGAGTGTTCTAACTTACCAGGGCTTGGTGACCCTGTTTAGAGTGTTCTAACTTACCTTAGCTTGGCGGCCCTGTTTATAGTGTTCTAACTTATCCAGGCTAGGCGGCCCTGATTAGAGAGTTCTAAGTTAGTTACCCGGGCTTGGCAGCCCTGATAAGCGTGTTCTAACTTACCCTGGCTTGGTGGGTCTGATTAGAGTGCTTTAACTTACCTGGGCTTGTTGACCCTGTTTTGAGTGTTCTAATCTACCCTGGCTTGACGGCCCTGTTTAAAGTGTTCTAACTTACACAGGCTTGGGGGCCTGATAAGAGTGCTCCAACTTAACTGGGCTTGATGGCCCTGTTATGAGAGTTCTAACTTACCAAGGCTTAGCGACCCTGTTAAGAGTGTTCTAACTTACCCGGGCTTGACGGCCCTGTTCACTACCTTGTTTTCTTTCCAACTCTGCCAATTCTTGTTTTAATTTATCCAAAATGTCATCAACCTGAAGAAAATGTATTTATTAAAATATTAGGCCTTTCCTTGATACAAATGACTTTTGATGTATCTGAAGAATGCAAAAGGAGAAATTTCTCAAAAAGGAATCATTATCTCTTCTACAATGTTTTCAAAATTATATCTCAATGTGTGAAAAAAATGATATGTCGTTCCTCAGATGTTTTGAAAGAAGACAGTTCTATAATGTTAATTTGGGTTAACAGGTTAATACGGAACTGTAAAACAACTAACTCAAAGTTCGTATACAACATGATGATACATCATATAACACATTTTTATTTTAAAGCTGTAAGTCTAATTGCATGTAGCAAAATTTTGTCATAAAAGATATATATAACCTTAACAACAACTATTTGTATTACTTTTTTATAGAACTTTTAAGAATTTACCTGATATGATATTTTTAGGATCATCAGCTCTCAGCAAATTCTCCTTTTTATACAATGTTTTCATTACTTGCCTGCTCAAAAAGCATACAAACAGTCTCACCAGAGACCTTACTGGTTTCCCATATGTTATATAAACTTAAATGCATCTTCTGACAACAGAAGTAGAAGTTGAATCGCACCATATGTAAATGTGACTTTTAATGATGCTAAACAGAAGATTAAAAAATATCCCAAATATCCATAAATAACTTATATTTACCACATTTCAGATATGTTTTAACCCTTCCCCACATACAACAAATCTGTAGCAGACGACTTTGAAAGCATCTTAGTAAATATATGGAAAGTCTCTCTAAATGATGGTATAATTATTGAATATAGTTGAAAACATTGTTGCAAAAGGACAACAAATTGTGTCTGTATGAGGGAAAGGGTTAGATGATGCCAAACAGGAGACTAAACAAGAGCATCGCCTTCTGGTGCCCGACGCTCGTCTGATATTATCCATTTACGGTTTATTTATTAAATATTAAAAATATTCAAATTCAGAAAGAATATTATAATGACCGCAAACAACTGCTATTTTTCAAGTATTGAAACAAGATTAATCGTGTGGAAATAAATCCAAGTTCATAAACATGATAAGAAAGATCTTCACGTTAGATGGCTGTCACAATCAGTTAAGATCATAAGCTGAGTCTTGAGTATGAATGAATGTATATTGTTTTATGGCGCATCGACAGCTAAGGTCATTTAGCGCGCAATTAATTTTAATTATTCATGATCCTCTTGTGTATGCAATGGACAGGCAAAACTGTTACTAAAGATATTGAATATATATTACTGTTTTCCTATTTTTAGTAACAGTGACCTTGACCCCTAAAACACAATGCGATTGAAGATATTCATAATATGTTGAAGAACATTATGTTTTTATTGTTTGGGAAAAATTTGAAAACAATGTAACAAAAAATGAAGAAACTGTCCAATTCTCATAAATGACCAAAATACATCAATTTTTTTGTTTTTTAACCCCAAAAAACAGGCCCGCTCAGCATCTTTATTATTCATTGTGAAGAAGGTTATTAGATGAACAAGTTTTCCAAATTTTAAAAATAGCTTTGATAGTTTCCATGTAAGAGACCAAACTCAAAATTTAACCAACTATGTCCAATTCTCAAAATCGACCTAAATTCATCAAAATTTATGTTTTTACCCCAAAAACAGGCCCACTCAGCATCTTTATCATACAATAGGTTTGATAGTTTCCATGTAAGTGACCTAAATGGAAAACGTAACCAACACTGCCAATTCTCATATCAACCAAAATACATAAAAATTTATGTTTATTACCTCCAAAAAACAGACCACCGTCTGCATCTTTAGCAAACAATGTGAAGAAGGGTATTAGATGAACTCGTTTTCCAAGTTTCAAAGTATTAGGTTTGATAGTTTCCATGTAAGAGACCTAAGCGCAAAACTTAACCAACACCGCCGCCAACGACGACGATGACGATCATGTGACGAAAATAGCTCGCCTTTTTTTCCAAAAAAACAGACAAGCTAAAAAGACCCCAAACATCCAGTGATGGCTCAAATTTCTCACATTTCAGACATTTTTGAAACAGTCAAACGATGTTCCTTTACCTCATTTTCTGACAGCCCTGATGTCCGCAATAGCTCTGATCTCATCAGTTCTAGTTCGTCCTTTCCAAGGGCACGCTGAAAAAACCCAAAGGTGAATGATATAATCAAGTAACTAACATTTTAGGTATTATAATGATTTGTTTTAAAAAACAGAACAGTTACTGAAGTCTATACAGATATCACTTACAATAAGGTGGCAGAAGTTCTCATTGACCTTGATCTTCAAATAGTCTGAAGATCTCATTGACATGCATTAGCTCCTAACTGCCCTCTGTAAAATCCAGTAAGTCATAGGTTTTTTAAACCTCTGACCTTGTAGAGCAACTTAATGAAACGCATAATTTCTAAATTGCTTCTATATATGTATATGCCAAGTTTCTAATACTTTCGGATCTATCCCATGATCCAAATTTTTAACAGATGGGCAGGCAGCAACAACTACAGATTGAAAAAAGATGATTTAAAGTATGTGACTGCTTCTTGTATAGCATAATGAAAACTGAAAACTGTTATAAAATTGGTATAAAATTTCTCTCGTACCCGTCTAGCATCCATTTTCATGTTCAGACTGTCCAAATCTGCACCCAATGCCACTTTGTTCTTTCCATGTTTTCTTCTCAATTCCTGGTATAAAAAAAGAGGTTGAAGTATAACCAGATTAGTCTTATAGCCAAAGGTAACAAGGGCATCGCAAAGTGGATGCATCCCCTCGCCATATACTAACTGTATACCAAGTTTGGTTAAGATCGGTCGAAAATAAATACGCTTCTAGACCTTGCCATATACTAACTGTATACCAAGTTTGGTTAAGATCGGTCAAAGGATGTTCAGTGTAGAGTGGTCACAAGGTTGTTACGGACGGACGTGCGGACGAACGAACAAACAAACGAATGAACAAACGGACAGCCCCGCTACTACAATAAAGGTGTAGTATAAATAGAGTACTCTTATAGCCAAAGGTAATACCGGTGTAGAATAAACAGATGTCTCATAGTCAAAAGTAATACTGGTGTAGTATAAACAGAGTAGTCTTATAGTCAAAGGTAATACTGGTGTAGTATAAACAGAGTAGTCTTATAGTCAAAGGTAATACTGGTGTAGTATAAACAGAGTAGTCTTATAGTCAAAGGTAATACTGGTGTAGTATAAACAGAGTATTCTAATAACTAAAGGTAATACTGGTGTAGTATAAACAGAGTATTCTAATAACTAAAGGTAATACTGGTGTAGCATAAACAGAGTTTACTTAATAATTGTTCTTTTATTTATAGAACGTTTCCATTGTTTTAACTAAATGTTTTCAAAGTTGTCTGCTACTGATTTGTTGTATGTGGGAAAGAGTTAAAAGAATGTAAAAATCTCCAGTTGTGGGTGCAATGAGTACCAACCTCCTCCGCCTCCTTCTGGTCTGTGTCCAACATCTCTTGGGTCCCACGTCTGTTGTTCAGGATTTTCTGAGTAAAGTCTGCTAGATAAGGATCTTTCAAACCATTCTTACTCTTCATTTTGCGTAGTTTAATTTTCAACATTTTCAGTGTCATCTGTGATGGAAAACTCAGCACTTACCCACTTGCAGATGTATTTTAACTAGGGATGTCAATGGTTACCGATATATATATAATCGATTAATTGTATAATCTGTTAACCGGAAAAATTGATAGACAATCAATATTCACTTGCTTCCATGTTTTGTTATTCATTTAATGGCGTAGAATATGTTTTACTGCATACTAAAGGTCACACACACTACACAAAATAAATTCCTCCTTTGATCCCATGTAAATGGACGATTTCAGTCCTCGATTGTCACACTTTCTAAGCGTTTCTTATGTAGAACACCACATATCATTGAAAAGAGTTACCTCCTAGCTTTAAAACATTTCAAAGAAAATGGGGGGTCATGCATTATGCAAGATTGATTGATTGAATGGGGTTTAACGCCGTTTTTAACCATTTCTCAGTTATATCACGGTGGCCAGTTCACCTACTCATGCATTTCCTGGTTTTCTCACACCTTTACTCCACACAACAATCTTTCCAAGCAGCTGGATGCTTTTCCACATAGATTTAGCCCATGCATTATGCAAGAAAGAATTCACAAGGCGAAAATGGTTACTGTCATTTTGGACTAAATCGGACCCAGACAAAACCACTGTTAAGCATTCTATACGTGGGAAAGAGTTAAAGAAACAAATTGCAGTGTTGCATCCAGGAATTCCTAAGGCAGGGGGAGATCCCCCATCAAGTAAGCAAAAGGGGGGGGGGGATTGGTACAATGTTGTGAACTGTATACAGATGCAAATTAAAATGACTCAAAATATTCAATAGTTATACCCACAACATGACTACATGTAATAAAACTGCCTTAGTGTTTAAACAAACGCCTCTCTTTTTTCTTCCGGCAGCGGCATGCTGTCACTTTGTTCCTCCACTTCTTCAGTGGCACCTTTACCAACGACACTGGTGCCGAAGAAATCCGTTATTCTTCTTTTTGGTGGCATACTTTAAACTTACTCTCACCGCGCAACAAACTTTATTAATCCTTTAAGATATTCCGATAATTTTTCTATACACAACACACGGCGCCGTTTACACATAGATCTACCCTGTAGGCAAATTATTGTGGTGACGCATGTGCAGTTAAATACACCCGAGGTATTTCAATTGCATTATCCCTCTAGGCAATTATTGTGGAAGTGTGAATGTCATGTGACGTCATTTGTATTTTTATCCCCCGCTTTTTCGAAGAAAAAAAGGGGGGTTATTAATTTCGGTTTGTCCGTCTGTCCGTCCGCATGAGAGAGTACTTGTGGGGTGCGTGTTTTGCCCACCCACCACCCTTATAAAGACACTTAGATAAATAGGTTTTTTTTATTTTTTATAACAGGTATCTCATTTGCATATTATGTTATTCATTCCGTAAAAGGGGGTTAATTACAGAATGAATTGCATACTTGTGGGGTGCACCCCACAAGTAAACATCAAAGGAAATAACCCCACAAGTACACTCCCATGAGTTCGTCCGTCTGTCTGTCTGTCCGTCTGTCACACTTCGTTTCCGTGCAATAACTGCCACAAATGTGAACCTTTTCTTTTCAAACTTGGTAACAAGGTTAAATGCCTTAAGGGCTAGGCCAAGTTCGATCGTCACTTTCGGCGGACTTTATTTAGTGGAGTTATGGCCCCTTATTTAACACAAAATGTCGTTTCATGCGGTTTCCGTGCAATAACTGCCACAAATGTGAATATTTTTTTCTCAAACTTGGTAACAAGGTTAAATGCCTTAAGGGCTAGGCCAAGTTCGATCGTCACTTTCGACAGACTATATTTGGTGGAGTTATGGCCCCTTATTTAACACAAAATGTCGTTTCTTGCTGTTTCCGTGCAATAACTGCCACAAATGTGAACCGTTTTTTTTCAAAATTGGTTACAAGGTTAAATGCCTTAAGGGCTAGGCCAAGTTCGATCGTCACTTTCGGTGGACTTTATTTAGTGGAGTTATGGCCCCTTATTTAACAAAAAATGTCGTTTCTTGCTGTTTCCGTGCAATAACTGCCACAAATGTGAACCGTTTTTTTTTTCAAACTTGGTAACAAGGTTAAATGCCTTAAAGGCTAGGCCTAGTTTGATCGTCACTTTCGTCGGACTTTATTCGGTGGAGTTATGGCCCCTTATTTATGAATGAATGAATGTATATTGTTTTATGGCGCATCGACAGCTAAGGTCATTTAGCGCGCAATTAAATTTAATTATTCATGATCCCTGGGTAAACAAACCAGTACTAGGCTAGAAAATGTGCCTTGCCCAAGGGCACTCCACCATGACCGTAGTGCCGCGACTGGGGATCGAACCCGGGACACCCGGTTTCGAAATCCTCGACGCTAACCACTCGACCACAGCGGATTCCTTTTACCCTGTAATACATGTTCAATAAAAAGTCTACTGACATGTTTAAACCTAACCTCAACATTTTCCTACAATATTTCCTGCAAGCGGGGGATATAAATTTCATGAATTTGCTTGTTATTTTCTTATCTGGGACTATGAATTTAGCGTATACGCTAATGGATAGGGCCATTTTTATTAAAAAACAATGGGTTGGATTTTAGGGATTTTGCTCATCCGATGTATTTTTGTTGCGCATTGAACATGGTTGATTGCGGGACTTCTTACATTTCAGCGTGAATAGTCCCCCAGGAAAATTTATTTGTGCGGGAGTGAATGTAGTGATTGCGAGATTCGCGCAATCGCGCGTCCTGGATGCAACACTGAAATTGTCCTTTAATTAATCGATAGGTCAGCCACAATTATTCGATTAACACCATATGAAACACAAACAAACAGTCATCAATAAAATCGAGTGCGACCGTTCTAACAGTTATATTAACACTCCAAATCGAGGTGTGAATAATTAATCTCTGGTCAGTTACTTTGGTAATTACAATTTGAAAAGAACAAAAGGTGAAACACAACTGTGTATATATTTTATCTATTTTTCTCAGTACTCGGTTACTTGAATTACTAACCGATTAATCGTATAACATACAGTTAACTGAGTAATCGGTTAACCGTTCACATCCCTAATATTAACATATCTACAGCAGACCATTTTTTAAATCATTCTGGTGATATACATTCTGTCTGGCAATATACATTCTGTCTCGATTTTAGAGGTGTAATATTTTGAGGTTTATTCCACTTTATTCTAAAATTATACTACTATTTTGAGATGACAACTACTCACATCCTCCTTGGCCTGTCTCTGTTCCTCATCCAGCTTGTTGATCTCGTTTATGTCCTGTTTAGTTAGCTCGGACTCAGCATCCGCCCTAAAGATAAAATGAAAAAAAAAATGTGCCACCACTTGCTTTTAATGTATGTATTTTAACACTTTAAATGCTGAATTATTTCGAAGGACTCGCCCAGCTTTGCATTTGGAAGAGTCCATAGCCAATTCTAGGTATATCTAGATTAAAATGTTGAGTTGAGTAGTCAACAATTTGGGGCGCCAGATATGCACAGGCTTCACAAAATCGGTTCCGGCAGTAAAAGGATTATGCCTTTCCAACTAGTTACCTAAATGCAGCAGGTGACTTTGAAAACACCTAGATGAAATAATCTCAATGAATGAAAGAATAATTGAAAACACTGATGAAAAAGAAGAAGACTATAGACAACATTGTAGAAGAAAGACTATTTACATACCTGTTATCTTAAGTAAGGATAGACACGAGGCCCAATGAAAGACTGTTTACATACCTGTTATATTTATAAAGGATAGCCACGAGGCCCAATGAAAGACTGTTTACATACCTGTTATCTTAAATAAGGATAGCCCAGGATTCAATGAAAGACTGTTCACATACCTGTTATCTTTAGTAAGGATAAAAGACTGTTTACATACCTGTTATCTTAAGTAAGGATAAAAGACCTGGATAGCCACGAGACCCAATGAAAGACTGTTTACATACCTGTTATCTTAAATAAGGATAGCCCAGGATTCAATGAAAGACTGTTCACATACCTGTTATCTTTAGTAAGGATAAAAGACTGTTTACATACCTGTTATCTTAAGTAAGGATAAAAGACCTGGATAGCCACGAGGCCCAATGAAAGACTGTTTACATACCTGTTATCTTAAATAAGGATAGCCCAGGATTCAATGAAAGACTGTTCACATACCTGTTATCTTTAGTAAGAATAGCCACAAGACCGAATGAAAGAGTGTTTACATACATGTTTTCTTTAGTAAGGATACCATCGAGGTCCTATGAAAGACTGTTTACATACCTGTTATCTTTAGTAAGGATAGCCACGAATGCCAATGAAAAACTGTTTACATACCTGTTATCTTAAGTAAGGATAGCCCAGGATCCAATGAAAGACTGTTAACATACCTGTTATCTTTAGTAAGGATAGCCATGATATCCAATGAAAGACAGTTTACATACCTGTTATCTTAAGTAAGGATAGCCACAACACCCAATGAAAGACTGTTTACATACCCTTTATCTTTAGTAAGGATAGCCACGACACCCAATGAAAGACTGTTTACATACCTGTTATCTTTAGTAAGGATAGCCACGACACCCAATGAAAGACTGTTTACATACCTGTTATCTTAAGTTAGGATAGCCACGACACCCAATGAAAGACTGTTTACATACCTGTTATCTTTAGTAAGGATAGCCACGAGGCCCAATGAAAGACTGTTTACATACCTGTTTTCTTTAGTAAGGATAGCCCAGGATCCAATGAAAGACTGTTTACATACCTGTTATCTTAAGTAAGGATACCCACAAGGCCAATGAAAGACTGTTTACATACCTGTTATCTTAAGTAAGGATAGCCACAACACCCAATGAAAGACTGTTTACATACCTGTTATCTTAAGTAAGGATAGTCACGACACCCAATGAAAGACTGTTTACATACCTGTTATCTTTAGTAAGGTGGCCACGAGTTCCAATGAAAGACTGTTTACATATATACCTGTTATCTTTAGTAAGGATAGCGCAGGATCCAATGAAAGACTGTTTACATACCTGTTATCTTAAGTAAGGATAACCCAGGATCCAATGAAAGACTGTTTACATACCTGTTATCTTTAGTAAGGATAGCCACAAGACCCAATGAAAGACAGTTTACTTACCTGTTATCTTAAGTAAGGATAGCCCAGGATCCAATGAAAGACTGTTTACATACATGTTATCTTAAGTAAGGATAACCACGAGGCCCAATGAAAGACTGTTTACATACCTGTTATCTTTAGTAAGGATAGCCACGAGGCCCAATGAAAGACTGTTTACATACCTGTTATCTTTAGTAAGGATAGCCACAACACCCAATGAAAGACTGTTTACATACCTGTTATCTTTAGTAAGGATAGCCACGAGGCCCAATGAAAGACTGTTTACATACCTGTTATCTTTAGTAAGGATAGCCACGAGGCCCAATGAAAGACTGTTTACATACCTGTTATCTTTAGTAAGGATAGCCACGAGGCCCAATGAAAGACTGTTTACATACCTGTTATCTTAAGTATGGATAGCCACGACACCCAATGAAAGACTGTTTACTTACCTGTTATCTTAAGTAAGGATAGCCACGAGGCCCAATGAAAGACTGTTAACATACCTGTTATCTTTAGTAAGGATAGCTACAACACCCAATGAAAGACTGTTAACATACCTGTTATCTTTAGTAAGGATAGCTACAACACCCAATGAAAGACAGTTTACATACCTATTATCTTTAGTAAGGATAGCCACAAGACCCAATGAAAGACAGTTTACATACCTGTTATCTTAAGTAAGGATAGCCACGAGACCCAATGAAAGACAGTTTACATACCTGTTATCTTTAGTAAGGATAGCCACGAATGCCAATGAAAGACAGTTTACATACCTGTTATCTTTAGTAAGGATACCCACGAGGCTCAATGAAAGACTGTTTACATACCTGTTATCTTAAGTAAGGACAGCACAGGATCCAATGAAAGACTGTTTACATACTTGTTATCTTAAGTAAGGATAGCCCAGGATCCAATGAAAGACTGTTTACATACCTGTTATCTTAAAGGAATACGCTCGGCTGAAATTTAAACTATATGACTAAATAGCACTACAGTAATGTATCATTTTGATGTAATTACCTTTTTTTTACATGCTTGCACTACCAAAATATATGCTTTTAAAGTTTGTGTTTTCACGTCGGTATCGATCGCCTATTGGCGCCGCCATCTTTGCTTACCAACTTCCTGTGACGTCACTTACCCACTTCCGATTAACACCGTATGGATTACTAAATTTTCAGATCGCTATCTTATCTTGGTATAGGTCAAAATTGGCCGGATGCGTAAAAGGCCAGTCCAAAAAGGCCGATTATAGGTCCAGAAAGAAAGGCCAATTTCTCAAAATGTCTGGTACAAAAAGGCTGATTATGAGGAAGGACCACTTTTTGAAGTTTAATGGTGTAAATATTGTATACATGTATGTTTATTTTAGATTATTAATTCATCATAGTGGGGCGGGCAATTGATCCGTGTTATAATTGATTACAGTTTGCTTTGAATGTTTATTTAAACTTCCTTAATTAGATAATTTGAGGAAGTTTGAGAACGTAATTGCCGTTAATTTATTGAATTCGATAATAGAGAAGTTTGAGAACGTAATTGCCGCTAATTTAATTTATCAGTAACAAAAAAGGTGATGGAAGGTAAACAAAAACACGACCTTGGCATGTGTAAAAAAACATAAGAAATTAGGAAATTCTATAAAGTATAATCATTGCAAACATTTGAAAACATAATGGTAATGTTGAAAACATTACGGTAAAAGGAGAAACTGCTAATTTTGAGCAATGTCCCCTTTATTCACGATGTTTTTCAAAAGTCGTCTGCTACAAACGCGTCTTCAACAAGAAAATGGTCGAGTGTTCAATCAAAGGGTAAATTCATTTTTTTATATTTGGCCAAACTTTCAAAAGATTTATTTGTTTGTTAAAGAATGAATTGTAAAATAATTTCTCACAAACCTGCATAAAAATCCCTTATAATCCAAATGATTTCTCACAAACCTGCATAAAAAGCCCTTAAAATCCAAATGAAATCGTCCAATTTCACAAACACAAAAGGTCACAGATTTTAACACCGAATTTTGGGAGAGCCTATGGGAAATGCTTATGTCATAGCGCGTGGGGATTTTACTCAAATGAACCGCGTCAGCACAAATTCCGCATTTGGATAGTTTCAGTGTTAATTTTATAATAAGATCAAATTGCATACTTGTGTGGTATTTTTTTGGGTCATGAATCTTCCCAAGAAACAAACAGTGTGATTCACAACTAAAAAGCAAACACAACAATTCATGATCAGTCAGATCTCTGCCTCACAAGGTTTTTCCTCTTCTCTTTTCTGATTAATTGTTATCATGTCCACTATCCGGTAAGTTTTGAAAATGCCTGCCTATATATCTTTTCACCACATAAATATTTTCGCTGTTGTCGACCAAGGGTTTGAACATGGTCGATTTCAGCCAGTGCTGTCCTTGTTTGCATTTGATCATCATCAAATTCCTGACATTTTGTGCAGTACTTCAACATAAGGCTGTGAAAGACGTAACAGTATTGCAGTTATTAATTATATAGGAAAAGCTAAATCGAATGTTTTCAAACGAACTGACGTCTTTTGACTGCTGTAACATTTTACACGCCTTGCATGATGGTCAATTAATTATTTTATTACCCCTAATTAGTTGACTTGCTGTTTATTACCCCTAGTCGGCTGCTGCTCCTGATCAGCGCATCAAAGCCTCGGCGGTGCTTTGTTGGTAGATCATAAGTAGTGTCTGATTGCTACCGGAAATATGATTGGGTTTTATGACCTTTAATTGGTTTTCAATAAAGAACGGTACAATGTTTTTAATTTTCGATTAATCTGTGAATTACGCCTTTTGTCACAACGTTTACAACTTTATTTATACATGTATTTGCTGTCATAGAGATTGTAGTGTTGTGTGGAGTGCCGGTGTAAGAAAGCCTTTATAGGCATGGCCGAAAATTGTTCAGACGCATCCTGACGAAAAACCAACCATACAAATATGCAATTTGATCTTATTTGCAATTCACAATATGACCTCCGAATTGCGATTTGTGTGTGACGTGGCTCATTTGTGTAAAAACATCCGAAGCTATGCTGTACTCATTCTTCATAAACTTTCCCGTGTCTTGTATTTGGAGGTAATGAATTGTGGTAAAATACATTCAACTAAAAACAAGTAACGATTTTAAAAATTGGACGATTTCATTTGGAATTAAAAGGGATATTTATACAGGTTTGAGAATTTTTCTTCAATATATAATATAAAAGTCTTACAACAAATATCCTTTTGGAAATTTGGTCAAAATTAACCATTTCAATTCTCCCTTTTCAACATACACCAAATCTGCAGCAGATGACTAATATGGAAAATCTCTTTACAGCCAACTCCAGAGTATGTAGGGAATGGGTCGAATTATGACTCAATTATCTCAAAAGACTCCCCGACAGATCCTATTACAGTAGCGTCCGACCACTACCGGAAATTTGATTGTTTCTATGACCTTTGATTGTTCTACAAAAACGACAGTTCATTATGTCTAACGAGCTGTGAAATCATAACAAACAACTGTTAAATATATAAACGAATGAAATTATTGTATAAATAAATGTTAACACACATATATTTAATTGGCTGATATATATTACACGAGTCAATTTCGAGTTTTCTATCCACCTACTATGGTTGGATACTATTTACTATAAAACTTTATATAGATCTAGTAATAATATGATGTAATGCTTTGAATTTCATTTTGAATAATTGAAGTTTAGGTTTGTAAACTTCCGGGGTTAATTTTCTTACGAAAAAGTATATTTTGTATTCCCTTTATAGTACCGCAGTCGTTCATTAGCTAACTCTACTTGTATGTTTTGTTTGGAACATAGAGGGTAAATGACGTCACAAATCTTTTCAGAAAGTATCGAGACATTGCGATATGTAAACAATGCCCATGCTGCGCACCGATCAGCACAAATAGTCATCTTTAAATAGTAATATCTTCATTATTAGTTGTATGTTAATGAAATGCATAGTAAATAAATGTTCTTTAAGTCAATATTTTTCAATTCAAATCGAGTCTTTTTCAGCCGAGCGTATTTCTTTAAGTAAGGATAGCCACAAGACCCAATGAAAAACTGTTTACATACCTGTTATCTTAAGTAAGGATAGCCCAGGATCCAATGAAAGACTGTTTACATACCTGTTATCTTTAGTAAGAATAGCCACGAGACCCAATGAAAGACTATTTACATACCTGTTATCTTTAGTAAGGATACCCACAAGGCCCAATGATGGATCCAATTTATCCATCCCTTCAGCTGATACCCAGCCTGTTGTTTTTCCCTGCTCAGGTGATTCAATAATCTTAGAACTTTTACGCTTAAACAAATTCTTGATCTTTTCTCCTTTTGTTTTAGGTGCAGGCTGAAAATTAGGAATCAGGAGAAATTATGTAATTAACTCAAGTTGAAAATTAGGAGTCAGGAGAAATCATTTAACTATTTCAAGTTGAATAATAGGAATCAGAAGTAATCATGTAACTATTTCAAGTTGAAAATTAGGAATCAGAAGTAATCATTTGTAACTATTTGGAGTCTTGTTGTCTCCCTTCATCTAAAGGTAAATTGGGGCAAACTTAAGGGACTACCTTTCTCGTTATATAGATGGCCAGTGAAAGCTCTGGTTGGACTGTGTGGATTAGTCTGGAGTTCCTTCCCATTATTACTGCGTAAATGACTATCATAGGAAGTCAGGAACCAGACTAGATGTGGATGCACACATTCACCTGAGTTCTCCTTTTCCACATTGTTTTCAACTCTATCCAATAATAGTACTTTCATTTATAAATATTCAGAGATTTTCAATAATTTTACCAAAATGTATTCAGTGTCGTGTGATGTAGATTTTTAATATGTGAGAAAGGTTTGAGCTAGTATTTACCATTATAAGATGGTCAGTGTCCTTCGCCTTTGTTGTTGTTGCCGTGGCCGTCGCAGTATTCTCTCTCTCCAACTGTTGTAGCATGGACTCTTCTTCATCTTGACGCTACAGTAAACAACAAACTAATATTCTACCTCATACAGTTGACTTCTGAAAATGTTTTACATTTCTGTATTTAATTTTTACTTCAAATTTCATTCATTATTACAGTTTTGGTGTCAGATGTTTCAGACATGCTACACATCTGCAACAGATTGAAAATATCTAGGCAAAACTAGGAAATTATCTATAAATTTAAGTTTATTTGTTAAAAATGTTTTGGCTAAAGGAGAAATTACTATTTATAAGCAATGTCTCCTTTTGCCATTTTTTTTATTTCAAAAGATGTTTGATACAGTTGTGTCAAAATGCAGCTTATGTGGTGAAGGTTAAAACAGTAACAAATCTGAAAATGTAGCAATTTATCATTTATTCAGACTGACAATTATGTGTAACAGTTTAACAAACCTATACATGTTTGTATTGGGAATTGGTTTGATTATCTCTCATGAAGTTTCTGCTAGCAATTTACATTTGTAAAACAGTATGAGGATAAAAGAAAATCAACGATTTTGACTACATTTCAATCTAAATGTCAAATACATATTATTTCAGCATCTGGCATTTTAGGGTCTTGCTTTTGCCACAATGTTTTCAAAAGTTGTCTGCTGCAGATGTGTTAGAATTCCTCTGCAGGTTGGAAGACTTTAAATAGACCTAAATGAATCTTTTGTCAAAAACTGAAAGTGTAGCACCACTAGGTTAGCCCCCAAACTAACTTTAAATGGTGCCACACAGGAGCAGCAATAATACCTCATATCGCCTGACACAGTTCACATTAAGTCATATTAGCAAAATTCTGTCATAATGAGCAATTTCTCCTTTTGCCACAATGTTTTCAATTCTATTTATTAATTAGGGCAATATTATATCCAGGTACAGATATTAATGTCAAATCCTGGATTAACAAATATTCAATTTTGGGTTAAAGATGTTTATTTCTTAAAGCATCTCAAACAGCACAAACTTTGAATTCAAATGAAGTCTGCCATGTCATAATTATGGGTTATGGGAATTTGCAAATTAACCAAAGACATGATAAATAGTCTACAAATATTTGTCAACTTCTGTCTGGAATAACCACCCAACATTAAATGGTTCAATAAAATAGTAATCAAGAACGGAATCCCCATGGGGAAAAATTTCTAGATTGGCATTAAAATGAATGCCAAGACAAGAAATTACTAGAAATGCATTAAAATGGAATCCCCAGGGGAAATTACTATATAGGCATTAAAATGGAATCCCAACGGGGAAAGATTATTTTCAGGACTTTAAATGGAATCCACATTGGAAAAAATGACAAGATAGGCGTTAAATACTGAATCCCAAGTGGGAAAAATTACTAGAATAAAAATGGAATCCCCAGGGGAAATCAATACTAGATTTGCATTAAAATGGAATCCCCAAGTAGATAGATTTCCAGAATGCGTTAAAATGGAATCCCCAGACAGGAAATTATTAGAAATGCGTTTTAAATGGAATCCCCAGGAGAAATCATTACTAGATAGGCATTAAAATGGAATCCCCAGGGGAAATCATTACTAGATAGGCATTAAAATGGAATCCCCATGGTTTAAGATTTCTAGAAGATGTTAAAATGGAATCCCCAGGATGAAAGTTTACTAGATAGGCGTTAAAATGAAATCCCCAGGAGGAAAGATAACTAGATAGGAATTAAAATAGTTTACCAAGGGGAAAGATTACTAGATAGGCATTAAAATGAAAGCCCCAGGGGGAAAGATTTCTGGATAGGCATTAAAATGGAATCCCAAGGGGCAAATTTCTAGATAGTTGTTAAAATGGAATCCCAAGACAGGAAATTACTAGATAGTTGTTAAAATAGAATCCCCAGGGGGACAGATTACTAGATAGGTGTTAAATTGGAATCCCAAGTGGGAAAATTACTAGAGTAACAAGAGCACTGTGTACGGCACAGACGCTCTACTGATAGAAAACAGAAACAAGAGGGCCATGATGGCCCTGGAATCACTCACCTGATTTTTTTTTTCACTTAAGCTATATAAGCCCCGCCCCCCTGGCGGACATAGTTTCCGACCAATCAACTTGCCTTGAAGGAATCTGATAGAGGGTCACCCTAGGAACATTTCTACAAAACATTTTGAAAATCGGCCCGACACTTTTGGAGGAGAAGATTTTTTAAGTTTTCACTATAGCCATATAATGTGAAACATGGCTTGAAGGAATCTGAAAGTGGGTCACTTAAGGAACATTTCAAAAAAAAATATTTGAAAATCAGCCCGACACTTTCGGAGAAGAAGATTTTTTAAGTTTTCACTATAGCCATATAAGGCAAAATAGCCCCGCCCCCTGGCGGCCATGTTTTTCGACCAATCAACATGGCTTGAAGGAATCTGATAGAGGGTCATCCAAGGAGCATTTCTACAAAATTATTTGAAAATCGGCCCGACACTTTCGGAGAAGAAGATTTTTTAAGTTTTCACTATAGCCATATAAAGCAAAATAGCCCCGCCCCCCTGGCGGCCATGTTTTTCGACCAATCTACATGGCTTGAAGGAATCTGACAGAGGGTCATCCAAGGAACATTTCTACAAAATTATTTGAAAATCTGCCAACCAGTTTGGGAGAAGAAGAATTTTGAAAGTTTTTTTTCATTTCGTTGCCATGGAAACCAGAATTCTGCATGGATCCCAAAAATTTGAAGAAAATCCGGTGAGGTCATTGAGAGGATGCTTTCTGTGAAGTTTCATCCCAATTGACCCACTGGTTACTGAGGAGAAGAAGTTGACGCACGACGGACGCCGGACAAAAGGCAATCACAATAACTTACCTTGAAGCCAAACTCACCAAAGCTCAGGTGAGCTAAAAAAGCTGAGCTGAACAAAAAGCCTTAACTGGCTGCCGCAACCGACGACGACGCCAGGGTCATGACAATAGCTCTCGTTTTTTCAAAAGTCAAGCTAAAAATGGAGAGGAGAAAGATTTCCAGAAGGCGTTAAAATGGAATCTCCAGGGGAAATCATCACTAGATACGCATTAAAATTGAATCCCCAGGGGGAAAGATTTCTAGATGGTGTTAATATGGAATGAATGAATGAACGAATGGGATTTTAAGGCCTGTCGACATCTAAGGTCATTTCGGGCGCTTTTAAAATTCGTTAAAATTCGTTAACAACTGTAGTTGTTAAAACGGAATCCCAAGACAGGAACTTACCAGATAGTTGTTAAAATAGAATCCCCTGGGGGACAGATTACTAGATAGGTGTTAAATTGGAATACCCTGGGTGACAGATTACTAGATAGGTGTTAAATTGGAATCCCCTGGGGGACAGATTTCTAGATAGGTGTTTAATTGGAATCCCCTCGGGAACAGATTACTAGATAGGTGTTAAATTGGACTCCCCTGGGGGACAGATTACTAGATAGGTGTTAAATTGAAATCCCCTGGGGGACAGATGACTAGATAGGTGTTAAATTGGAATCCCAAGGGGGACAGATCACTAGATAGGTGTTAAATTAGAATCCCCTGGGGACAGATTACTAGATAGGTGTTAATTGGAATCCCCTTGGGGACAGATTACTAGAAAGGTGTTAAATTGGAATCCCCTTGGGGATAGATTACTAGATAGGAGTTAAATTGGAATCCCCCAGGGGGACAGATTACTAGATAGGTGTTAAATTAGAATCCCCTGGGGGACAGATTACTAGATAGGTGTTAAATTGGAATCCCCTGGGGGACAGATTACTAGATAGGTGTTAAATTGGAATCCCCTGGGGGACAGATTTCTAGATAGGTGTTAAATTGGAATCCCCTGGGGGACAGATTACTAGATAGGTGTTAAATTGGAATCCCCTGGGGGACAGATTACTAGATAGGTGTTAAATTAGAATCCCCTGGGAGACAGATTACTAGATAGGTGTTAAATTGGAATCCCCTGGGGGACAGATTACTAGATAGGCGTTAAATTGGAATCCCCTGGGGGACAGATTACTAGATAGGTGTTAAATTGGAATCCCCTGGGGGACAGATTACTAGATAGGTGTTAAATTGGAATCCCCTGGGGGACAGATTACTAGATAGGTGTTAAATTGGAATCCCCTGGGGGACAGATTACTAGATAGGTGTTAAATTGGAATCCCCTGGGGACATATTACTAGATAGGTGTTAAAATGGAATCCTCTGGGGGACAGATTACTAGATAGGTGTTAAATTGGAATCCCCTTGGGGACAGATTATTAGATAGGTGTTAAATTGGAATCCCCTGGGGGACAGATTACTAGAAAGGTGTTAAATTGGAATCCCCTGGGGACATATTACTAGATAGGTGTTAAAATGGAATCCTCTGGGAACAGATTACTAGATAGGTGTTAAACTGGAATCCCCAGGGGGAAAATTACTTGATAGGTGTTAAATTGGAATCCCCTTGGGGACAGATTATTAGATAGGTGTTAAATTGGAATCCCCTGGGGGACAGATTACTAAACATAAATTTGAATCCCAAGGGAGAAAAATTACTTGATAGGTGTTAAAATTGAATCCCCTTGGGGAAATTACTAGATATGCATTAAAATAGAAGCCCCAGGGGGAAAGATTATTAGATAGGCATAACAAATGGATCCCCGGGGGGGGGGAAAGATTATTAGATGACTTATACTAGTTATCAGCTAAGATACAGCACAGAGAACAATGTAACTTATATAAAGAATTTAAAAATAAATAAAAGGGTGATCACATTAAAGTTTGTTTTACACATAACATTAAGGACATTCAAAGGGTGATTACATTTAACTTGTGTTACACATAACATTAAGGACATTCCAAGACAGCAAAAGATAAGGATACTGATAAAGTTTTAATCTTTTCCCCCTTACACACCAATTTTATAATCTGCTGCAGATGACTTATGAAACATTGTGGTACAAGAAGAATTTACTCATGATGACCAAATTATTCTCTCTTTGTACATACTCTATTCCATAATTATACATTTATTAATAGACATGTTCTGTAGTTTTACCTACATGTTTTGAAAGTCGTCTGCTGCAGATTTGTTGTATGTTGGAAAAGGATGAACCCTTTCCCACATATAGATCCTATTAGGGCCTTTGCAGCAGAACACTATTGCAAACATTCTAACAAATGGAGAAATTGCTCATAATGAGCTATTTTTCCATTTATCATAAAGTTTTCAACTCATATCAATAACTATACTTTCCTTTAAATAGATTTACATATGTTTGCTGGTATGTTTCCAAAGTCGTCTGCTGAATATTTTGTGTATGTGGAAAAGAGTTATTTTCTGACATGCTTCTGCAGTCCTTTCAACTAATAATGGAGTTTCTGTTTATGTCTCACCAGTAGTCTACACAACATCTTTCCCAGGCAACTGGCTGCCTTTCTTTTAAGACTTTTCAAACAGTTGGTAGAAATAGGTTTACTCTTTACTCACAATTACTTCAAACTTTGCCATATATCAACACTTTCTGACACCTCAGCAGCAAATGAAATTTGAAGACATTGTGGCAAAAGGAGACATTCTTTGCAACAATGGTTACAACTGTTTTTAATAGTTATACTTGTAAAAATTTGTACACAGATTTCCCTAGATATTTCATTGACATCTGCTGCAGACCTGTTGTATGTGGGGAAGGGGAGTTGGGGTCAATCATTGGAAAGAATGTTGCAATAACCTGGATTGATATGCACATTGTAACTGACTTAAACATTATTCTGTAGTAAATTAACCTTTCCCACAATGTCATGTGAATTTATGGCAAATCCTCCCTAAATGACTTTTTAAACATCGAGACAAAAATACGGAAATTTTCCATAAATGAAAGAATAACTTTTTAATGGAATTTATGAAAAAATATAGCAAAATAGCAAAAAGAGAAAGAACTTATTTTGAGCAAATACATTGTGCACCTTTTGCCAAACTATTTTAAAAAGTTGTCTCTTTTCATGTGAGAAAGGATTGAAATTTTAAGCTGCACAAAATAAAAATGCAAGGTATGAAAAAAGAAGACTTTTAAAGTTTTGTCATTTTAAAATCCATTCAGTTGTTTACGAGAAGATGTCATTAAAAGAAAAAGTTGACGACAGACTCAGGACGATCGACATCCGGCTATCATAATAGCTCTCCATGAGCACTTTGTGTAAAAAGGCAAAACATATTTATTCTTCTTCTTCAATGTATCTACAGGTCAGGTGATGTAAGATGGTTATATCAAACAGAAGGATTAAAATGAAAGACACTGTCATAAATGAGCTACAATGTAAGCCAAAGGTAAACCTGTCTTATGTCATGTTCCAGAATCAAATACGTGTACCAATCAACCCAGTACTAATAACACTTTCAAACTTAAACACACATTTTTGCCATTATTTGATCTATTGTTCTCTGCTGTAGATGCATCAACATGTGGAAAAGGGTAACATTTCTCCTTTTCACGGTATGTTTGTAACAAAAAAGGAAACTTCCATATTTCAAGATGTTAAATATTTTCGCCAGACATTTTGAAAGCAGATGACTCTAAATATATTTGGTGCATGGAAGACTGATATCCCATTGTGTAAGGCAAAGATTCTGATCATTGGATATTGGCCCCTCATTATCTCTCTTATAACTCAATTAAACCCTTTGTTGTGAATACTCAAAAGAACTGTCTCACAATAAGTAAGGTTTTCCACTGGCTTGACTAAAATGTATGAGTATAAATAAATGTATAATAACTAAGAATACAATAACAAATAAACATCAAATAGCCCAGTGCTCTCAGAAAGCATTATCATGTAGATCTGACTAACTTTATCATAAGAAGATACTATTCCAGATTTGTGTTTTACAGAAGTTACATTTAAACTATGAGCAAATAACCTTGAACCTAGATCTAAGTATTCAGTGTTAATAATAATAACCTTGAATCTAGATCTAAGTATTCAGTTTTAATAATAATAACCTTGAATCTAGATCTAAGTATTCAGTGTAAATAATAACCTTGAATCTAGATCTAAGTATTCAGTGTTAATAATAATGACCTTGAATCTAGATCTAAGTATTCAGTATTAATAATTATAACCTTGAATCTAGATCTAAGTATTCAGTGTTAATAATAATAACCATGAATCTAGATCTAAGTATTCAGTGTTAGTAATTATAATCTTGAATCTAGATCTAAGTATTAATAATTATAACCTTGAATCTAGATCTAAGTATTCAGTGTTAATAATAACCATGAATCTAGATCTAAGTATTCAGTGTTAATAATAATAACCTTGAATCTAGATCTAAGTGTTCAGTGTTAATAATAATAACCTTGAATCTAGATCTAAGTATTCAGTGTAAATAATAACCTTGCACCTAGATCTAAGTATTTAGTGTTAATAACAATAACCTTGAATCTAGATATAAGTATTCAGTGTTAATAATAATAAACATTGAATCTATATCTAAGTATTCAGTGTGAATAATAATAACCTTGAATCTAGATCTAAGTATTCAGTGTAAATAATAATAACCATGAATCTAGATATAAGTATTCAGTGTAAATAATAATAACCATGAATCTAGATCTAAGTATTCAGTGTTTATAATTATAACCTTGAATCTAGATCTAAGTATCCAGTATTAATAATTATAACCTTGAATCTAGATCTAAGTATTCAGTGTTAATAATAATAACCTTGAATCTAGATCTAAGTATTCAGTGTTAATAATAATAACCTTGAATCTAGATCTAAGTATTCAGTGTTAATAATAATAACCATGAATCAAGATCTAAACACTGCTTAATCTCCAATTGACTGTAAGCATTTTCTGACAAAGCTTATTGATTTTTAACGGTTTGTTACAAAGAAGTGTTAATAATTCTCAACACAACTGTAAATGAAATTATGCCTAGATATCATCAAGACAAACATTCTGACAAAGTTTCAACATGCTCAAGCCCAAAATGCACCTGGTAACAACATTATCCTTCAATTTTACCTAGTGCCCTATTGTTTTACCCCACATGACCTATATTCAAACGTGGCCTAGATATCATGAAGACAAACTTTCTGACAAAATTTCAAGCTGCTCAAATAAAAAATGTGTTTATAGTGTTAAAAAGATTGTTCTACAATTTGGCTTAGTGACCTAGTTTTTTAACTGACCTGACCCATATTCGAACTTAGCCTAGAAATCATCAAGATAAATATTCTGACAAAGGTTCAACATGCTCAAGCCTAAAATGCGGCTTCCAGAGTGTTATCAAGATTGTTCTTCAATTTGGCATAGTGACCTAGTTTTTTATCTGATATGACCCATATTCAAACTTGGCTTAGAAATCATCAAGACAAACTTTCTGACAAAGTTTCAAGCTGCTCAAGTAAATAACATGCCCCAAATTCAGACATGTACTAGATATCATCAAGACAAACATTCTGACAAAGTTTCAACTTGCTCAAAGAGAATATGTGGCCTCAGGACCTAGTTTTTAACCCAATATGACCAATATTCGAACTTGGCCTAGATATTATTAAGACAAATATTCTGAACAAAAATTGCGGTATCTAGAGTGTTTACAAGATTTTCCTTCAATTGACCTAGTAACCTACTTTTTGACCCAACATCATATTCTAACTTGACCTACATATCATCAAGACAAACATTCTGAAAAAGTTTCAACATGCTAAAGTAAAAAATTGCGGCCTCTAGAGTGTAAACAAGATTTTCCTTCAATTTGGCTTAGTGACCCTAGTTTCTGGTTCAATATGACCCATATTTGAACTTGACCTAGATATTATACAGTAAAGCTCACACGGAAAACGCATCATGCGCGAGCCACCACGGATAATTTTCAAAGCGGACTAATTTTTTGGTCCATCCATCACTGCGATTTTATTTCTTTTACCACCGCGGACGCAACAAGATAGCCCCAGGGGTTAATAAAATGGATAATCGCGGATTTGCGATCAAACCATCGTGGATTTGCGTCGACATTCCTTTGACTCGATAAGCTTTTTCTCACCGTTTAGCTGGGAATTTTTTAATTTTTAATTTTTATTTTATCACAGTATGAATAAATGTTGTTGATTATAAATCAGTTCTAACGATAAAGCAACATATATGCATACAGCTCAATTTATTAAAATTCGCCAATACAATTCCCCTAAACTCGATGTATTCTGCAAACAATACAATATGTGATAATAATACTGTCAACACAACTTCGACTGTTAATTCTGCCTGAAAGATTTCTTTAAATCTCACTAATAAATGACGTAATTCCATTGTCAATCACCACAATTACCAATTCATTGTTTCACCATTTTCGATTACAAAACTTGACGTTATCGTAAACAAACACAAATCTTCCACTGTTTTTCGAATAATTTGCTGAAATGGAATGAATTTTACTATGTTGGATCATAAAATAATCCTAATTTGTCAATAAGCATGTACAGTATCAAAAAAAAAAAAAAAAAGTAATACATTTGTACTGGTAACAAATGCGAAGAATTCACGGTGATTTTATGATAGATAAAATTCTCGAATCAACGGAATGTCAATCACGGTGACCAATTTAACAGTTGACTGTGTCGCGGTGATCACAGAGTATTTAATTGCAGTGATCTTCCACGACCAAAGATATTTGTCCATCGTGGGATCGTGGAAAATGTGTTTTCCGTGTGAGCTGTACTATTCAGACGATCATTCTGACCAAACTTTAAGCTGCTGAGGCAAAAATTGCGGCTTCTACAATGTTAACAAGGTTTTCGAACTTTCCTTTAATTTGGCCTAGTGACCTAGATTTTGAATAGACATGACATAAATTCAGACTTATATAAATTCAGCCTACATATCATCAAAACAAACATTCTGATAAAGTTTCAAGCTTCTGAAGCAATGCGGCCTTCAGAGTGTTAACAAGATTTTCCTTCAATTTTGCCTAGTGACATAGTTGTTGACCTGGCATAACCCATATTCGAACTTGACATAGATATCACACAAACAAACATTCTGACAAAATTTCAAACTGCTGAAGCAAAACAGTGTTAACAAGAGTTTCCTTCCATCTGACCTAGAGACCTACCTTTTGGCCCGACATAACCGATATCCAAACTCAGCCTAGATATCACTAAGACAATCATTCTGACAAAGTTTCAACATGCTCAATTTTTAAAATGCGGCTTCAAGAGTGTTAACAAGATTTTCATTAAATTTGATCTAGTGACCTAGTTTGTGACCACACATGACCCTGTTTCGAACCTGGCCTAGATTTGATGGAGATGTATGTTCTGATAAACTTTCATGAAGATTAGATGTAAAATGTTGCCTCTAGAGTGTTAACAAGTAAATGTTGACGACGAACGACTGACAAAAGGCGATCACAAAAACTCAGCTTCGTGCTATGGTGAGCTCAAAATTATTTAAAAGATTGGTCTTATGGTTTCGGAGGAGAATGGTTTTTTTTTTCTATTGGTTGCATTTGAAATTAAAATTTTGCATGGATCCGAAAAATTGAAAGAATTTAGAAGAGGGCATTGAGAGGATATTACCTGTGAAGTTTCATGCCAATTTCCCCAGCGGTTACAGCGGAAAGGTCATTTGAAGCATAAAGTTGACGCACACACAGGCACAAGTATGATAGACAATTCACCATGACAAAAGCTCGACTAGCTCTCAGTAAGTGGAGCAAAAAATCAAAGCATGAAAGTTTTCCCAATCCAGAAAGATTCTCTCAATGAAAGCACTGCACAATTTGTGTTTAGATTACCTTTTTCTGACAACATTTCAACCACTGTTTAGGGAACCAAAAATAATTAATTACAAGACATGGAAATTCCATAAAACCAGGTTTTCTATAATGGAAGGTGTTTGATTAAGAATTAACAGATCTGTCAAATCTTTCTGTTAATAGTTAATCAAAGCTAGTAATTCAAGTAACAGGGAATATTTCTATTGATGAATAATCATAATTACTTTGTCAATTAAATATATCACAATTTTATCTAACAAATATCAGTTCAATACAGTCAATCGCGTGTTGATGGCCTCATTTATTAAGAACATATAATAGATAACAGATATTAAGCAACATTTTGTTGTAAGCAGCCACATTTTAGGATCCCTAATGCCAGGTTGATAATCAGTGATCTGCCTTAACCCTTTACTTGATAGTAACGCGTTTATGCCTTTGCAAACAGACTAGATCCAGGGCCCGAGGTTATGAAACTTACTCAATTTGAGCATGTAATAGAAATATTGTTGTTGAAGTTAGATGCTTGAGTTACAAGTTTATGAAATATGCTCATTGCAAAATAGGGTGAAATTACAAACCAACGATGAGAATAAAATACAGTTTGTCGCCATGGTTACAAAGCAGTTTTAGTTTGAGCATGATGCTAAAGTTGAGCATGATGCTCAAACTAAAAAAGCTCTGTTAGCTTGAGGACAAAGTTTGGAAAAAAAAAAATCTACTTTTAGTTTGTAACTGAAATCTACTTTGCAACGAGCCAATTTCCTAGCCGTGTAATCTAAGTGTGTATTTACAATAGTAATAATTATGTTAACATGCTCAAATTGAGTAAGTTTCATGACCTTGGACCCAGATCAGACAGCTTCTGTAGGAGCTGTCTGATCAGGGCTGCTCTGTTTGCTTATAGAATGTTATAGATTTGATTATTCACAAAAAAAATCATTTGAAAATATCTATATGCATGGTAAAGTTATGGTCTGAACAAAAAAAGTTCAAGTAAAGTATATTTCTGTCACTGTGACCATGACCTGGAAGCTAAACACATAAATTGTGCATATGACACAGCGTCTTGATATGGTGTATATCTGTTCCAAGCTATTTGAAAATATCTCTATGGATGAAAAAGTTATTGTTCGGACAAGAAAAGTTCAACTGATGTCTATTTGTTGTCACTGTGACCTTGACCTTGAAGCTACAGACAAAAGTTTTGCATGTGACACATCATATTGATATAGTTCATATTTGTGCCAAGTTATTTGAAAATATCTCTATGCATGACACAGTTATGGTCCGGACAAGAAAAGTTCAATTAAAGTCTATTTCTTATCACTGTGACCTTGACCTTGAATCTACAGATTTTTTTTTGCATTTGGCACATCGTTTTGATTTGGTGCATGTTTGTGCCAAGTTATTAGAAAATATCTCTACGCATGACAAAGTTATGGTCCGGACAAGAAAAGTTCAATTAAAGTCTATTTCTTATCACTGTGACCTTGACCTTGAATCTACAGAATTTTTTTTTGCATTTGGCACATCGTCTTGATATGGTGCATGTTTGTGCCAAGTTATTTGAAAATATCTCTATGCATGGCAAAGTTATGGTCCGGACAAGGAAAGTTGACGCCCGCCCGCCCAACTGCCCAACCGCCCGCCGACTTCGCCAAACTAATAACCAGATTTTTCCTTCAGAAAACCTGGTTAAAAATCTATCATTATACTATTTTAAAATAAACCTTTCCAATGTACAACACAACTGCAGTAGACTACTCTATGCAGAATCTCAATTGATGGAAGTATGATAATTGAATAAAGTTCAAAACATTTTTTTTTGACAAAGGTGAAATTGCTTATCATGAACAATGTTCTTGTTGCCACAATGAATGTTTTTTAAAGTTGTCTGCTTCAGATGCATCACATTGCTTACAGCAAATATCATTTAAAACTAGAAGATACTTTTGAAATAAGCGTATGGCTCAAGACTCTGGGTAAAAGAGTTCTTGAGATATTGACCCAAATAACAGTAGTGATCATCCACATCCTATGAAGTTTGAAGACACTGGGTCAAAAGGTTCTTTAGGTATTTACCTGAAATATATTTAACATAAGCATATCCTTGTGAACTTAACCTTTGACAAAGTAACCCTCAAAAATGATAAGTGTCCTTCTCAAGGATTCCAATCACCCTGTGACATTAGATTACTCTGGGTCAAAAGGTTCTTGAGATATTTAACAGTAACATATTTGAACTTTACTGCCATTGTAACCTTGACCCTGTGACTCCAATACTCCAATGGGGGTCATCTACTGAAGGAGTCCAACCATCCTATGAAGTTTGAAGACTTTGCGACAAAAGTTTCATGAGGTATTGAGCAGAAACTAATTTGACCTGCGACCTTGACCTTTGACATTATGTTTGACAAAGAAATCAAGAACAAAAAGTAAGAGGAATAAGTTATCAAATTTCCAAATTCATCTTCAGGCAAGATCCTTTCCCACTTGCAGATGAATGTTGGTGCATCTACAGCAGACAACTTTTACCACAGCTTTATCTACTGCAGATTGGTTGTATAAGGGAAAAGGGGGTTAAAGCAGGTAAGTTGTGGTAGTAAATACATTTGTAAAGTAATCTACAGCTTCAATCAATTATTAACAGTCAATCTGGTACTGTTTTTTACTTTTTTCAAAATCAATGTATTTCAACTCAATTAACACTTTCGTATAATAATTCTGCAGCTTTTAAAATGTTCAAGTAAAATGATTGAAAACGGTTGAAAACATATTGGCAAAAGGGACAATATAATAATTATTACTCATAACCATTTGTCACAGTTTTCCACAAGTCATCTGTTGCAGTATAAAAATACATCTGCATGTGGGAAAGGATTAAACATTGCTGTACCACTGGCTTCATGCACAAAGTCATAGAGTTTTTACATTGAAACAAATCCCTAAGTCAAACTGGGATGTACTTTTAAGTATTGATAGTTTCCGACCAATCAACTTGGCTTGAAGGAATCTGATAGAGGGTCATCCAAGGAACATTTCTACAAAATTATTTTAAATCGGCCTGACACTTTTGGAGGAAAAGATTTTTTAAGTTTTCACTATAGCCATATAAGGCAAAAATGTAGATACATTGGCTGATCTGGGTTTTCACTGTTTTTAAATGCCCTATATTTGATTTTGTAGAGTGCCACTCAATTACTTGTTAAAGCCCTTTATTGTTGTAGTAAAAAATCTGATTGTTTGACAATATTGAGCAGTTTTAATTAATATCTTAGTTACATACCTTTTTCTTGTCCCAGTCCTTCAGACAAATTGGTATAATAAGAGCTGCTAATCCACAGCCAACAGCTAGACCCAGGAAAAATGCACCAGCAATCCAGCCCGGGTTCACAGAAAATTCATCTGTTTCAGTAGTCCAGGACACTTGAAGACACAAGTCTGAGCTGTGTGAAGTCATTCTGCTGTTTTAGGAATTTTGTATTCTAAAAAAATATAAAGCAAATATTTGGTGCAATTTGGGTGTGAGACATAATATACGATATAGCAACTTATTTACATACTATTGCATTTAGGTGCAACTTTGGAACCTTGTGCCCAACATTGAAAGTAAACACTATGAGTGGAGCTCTCCGAAAACAAACCTAATTATTAATCATGTGGGAAAAGACTTGCATATGCAGTGTTCTAAGTCTAGCCATCATGTTTAACTCATTAACACTCAGTTAAAGCAAGCTGTTATTAAAAGACAAACTAGAATACACCTGTATTTTTTATGGTTTCTTAAATTAATGAAAACCATGTGACCCTCAAAATTTTCAAATGACCTCCTAAATTCCAAGTAGGGGGTCATAAGTGACCCTTACAAATCCTAGTCTGTCTTTTCAACAGCATGTTCCTATTCAACAAAAACCATTTTTGTCAGGGCCTGTAGGATTTATTTTTTATTATCATATGACTTACACTTAAGATGACTGTCAAATTTTTATAGAATATTGATTTATTTTTATCTTTTAGTGTTTGAAACTCGTGATAACCTGCAACATGCAGTAGTTTATGCGCAATAAAGAAATTACCGGGATAGTGTTTACCACAATTTTTGTGAAAGTGACTTCATCTTATGCCATAAAGAACATGTATTATAATATAGTGAAACAAACAAACCACATTTAAATTAGCAACATTGTGATAATCTGATTTTTTTCTCCTTTATTATTATGATTATCTTACATAATACGGGTCAACAAATCGATGGCGTATCCGACAAATTTTTCCCATCCATAGGTAATGTGTATTAACTTTATGAAAAGTAAACATCGAAACAAAAAATACTTATAGAGGAAATAATTGAATATGATAATGCGTACTCGATAAAGGAATGAAAACACGTAATCTGATATGTGATAATTTGCATGTAATTACAATCATTGTCTATTTTTAAAATAAGTTCAAACAAAACTGATAAGGTTTTACTGACTAACCGGATGTTACAAATCCAGATATCTATAATGGTGAAGTCATTGTTTTATCATAACGCAAATGGTGAATAAATTAAACCTGATGTTGGGGTTATGAATATAGTCACGCCATAGAAAAAGTACACATTGATTTTTGTAAACACATTATGTTGTCTTAATCAAAATACCGCTGATTTTTTTCGCCTGAAATGAATGAGGTAGATACCCTCTTTCGGTTATGTATATGACACAGTGTATTAAGTACTGGATAAAACTTAGAGAAATGCCTACAACAAGATATCCTAAACAATGCTACTATATGCTTATAAGGCTAGATGAAAATGGCAGAAAGACATGGGCATCTAAATTTAAAAATATGTTATATGAGTATAGTTTTGGATATGTATGGATAAATGATGGTGTTGGAAATTGTAGTCAATTTTTAAAGTGCTTTAAACGACATCTTATAGATTACTCTCTCCAAAATCTTCAGCAAAAGATCAGAGATTCACCTAAATCAAAATATTTTCAACACTTTAAATCTCTATTAAATGTAGAAATGTATCTTTCCATGGATATTTCATATTATAGTTGTTGCATATAGTCATTGTTTAAATGTAGAAAAAGGTAGACACCAAAATATTGATTATTGCTTGAGATTCTGTAATATTTGTCTTGATAGAAACTGCTATGTTGTTGAGGATGAATTTCACTTTGTGTTAGTATGTCCAGTTTACAATGAACTTCGTCTTTTTTATTTCCAAGAAGTCTGGACAAATGCATACTTATTATTTCTATATTTGAATATCTTCAAAAAACTTATGATGTCACTCATATGAATTTATTATGTACATGTTAATTATAAAAATTGGGCCGGAGGCCTTACATGACTGAATAAAATATTTGTATTTGTATTTTGTAATAAATACCTAAAAAAGGAAAATGAGAGAAATGATAGTTTGACTCGTCACAAATGTAGTTCTGTAAATTATGAAATCATTTCATTGGAAGTACTAATGAAGGGCAAATCAATTTTTTTTTTGTACCTGTCATCATTATTTCATAGATCTAAAATCTTGGCCATATTTTAAAGTTGAATATATGCATAACCAGATGATGATTTTTAGTTTAGGACGGCAGGACTCGTATTTGTACGAACTTATAATCAAAGCACTGATAGTGCTTCAAGCAAGGGGATAACTGTGGATCATGAAGAATAATTTAGCGATCACAAAATTTAATAAATGTTTACCCGAAATAAATTAATCTTATAATTTGGCAAATATTTTAAAATCCATGAAACTCACATAGACCTACCTTTTGTCTTCTGGAAAACTTTTTAAGCCCTTTAGGCTTATATTTCCCCTCAATTTCCTTTCCCAGTTCTCAGACCTGCTAATACATAGAAGATTATTTAATAAAACTACGTTAAAAATACATCATAGTGGATAAATAAAACAAAACAAGAGGGCCATGAATCGGTCACCTTAATTATACAATGTACTGTTATGCAAAACACATCAAGACAATTATTCTGAATACAACCTCCAGTGTTAAATAGATTTTCCTACATTTGGCCTAGTGATCTATAAATTATTTTTCCTGATATGACCCATATTTCAACATGGACTAGATATCATCAAAACAACATTCTGACAAATTTTCAACTTGCTCAAAGTAAAAATGCGGCCTCCGGAGTTTGAACAATATTTTCCTTTATTGACCTTGTTTCTGAACCCATATGACCCATATTCGAAGTTGAACTAGATATCATTTAGACAAACATTCTGACCAAATTTCAAGATGCTTAAGCAAAAAATGCGGCATCCAAAGTGTTAACAAGATTTTCCTTCAGTTTGACCTAGTGACCTAGTTTTTGATCAAGCATGATCCGTATTCAAACTTGGCCTAAATATCATTCAGCTAAACATTCTGACCAAATTTCAAGCTGCTGTAGCAAAACATGCGGCTTCTACAGAGTTAACAAGATTTTCCCTCAATTTGGCCTAGTGACCTAGTTTCTGACCCAATATGATGATCCAGTGTTCTCCCCAGGCCCTTATGGCGTATCGGGCCCGCTACAGCTTAAAAAAAATAACCATTTAGCGCTACGCCTTGAAATTGCCGCTACAGCTTAATTCCCAAAGCGATACACCTTAAAAATACTGTGATATTGGGTAAAATCAAAAAATGAATTTAAGGGATAAGGGTTTAATTTCACACCGCTGACTGTTGGCAAAGATAAAGGGTTGTTGAATCCGTCCCAGTCCAGTACACAAGTATTATCAAACCACCATCGCTGCAGGCAATTCCCCTCCATCTTTAGATAAGAGTAGGTCACGTGCCATCAGATTGACCCACTTCGATATTTAGGCCAATCACTATCGAGAATGCGTAGTATACCCCACCCACTCCCAGAATTGACAGTCGATCATGCCTTCATGCAAATAAATACTATTTTTCATTTCTTGCAGCTTAGGGAAAAATAATTTCAACAAACAACTTGACAACAAACTATGATATGATTAAAGAATGTCCCTATATTAATTTAAATGTTCACAGATTGTGTTTTTGTTTACACGAATCCATAGGAAATTATTTTTTGATTGCCGATTTTTTGCCATAAAGATCTATCAAATTCACAGTCAGCTGTCAAAAAAGACTTACCTATAAAACTAAATACTTTTTTTGTCCATTTTAGTTCATTTATTTTACCGAAGATAAAAAAATAATGAAGACTGAAGGAGAAAATACATATTGTAATGGGTTTTCGTGCATTTTCTTCTTTCTGAAAATCGGAAATGTCATTCAAGAAAGTATTACCTACACTCATTCTAATTTGTTTGAAAATTGTCATTGTGAAAGTTTAGTGCACTAAATGTGTCTTGATAATACAATACAATATACTACATAATATTTTATTTACTGGTGTTTAAAATAAATGAAAGCACTGACAGACAATATCAGAAATTATTCCTGCACCCACAATGCATGTGGTTTGAGAACATGATATATGGGAATGTAATGAATCATGACCAAGTCAATCTTTTTGATAAATTTGTTTATGCTGGATAGATTATGACACATGACTAAAGAAGATAGCATAATATATCTTATAAAATACCTACTGGTTTCAAAGTGTAATAGTAGAAAATGAAACAATTATGAACATTATTGAGAAAGGAGCTTTTTGTGACAATTTGCTTCTTTTCCAATATTTTTTTTGAAACTCTATTTCATCAATTTCTCACAATGTTTTGAAATAAGCAATAGTCCAATTGATCTTGAGGGGTCGTTCTTTCTTGTGAAATTCAGATAGAAATGTGTGTGTATTGTCAGTTTCCACCTTATCCACTCTTGAAGATTAGAATTTCCTTTCACCATTCCATTATTCAAAAAAATGAATACTCTTATATTTTATATTCATACACTGATTTGCTCAAGACTGCATTGGATTCCAGGTTAATTTCATTCTTTTATTTGCTCAGGAAATTGAATTTAGGGCTTTCCATTTCAAGTAAACCCAGGAGCTTCCGGGGGCTTTGCCCCCTGGTCCCCCACAAGGGCCTGTAAGGGCGCCGAGCGGCCCCCTCAACCCCCGGCAAAACCCACTACAGCTTCAAAATTGTCTGGGGAGAACCCTGTGATCCATATTTAAACTTGACCTACATATCATCAAGACAAACATTCTGATAAAGTTTCAACATGCTCAAGTCGAAAATGTGGCCTCTAGAGTGTTAACAAGATTACCCTTCAATTTAGCCTAGTGACCTAGTTTTTGACCCGGCATGACAATCGGAACACCTCGACTATTATCCTAATAGACGGAATTAGTCGAGGATGTCCGATTGCCGGCATGACCCATATTCAAACTTGACCTAGATATCATTCAGCTCAACATTCTGACTAAATTTCAAGCTGCTGAAGCAAAAAATGCAGCTTCTACAGTGTTAACAAGATTTCCCTTCAATTTGGCTTAGTGACCTAGTTTTTGACCCGGCATGACCCATATTCGAACTTGGCCTAGATATTTTAAAGACAAACATTCTGACAAAATTTCAAACTGCTGAAGCAAAAATTGCGGCCTCTGGAGTGTTAACAAGATTTTCCTTCAATTTGACTTAGTGACCTACTTTTTGACCCGACATGACCCATGTTCGAACTTGACCTACATATCATCAAGACAAACATTCTGATAAAGTTTCAACATGCTCAAGTTGAAAATGTGGCCTCAAGAGTGTTAACAAAATTTCGCTTCAATTTGACCTAGTGACCTCGTTTTTGACCTCATATGGCCCAGTTTCGAACTTGTCCAAGATTTGATGGAGATGAATGTTTTGATACACTTTCATGAAGATTGGATGCAAAATGTAGCCTGTAGAGTGTTAACAAGCTGAAATGTTGACGACGCACGACGGACGCCGGACAAAATGTGATCACAATAGCTCACCTTGCACTTCGTGCATAGGTGAGCTAAAAATAGCCAACAAAATATTCCATTTTATTTAAAAAATCTCAGTAAATAAATCACAAATGAGGCCGGTTTGACAAAATATCAACATTCGTATTTGAAGCGCGTATATGTATGTAATTGGTTGGATGTTAGAGATTTCGTCTAACTTATAAATAAGAAAGATTCTTATGTCTTATAGTGTAATATATACTTAGAAGGAAATATTAATTGTTTATAAACTCAATTGTTAAATATCACTTACGATTTATTGTCCAATGTGTTCTTATAATAACATGTTGTTATTTATTACAGAACAGAAGAAAATAGGATTTGTAACATCCAGATGTATTGTAAGAAACTTGAAAAAAAACCACGTTTTCCAGAAAAGTTAATTTCGTCTATATTTCGTTTTATTTATTCTTTATCCCTTTCCCTCATATAGACGCTTTCTGACGCCTCTACAGCAGACGGCTTTTTGAAAACATAGTGACGAAAGAAGAAATTGCACAATATGTGCAATTTCTCCTTTTGCCACAATGTTTTCCACTATTTGTCATAGGTTATCCATTCAATTATGGAGATTTTCTATGTTTTGACAAAATACGTTCAAAGTCTTCTGCTGCAGAATTGTCGTATGAGGGAAAGGGTTAACTAGCTTATTTTTTTTGTTATAACATTTTCAATTATATAGTTTATTTCAATTAACTGTGTGCCAACTTTCGTGTCGACTCAATAAGTGTTACGTAAATGATTGACGACATACTTCTAATTATGTTGTGTTGTAATTAATTATTAAAAAAATAAATGCTTTTTATTGAATGGACAATCATACATGTTTAATGCTTATTAAAAACCTTGTGAATTTAAGATTTGATGTTTGGCTTTTGTTAAACCCTCAGTTTGTTACGCTATTTGTATCCATTTCCCATAAAAAAATGTTTCCCGAGTGGCCATCACTTAACAAAAAGTATTTGCAAATTGAATGTGTATTTGAGTATAAATTGTTCAAATAAGGCCAGTGAATTAATGCACACAATATGCTGTGACAGTTGCGGTGGATGGCAACAAGATTTATTTATTCTCTATCTCTCTCTCTCTATTGATGAGTGACTGAAGGATGCGATATATAGTTCTTATTTTCCCATAATGTTGATTGTTACAGAGTTGTAAGCATGTCGATATATGAAGAGTAGAAATCTTGTAAGAAAAGGAGCCGCGCTAATATTTAACGACTTCTCTTTTTTCTATAATGATTCAATAATTTATCTACTGCTCCGAATACAAATTGAACAATAAAGCTTTCAATTTATGAGTGACTGAATGTGATATAGCATGTCAATATATGAAATTGTGTAAGAAAAACAGCCGTCGCAAATAATAAACAACTTCTCCTTTGAATTGACAAGTGACTGAAGGTGATATAGTTCTTCTTTTCCCGTAATCTTGCTAGAGTCGAAATCAATAATTCAGCTGTTGCAAATAATAAACAACTTTTCCTTTTCTACTTTGAATAGTGGATTTTTATAGAGTCGAAAACATGGAAAAGGTTACATGCAAGCTCCGTCTAAAAGATGAACCTGTAATGTCGATATACTTGTTAGAATAGCTGTCATAATAATAAACGACTTCTCTTTTTTCTACTTTGAATTGACGAGTGACTGAATGTGATATAGTTCTTCTTTTCCAGTAATATTGATTGAGTCGAAAGCTTGGAAAAGGTTACAAAAAACGTTAACATTATTCTCTGTAGTTCTTCTTTTCCCACAATGTTGATTGTTATTAAGTTGAAAACATGGAAAAGGTTACATAATACATACGAGCTCCGTTTAAAAGATGAACCCGTAACATCAATATATATGAAGAGTAGAATTCTTGTAAGAAAAGGAGCCATCGCAAATTTTTAACGACTCCTACCTTTCTTCTTTGAACTGACGAGTGACTGAATGTGATATAGTTCTTCTATTCCCGTAATCTTGATTGAGTCAAAAGCTTGGAAAAGGTTACAAAAAACATGTTTCTTATCATGACTATGAACTATTGTTTTAATTGTTAATTTTTGTTTCAGATACGATGATGATGAACTCACAACCAGCCAGCTATTACGATTTTGTAGTCGGATCTCTGGCCTGGGGACAGTTGGGAGTTCAGACAGAATTCAAGACGAGGAATGATGAAATATAATTTCAAACCCACGTGCCTGTAAATTTTGTATATGTATTCATGTTTGTCAATGTACTTTGAATACGTCGAAATAAACTTTCTGTTCTGTTCCATGTTATTATGTTCGGTTAATATATGTAAATAAGAAACAAGAAGATAGGAAATAAAAATGTGAATACAGTTATCATTGTAGGAAAAGGATTGAAACATTGAGGGGAGAGGACAAAATCTCCAAGGGATTTAATGAACATTTACTGTAAATATTAAAATTTAATTTAATATTTACAGTAAATGTTCATTCGACGTGTTCAAAGTACATTGACAAACATGAATACATATACAAAATTTACAGGCACTCACGTTAATGGACGTATTGGGCGTTTTTACGCCCGAAAAGCATTCCTGTACGCCCAAAATTGACAAGTGAGACGTCCAAGTACGTCCAGGAATTAAGGGTATACGCGGCAATCAAAACACAGGGCGTATACTTCCAGTTGAAATTGTGTGTAACTATTCTGCAATCAGTGTGTATTGTGTTTGATTAAGTGTCAATGATGGACAGTGGGAGTTATCAATTGGTAGATTTAAGCCAATCACTATCGAGAATCCGTACCCCGTACCCCACCACTCCAGATTTGACACTCGATAACGACTTCACACCAATCAATACTATTTTTTCATTTCAAGCAGCGTAGGGGAGAACAATTTCAATAACCAATTTGATAACAAACCAGGATATGATTAAAGAATGTCCCTATATTAATTGAACTGTTTAAAGATTATGTTTTTGTTTACACGAATCCATAGGAAAAAAAAAAAAATTGGCCATGAAGATCAAATTCAGAGCCATCTGTAAAAAAAGACTTGACTATACAACTAAATAACATTTTTGGCCATTTTAGTTCATTTCTTTTAAGAAGATAAGAAATATTGAAGACGAAAGGAGAAAATAAATATTGTAATGGGTTTTCGTGCATTTTTCTACTTTCTCAAAATCGGAAATGTCATTCAAGAAAGTATTACTTCTTCTTATTTGTTTTAAAATTTTATCATTGTAAGAGTTTAGTACTGCATTGTTGATTTACTGGTGTTTAAAATGAAAGCACTGCAGACAGTCTCAATATCAGAAATCAATCCTTTTTCCACAATGTATGTGGTTTGAGAACATGATTCATGATATATGTGAATCTAATGAATCATGGCCAAGCCAATCCTTTTGATAAATTGTATGCTAGATAGATCATGACATGTGACTAGAAGATAGCATAATCAGTACTGAGCATAAGGCATCGCATAAAACACCTACTGGTTTAAAAGTGTAATGAAAGAAACTGAAACAATAACATTATTTACAAAGGAGCAATATAAGCTTTTTGTAACAATTTGCTTCTTTTCTGATAATGTTTTTAAAAAATAAAACAGAAGGAAACAAGTGCAAGATGTGGAAAAGCCAAGGCAGCACCTGGGACTTCCAAGATTATGACCAGGACTTCCAAAATTCAGACCCAGGAAGTCACGACTTCCTGTTTCAGAAAGTTAGTGCAAGCACTGTTAAATGATAACAAATACAAAAAAATTACAAATTAAAATCATAACATTTTCAAACTAAGTGAAATAGTTTGTTGTTTATCAATATAATCGGTAAGTTAACACCTTACCATAACACCTTCATATCGATATAGATTATATAGTATTATAATACGGGTAAACAAATCGACGGCGAAGCCGGCGATGTTTCCCGTCAATAGGTAATGTGTATAAACTTTGCAAAACTTTGCTATACCGTCTTTCCAAAAAGTGTCTCCAGAGTGGATTTTTCGATGCAGTCACGATTCTGCTACAATTTGATTGGATGAAAGATAATATTGAAACAAAAAAAATTCTAGAGGAAATATTTAAATATGATTAACCTACTCGATAAAGAAATGAGCCCAAGTAATTTTATGTGTGATCATTTTCGTTTACCACTCGTCGTCTATTTCTAAAGCGAGTTCAAATAAGAACTCATAAGGTTTTTTTGACTTTCCGGAAGTTACAAATCAAAATTCCTGTAATATGATGTCATTCTATTAGCGTTATGCAAATGATGAATAAATAACCAAAAGGAAAACGACAGAAATGTAGTTCCGTAAATTATGGAATCGTTTTATTTGAAGTACTTTATGAAGGGCAAGTTGATTATTTGTTGTACCTGTCATCCTAATTTCATGGATTTAAAATCTTGGCTATATTTAAAGTTAAATATAAGCTTCTGCAGTTCGCGGAGAATTATTTACCGATCACAAAGTTAATAAATGACTTTATCACATGACGTTGCTTGTATCCCATGTAATATACCCATTACGTATTTCTTTTTATTATATGCCTGTACATTTTCCGGTGGAAATACATGCAGATTGACATGCGCAAATACACCACGACAGATTAAAATTCCGTATCTACATGCGGTGTAAATACAAGATTGTGACGTCAGACAGTGCGCGGAATACTTTCAGCGAGGTATCCCCAATAAACAATGTATTGAATCTGTATATTTAATAGTTTTTTCGCTTTTCATAGATCATAGGTATATAATAAAAGGAATATTACGTTGCGGGAGCGATAAATGGGTACGTATTGCACGACTCGAAGCGTGGGAAAATCCATATCTTACTCGACCTTCGGTCTCGTAAGATATCGATTTTTCCACGCTACTTGTCGTGCAATACAAACCCTTTTATCGCTCCCGCAACGTAATATTCCGTATATATACAACGTGTGTAATATAACGTGACCTAATACTAGGAAAAAATGACGTCACGTCAACGTTTTGACGTCATACGTTAGTCACTTTGGCGCCAAAACCCGTAAATTTCATCTAGAAATATTGTATTTGTAAACGTTAAGTACATTTTTATCGAAATACGCCTCATAAGTCACTTTATGTGATGGATATAATATCTCATGAGTGTTATTTATTATTCTTTTTAATAAACTAAGCTGAATATGACCTCGGGAATAATTATTTGTGGCATTGTTATACGATTTACTGACGAAATTAAAATAGCTTAGGAAAACCCGCTTTTCTTTGTGTGTTTTCGTCATGTGATAAAAAGAATCTGACATTCGTTGTCATTTAATAAAGTTTTATTAAACTCGTTAAAAATTCTTGAACTCGTTTAATAAAACTTTATATTTAAAATGACAACTCATGTCAGATCCTATATATGTTTACCCGAAATAGGTAGGCACCTATACTCATATTAATCGATAAGTTAGACGAACTCTCTACTCCACTAGTTAGACGAAATCTCCAGAATCCTATGTAATCAACAATTTTAACAAAAAAGAAATATTACCAATAATCTTATTAATGTGGTAAAAGAACAATAACACTCTTAAATGGTCACATCCGGGTTGATCGCCGCCATATTGTTTATTGCTGTTTGCTTGTTGTGAAGCAAGTTTCTAGATCCCCCAGATAGGAGATTAAAAGCGGGGAACGAAAAACAATAAAATCAACGAAATGTATAAACAATCATCAAAATGGACTTTATTTTGAAAGAAGGGTTTGTGTACTACAATTTTGTTTTTGTTTGTTCGTGTTTAGGTGAACATTGTTTATTATTCATCAACTGTACAGTTATGCCTTCGTATTAATATGTCTGTGCATATACATTATCAAGGACCGTATACTAAAACAAACACGGACTTTTCAGTGTGGTACTTTCACCTGACACGATGCCTGTTCGAATTAGAGAGCTTAACTGGCATCCTGACGTATGGCAGGTGAAAGTGCTACACTCTGTCTCCGAGTCACACTAGCAGGATTCCACCCAGATGTATGGCAGCTGGCTGCAATGTTCAGATGATGTTGGCATTTTGGCCAAGCCTACAGCCAATTTTACTGGTATCCTGCCATGTGTCAGATGAAAGTTACACACTCTGGCTCCAAGCCGCGTTAGCCGGATTCCCGGATTTATGGCAGCTGGCTGCAAAACCCAGTCGGAGTTGGTCCGACAGAGTGGCTCCAACCCTCATTTTGGCGTTCCTATTGTTCGATATAGATGCATTAAGCTGTTGATTGATGCATGCCAGGTGAAAGCGCCCTTAAACTGACGTTGTGTTGCATGAGTTCCTGTTTCGCCAAGTTGCGTCAGCCGGCTGCCATGCTCAGCCGAAGTTGGGATTTCACGACGAAGTCCCGACTTTGCACCCTTCCTGTTCGAATAAGAGAGCTTAACTGGCATCCTGACATGTGTTTTGTGAAAGTGCTTTACCTTGGTTCCGAGTCGCATTAGCCGGATTCCATCCGGAGTTATGGCAGCTGGCTGCAATGTAAACATTAAGTTGGCATTTTGGCCAAGCCTACAGCCCAACTCCGGCTGTATATTGCTCGAATTAGAGGGTTTAACTAGTATCCTGACATGTGTCAGGTGAAGGTGAAACACTCTAGCTCCCAGTTAAGCTCTCTAATTCGAACAGGATTTGTGCAAAGTCGAGAAGTTAAACTCTATAATCCGAGCAATATACAGCTGGGGTTGGTCTGCAGGCTTGGCAAAAATGCATTAGGTGACAAATCAAACCAATAATAAAATGTAAAGACAATATGTTCGCACATAATTCAAGCTTAATTGTCCGTAAAGACAGTTCGGGCAAGCCGGAATTGTCGAAACGATGACTTTTACGGCTGATAAATACAGCTTGAGTTGGCGGAGCTCCTGCTGTTCAGGCTGGTTGATACTTGTTCGATTTCCCGAATGTGCACCCTTTCTGAGTTAAAAAAAAAAAGGTTGAACATGTGAGGCGCCGACAGAATTGCTCCAACCAGGCCTACGAGATTCACTAGTTGCCGTTTTAGCATCCAGCCAATATTAAAATGTACAGACAATGATATTTCCACATAATGCATGTCGTTTAAGGCCTCCTCACACATAGGCGAATCCATTAAACGCAGCCTGGCGAATTGGGTAAATTTGTCAATTCTGGCGAATTTTGACCGAAACTGTTTGAAAATGTGTTACATAATTTGAAATATAACGAAAGGTAAACGTAGGGGAACTATTTGTTGCGAATGATTTACGAAGTGTGACGAACGGTTACTGTTATTCGCTAAAATGCGTTAGGTCGCGCAAACAATCTTGGTTCTTTCCGTTAGCGATTAGGAACGAAATATGCGAACCGACGCGCAACCTTGCGCATGCTTCCGAAGCTTTCCGAAAGAGTATTTCCGCATACGGCCGTTACCGGACGCTATACAAGACTGGCGAAAACCTGGTGGAGTCAATTTGCTTTCTAACTTTCTCCGACTCGACACCACGTCGTATTGCTGTTTGACTGCTGTTTGATTTTCAACTTTTTTAATGCAGTAAAATTTATGTGGACTTATACTCACCACACGAACTTGTAGTCTGAGTCGACAATGGCCAGTAAGATGCTGCTGAAGAAACCCTTATAATTATAATATAAGGAACCAGAGCTGGCAGGCTTTCTGATGGCTATGTGTTTGCCATCAATGGCAGCAACACAATTAGGAAAGTTCAACTTCTTGAGGAAACCATCAGCCATTATTTTCCATTCTTCAGGTGTGGAGGGGGCTGTCATAACCTCATCAACATATTCCTCACATATAGCATGACATACTTCTCTGACTACTACAGAGAGGGTATTCTCAGCGACCCACCAGGAGTACTGCATGTCTGAGCACTTGGCACCAAAAACCAGGTGACGTAGAGTGGCAGCTATCTTGAGGCCTGGATCCAAGAGCTCCCTGTACCAGGTGTGTTGTTTTCAGAGGCGATGACCGACGACCATATCGAATAGTTCATCATACATTTCAGTTGGCATGCAGAGGAATTTCTTGAAAGTTCTAGGATCTTCTCTTCTGAGCTCAACCATGAGCTGATCATGGATGCCAAATTGGCGCCGTCTCTCGGGATGCAGCCATGGTCTTCTCCAGATGCTACGTGCTCTGGCTCCTCTTCTCCACCTAAATCGGCCTCTGATGAACTGGTGGATGTTAAATTGGCGCTGGAAGACTTCTTGGTGGGCCATAGCAGCCACGTACTGCAGCCTCAGGCGTTGTATATCTTCCATTTTGACGAAGGAATAACTAATAATTTTGATATTTAGCCTCCTCCTTTTATATATGAAATTCAAGAACTACACAAAACTGTTGAGATACTCAAGAAATTTAGATACGTTGTGATTCGCGTTGGATTCGTATGTCGTAGTTACCCTTAGTAATGACTCGTATACAAGCGTTCGTTTTTGAACGTCAACCAATCGTTACAATTCGCTTTCATTAGTCATGAAATTTTGGATTCAATTAGCTACAATACGTACTTATTCGCTACATTTCGTACAAGTTCGCAAACTATCGCAAAGATTCGTCATTGGATCGTCCTCGATCGCTTGATATGCAAATTAGCTGATCACGACCTGATAACTTGCGACCTCTAAGGCCAGTTGACGAACGCATGCGAAGACTTTCCGATTGGTTAACGTATTGAAACGAATTTTAACGAATGTTAGACGAAACTTTTATTCGCCACAAATTTTTCAACATGATCAAAAAATTGCGACGAACAAGACTAATCGCAACGGACACAAAAGCTCACAAACGCATGCATACGAACACACCAACGATGTACAACGTACATATACTAATGGGAACGAATTTTACTCAAGTCCTATTCGCCAGTACACGCAAGTTGACGTCGGGTTTTTTTCGCTTATATGTGAGGATGCCTTTAAGCTTTGGGTTGACCAGAATAACCGGAATGAAGATTTTGGCTGGTTAGTACAGTCGAAGTAATAGGAAATACAGCTTATCCGGCCGGTTGATACAGCAGGGACCCCGGCTATTCCGGCTGATAAATACAGCCGGAGTTCTGGCTACTCCGGCTAACTTCACGCACATGACTCTAGCACAGCTGTATTTACTTGCCTCCGCTATATGCTGTTCTGAAAACAAGACGTTTTACTATAGCGGAAGGCACTATTATAGTAATTGCTATGTTTTAATTTCTATCATAAGTTATTTTGGCATCTTTTTCATTTACATTCCATTATACGTGGGAACAATTAAAAGGTCGGTTTCAATTTGACGTGACTCAACTTTATCATTACATAATACTCAATAACTCTGCTTTATAAGGTGAAACAATACGAATGTTACATATACATTTCAAGTGTGAATTAAAACAATAACGAGTCTAGTAGATCAGTGCCAAGTTTTCATTCATCGGTTTCAGGTATAAGGATTGGTGTCGGTTGTAATTTAACCCTTGTCTGATACACAAAGTTTTTGTAATTTCTACAATAGGCAATATTGGAAGTATTGAAGAATTGGATCATTGTTAAAAACAATAGATTCCCACATTTGTTTCAAATATATTTATAAAAAAAACCATCTAAATTGCATTGACGTTAATGGTTTTGTCTTCTGGTGTTTTCGAAGTAGACCACTCCAGAATGGCACATCGGTTTTACAGTTAACATTAAATTACTAATAGTTGACTAATGAAGTCGACTTTCGACAGTGTTGCAGTGGTTGTGCGTCTACCTCTTGTACCAAATGTCCCAGGTACGAGTCCAGTGGCGTGTGGGTTCTGCCTTTTTTTTTAAACATAAACGGCTCTAGTACTGGTTTACGCCGACATCGAACGTGATACATACAAAGTGAAAGCTTGTTTCTCAATCGATGTAAAACAAATCAATAACCACTGGGCCACATGCTAAATACTTCTGTTAATACAACAAGTATACAGCAGATGACTTTGAAAACGTGAAGGTTTAAATATGGAAATATAAACATTGTGGCAAACTCAGATATCGCGAGTTCACCTTATGCCACAGTTTATTCAAATGTCGTCTGCTGCAGATGTATCAAATTGCGTCTATATGTGGGAAAGGGTTAATAGATTTAAGATAGGATTTACCAACAATGTAGATCAGGATCTCTCTACGCATAAGCTCTACTCGTTGTCTGATCTTGGTTTAAACTGTTTTGCTTCTCTTTCTTCAATCTTTATCAGAATCACACTTTAGTTAATGGGGACACATGTATTCAGATATTGAACAGGAGTCAATTACAAAATAGTACAGCAATAACAAATTATCTAGTTCGTAGCGAATATTTAGTATTTACAAATAGTAAAATGCACGAATTTAACAAATTATCTTTATTTCTCAATATATACATTGTTATTTTTCATTCCATGTCATTCCTACTGCTTATAAAACGACGGTAGATTCGGTACATTTTAAAAATCGTCGAACCGTTGTCGTTGGTGCTGTGTTTGTTGTTGCAGTAGTGGTAGAAGATGATAAGTATTCCGGGGCGGTTGTTGGCCGTGTTAACATGGTGGGCGAGGTGTCCGTGGCCCGTACCATGGCGTCATCTGTCAACCAGAAGTTGCGCACTCCCAACCTGGTACATGTAGAAACAAATAAATGAGTGTTGTTGAAGGAAATCAAAACGTTGTGACAAAAAGTTAAAATTGATTATATGGTCACAACATTTTCTTTATTTTTTCTATCTAAGAGTTTTTCCATATTTTGCTTCGATGTTTCCAATGTCACCGTACATTTGTTTTATATGTGAATTGGATAAAACATGGCCAGTTTATTGGGGGGTATTGCATTACCAGGTCCGCCTGTGCGTTTACACAGACCGGTCTTGAGATACACTGTTCGCTTAATACATTTGAATCAGAAGATTGTGTAGATGTAGAAACATACCTAGACTGTGTCTAGATTTGTCACAAAAGTCTCAAAGTATGAGTTTTTGGAGCACAGATCTAGTGAAATTGTCGGCTTAATAATCTAACTTGTTTTCTGCAAGTACTTCATTCGAAGTCAAATATTGGTTGGTATCGTTTAAAGACAAATTTGCATCAAACTAGAGGGACTGTCAAAACTTTTTCGAAAAAAGTATGTTATATCATACACACTGTATGCGGATTGCGAAAACTCTGGTGAAACTTTTAATTACTATTACACTACTTATCTTTCCAACTGTTTAGTCATTCCTATATTATTAATCACTCATGTACCTTTTTTTTTTATTATTCTATGTCAAAAATCCTTCGCTGTGCAACCTGGTTCTGCATTGTATTTGTATGTGAAATTTATATGTATGTTTACAAATATTTGTCTTGTACTATGTACATAATCCTCTTAGCGCATTTAAATGTGAAGAGAGTAAATAAAATAAAACAAAAAAAACCTTGAAAACTCTGGTGAGACTTTGCGGATGCACAGACTCGCATTTGTATTCAATGTACGCCGATGCATTTGATCCCAAATTACATCTTGTATCTTTATAATTGTGTATGAACGGGTTAGACTCTTCCGAATCGTAAAGATCGGTTAAAAAACAAAAAAAAACATATTCAGGAACTCATACTAGGTTAATTGATATATCGAGTACACAATTAATATTTTTGAAAATATCAGGAATGGCTTATCACGAGCAATTAACAATGTTCACAATATTTTCAAAAGTTGACAAATGTGCATCAGAGATTCTTCACACACACATATGGATTGTTTTCGGAGAAATGGATTATAACCCATTTCCCACCGTTTCTAGACAAAGACATTATGGAAAAATCTCTATAAATGAAAGTATAATCATTTATTACAATTGAAAACATTGAGAGAAGTTTCGATTCGAAACGTGTAGATACAAACTAACTGCCGTGATTAACATTGAACACGACTTCGTTTTAAAAGAGAGGTATTGTTAATGAATACGTTCCACCCTACCTCTGGTTGTACTCAGCATATATTTTCTCACGCTTATATATGTTAACTATTTAACATATGTGTGTTTACCTTGACCGTATATATTAAAACATACGTCAATGATTTCAATTTGAAATAACCAGAGGGACGATTTGTCAATTATTACGGAGCCCCTAAAGTGACATTCAATATATCGTTTTAGTATGCAAATAAAACAGATAATTTGCATATTAAAAAAAAGTATCGGATTTTTATTTCGTTTTTACGAAATAATAATTCGATAGTTTTTTTAAATATTTTTTTTTTTTAAATATGCAAATAAGCAAATTTATCTCGTATTAATGAAATAATCATTTCGTTTAAAAAACGAAATACTTATTTCGTAAAAACGAAATAAAAATCCGATACTTTTTTTTAATATGCAAATTAGCTGTTTTATTTCGTATTTACGAAATAAATATTTCGTTTAAACGAAATAATAATTCGATACTTTTTTTTATTATGCAAGTTAGCTGTTTTATTTCGTTAAAACGAAATAATAATTCTGTACTTTTTTTAATATGCAAATTAGCAGTTTTATTTCGTATTTACCATAACATTTCGTATGACATTTCATAAACGTTATAAGTGCACGTGTTACCGAGTTTCCACATGGTTGTCTGATGGTTTTGATTGATTGGGGTTTTACGCCGTTTACAACAATCAACTTTTCAGTCATATCACGGCAGCCAGTTCACCTAATCATATGTTTCCTGTTGTTTTTCACACCAGTACTCCACACAACATACTTTGACGAGCCCCGGTAGCTCAGTCGGTAGCGATGCGGGCTGTCAATCCAGGGGTTTGTTAGTTCGAATCCCGGCTCGGCCAACTTTCTTACCGACGATTGACAACAGTCAATGCGACATGCGTCATTCGTCTTCCATCAATGTGCTCAGGCAATGTGGAAAAGCAGCCAGTTGCTTGGGAAGATTGTTGTGTGGAGTACTGATGTGAGAAAACCAGGAAATGCATGAGTAGGTAAACTGGCCGCCGTGATATAACTGACAAATTGTTAAAAACAGCGTTAATCCCAAATCAATCAACAACATACTTTCACGCAACTGGCTGCTTTTCCACATCGACTGTTAGCCCATTAGTGAAAAACGAATGACGCTTGTCGCAGTGGTTTTTGTCCAACATCGTAAAGAATGTTTTCCGAGCTGGAGTTCGAACTCACAACCCCTAGATTGACAGCCCGCGTCCTTACCGACTGAGCTACCGGTGCTCGAAATACGAAATAAAACGGCTAATTTGCATATTAAAAAAAAGTGTTGATAATAATTATTTCGTTTAAACGAAATAAGTATTTCGTAAATACGAAATAAAGCGGGCTTCTTTGCATATTAAAAAAAAGTATCGAAATTTTATTTCGTTTTTACGAAATAAGTATTTCGTTTAAACGAAATGATTATTTCGTTAATACGAGATAACTTGGCTTATTTGCATATTATAATCAAAGTACAAAGTACTGAAGGTAGAATTGCGATCGTTTAAGAAGAGATACAGAAGTGCATATATGAATATTTATTTTATCGGTTACCTTCAGGCAAAGTTTCAAGTGTGTAACCCTTTCCAGTGCTGAGATTTTGCCTCAACCTGAAACTTTAACCAAAATGTTGACATACAGACAGATGGAGAGACAGACATCGCCAATCTATAGACCGGAATTGCTAGAGCAATCCGGCCAAAAATAAAAAAAATCATCCATTTTAGCAGTAAAATCCTGCCAAGAAGTAATGAATTGAGAAAAAAATGTGCTGAGAGGTCCATAATTTCAAACTTGCTAATATTTGGTCTGTGCAAAATGTACAAATTGAAAAATGTATTGTTGACATGTATTTTCTACACCATCATTGTAATGTTGTTTATCATAAATAAAATTATTCCTTTTTTTAAATAAACTTTTAATCAAAATGTGTGTCTCAGTGTTGTCTTCTTCAGCAGTTTGCCAGAAACAAAGCCTAAATCTGAAATTGTGTCAATGTGTTATTTGTCAACTCTGTCCCATAAGTTTTGCTTGTGATTTGAACTCTCATAAAAAAAGCACGGAAAGGGACAACTTTCCCAACTTTGATTAAATATGTTTTCAATAAAATTGTAAAAAATTTCTTGTTTTTTGAAAGTTTTGTCATTATTATTTAAGACGGACATTATATACTAGAATAGCCAACTGACTATCGTTTGAAAAAGTGTTTCTTATTTAAACCTTTCCCACTTGCATACGTAATTGCAGCCGACGACTTTTGAAAACATTGATGCAGAAGAAGAAATTCCTCATAACAAGCGTTCTCCTTTTGCAACAATGTTTTCAACTATATTCAATGATTACACTTCCAATAAATGTGATTTTCTGTATCTTTGCTCAGATTTTTTTTAATTCGTCTGCTGCAGAGTTTTTATATTGTGGGGTGGGTTGTGATTTGTTAAAGGGCAAGCAGGATTGGGAATTGAGTGTTGCACTATTCGCCTGCCTGTGCATGTTTTAGCTTAACTTAACTTGTTAATGTTCTTTCCATCATCAACTTAGTCATCTGTTAGTAATCAACTCTATGAACGAAATAATCGCGTCAAAATCTTGAATTGCGTCAAAATCATAACGAAATCAAAGTATTCTAAACGCTTTATAAACAAGTGATTTAAAGCGCTCAAATCATTTGATGAAATTTGTTTCTTTAGACGCGGACCTTGTCGAAAGCACCTATCCAAAATACAAAGTTAATCGTTGTCGAAGGAATAGATGGACTGAGAGAAAGAGAAAGAAAAGGCTTAGCAATGCATACTATCTTTATGAATAAGAACATGAACGAATATGTATGGACTAGCGCCTAGAATTTCGTACTAGCCGATCCTTCATTCCACTCGCTTATGCTAGCGGGCGAGTGGATGTTTACATCTCTGCCGAGAGGGGAAAAAGGGTTACAATTTACAAAGGGTAATTGCGCGGTGCAGTGCTATATTGGCGTAGTGATATCTAAATAATTGTGTACACTTTAAATATGATATTTACACTTACACGACTTGTTATTTTCTATTATAAGCTTGAATAATCGGATTTTTTTTCGTTACTCTATGTTTGCTTTTGTGAGCATTCGTAAATTAGTCAAACCAAAAATTGCACTTAATTGTTGGTGGTGAAGGGCATATACATCACGTGACTTCAAACTCACTATGACTATGGCAGCCTCTGCGCATGCGCAAGTCTACCAAAAAAGTATCGATTTATTATTTCGTAAAAACGAAATAAAAATCCGATACTTTTTTTTTAATATGCAAATTAGCTGTTTCATTTGCATACTAAAACAATATATTGAATGTCACTTTAGGGGCTCCGTATGTAACCGAGTTTCCACATGGTTGTCTGATGGTTTTGATTGATTGGGGTTTAACGCCGTTTTCAACAATCAATTTTTCAGTCATACCACAGTGGCCAGTTCACCTTATCAAATGTTTCCTGTGTTTTTTTCACACCAGTACTCCACACAACATACTTTCCAAGCAACTGGCTGCTTAACCACATCGACTGTTAGCCCATTGGTGAAAGACGAATGACGCTTGTCGCAGTGGTTTTTGTCCAATATCGTAAAGAATGTTCGCCTATCTGGGGTTCGAACTCACAACCCCTGGATTGACAGCCCGCATCCATACCAACTGAGCTACCGGTGCTCGGCTGATTGATTGATTGATTGATTGATTGAATGGGGTTTAACCTCCGTTTTTAACAATTCATCAGTTATATCACGGCGGCCAGTTCACCTACTAATGCATTTCCTGGTTTTCTTACACCAGTACTCCACACAACAATCTTCCCAAGCAACTGGCTGCTTTTCCACATAGACTTGGCCCATTGGTGGAAGACGAATGACGCATGTCGCATTGACTTTTGTCAATCGTCGGAAAGAAAGTTGGCCGAGCCGGGATTCGAACTCACAACCCCTGGATTGACAGCCCGCGTCGCTACCGACTGTGCTACCGGAGCTCGGCTGATCGAAAAAAAAGCGCAAATTTGTATATTAAAAAAGTGTTAAATAATAATTATTATTTCGTAAATAAGAAATAAAACGGCTTATTTGCATATTAAAAATAAATGTCGAATAGTAAGCATTATTTCCTAAATACGAAATAAAACGGCTAATTTGCATATTCAAAAAAAGTGTCGATAATAATTATTTCGTTTAAACGAATCATAAAAAAAAAGTATCGAATTATTATTTCGTTTTAACGAAATAAGTATTTCTTTTAAACGAAATAAAAAACCGCGTATTTGCATATTAAAAAAATATGTTGAATGTCACTTTAGGGGCTCCGTAGTACGGAGCCCCTAAAGTGACATTCAATATATTGTTTTAGTATGCAAATGAAACAGCTAATTTGCATATTAAAAAAAAAGTATCGGATTTTTATTTCGTTTTTACCAGGGACACTATATTACAGTGTCCCTTTTTTTTACGAAATAATAAATCGATACTTTTTTATAATATGCAAATTAGCTGTTTCATTTGCATACTAAAACAATATATTGAATGTCACTTTAGGGGCTCCGTATGTAACCGAGTTTCCACATGGTTGTCTGATGGTTTTGATTGATTGGGGTTTAACGCCGTTTTCAACAATCAATTTTTCAGTCATACCACAGTGGCCAGTTCACCTTATCAAATGTTTCCTGTGTTTTTTTCACACCAGTACTCCACACAACATACTTTCCAAGCAACTGGCTGCTTAACCACATCGACTGTTAGCCCATTGGTGAAAGACGAATGACGCTTGTCGCAGTGGTTTTTGTCCAACATCGTAAAGAATGTTCGCCTAGCTGGGGTTCGAACTCACAACCCCTGGATTGACAGCCCGCATCCATACCGACTGAGCTACCGGTGCTCGGCTGATTGATTGATTGATTGATTGATTGAATGGGGTTTAACCTCCGTTTTTAACAATTCATCAGTTATATCACGGCGGCCAGTTCACCTACTCATGCATTTCCTGGTTTTCTTACACCAGTACTCCACACAACAATCTTCCATAGCAACTGGCTGCTTTTCCACATAGACTTGGCCCATTGGTGGAAGACGAATGACGCATGTCGCATTGACTTTTGTCAATCGTCGGAAAGAAAGTTGGCCGAGCCGGGATTCGAACTCACAACCCCTGGATTGACAGCCCGCGTCGCTACCGACTGTGCTACCGGGGCTCGGCTGATCGAAAAAAAGCGCAAATTTGTATATTAAAAAAGTGTTAAATAATAATTATTATTTCGTAAATAAGAAATAAAACGGCTTATTTGCATATTAAAAATAAATGTCGAATAGTAAGCATTATTTCCTAAATACGAAATAAAACGGCTAATTTGCATATTCAAAAAAAGTGTCGATAATAATTATTTCGTTTAAACGAATCATAAAAAAAAAGTATCGAATTATTATTTCGTTTTAACGAAATAAGTATTTCTTTTAAACGAAATAAAAAACCGCGTATTTGCATATTAAAAAAATATGTTGAATGTCACTTTAGGGGCTCCGTAGTAACACGTGCACTTATAAAGTTTATGAAATGTCATGGGTTATGGTAAATACGAAATAAAATTGCTAATTTGCATATTAAAAAAAAAGTACCGAATTATTATATCGTGTTAACGAAATAAAACAGCTAATTTGCATATTTAAAAAAAGTATAGAATTATTATTTCGTTTTTACGAAATAATTATTTCGTAAATACGAAATAAAACAGCTAATTTGCATATTAAAAAAAAGTATCGAATTTTTATTTCGTTTTTACGAAATAAGTATTTCCTTTAAACGAAATGATTATTTCGTTAATTAATACGAGATAAATTGGCTTATTTGCATATTAAAAAAAAGTATCGAATTATTATTTCGTTTTAACGAAATAAAACGGCTAATTTCCGTACTAAAACAATATATTGAATGTCACTTTATGTGCTCCTTAGTTACTCCCCATGGTGTTAACCTTTTTGAGAGAAAGTGTCAACATTCTTACATAAACACCGTTTAGTGATATCGAATCGAGAAGTCAACAGGCCTAGATATATATTTGACGTTGATTAAAAATCAACAACCGGAAGGCATTTGCGATCATTTGAGTAGACCAGATCGGCCGGCGTATTCGGTCAGTCTGGCCTAGATATGCACTACTAATAAGTCAACGAATCATGGAAGGAGCCTTTGACGTCATAATGTATGTAAGGATCACATGATATTGATATAAACAATGATCGCTTTCTACACTTGTCAAGAAAAATATAATATGTGGTGTTCCTGTTTAGAACGCGACTGGTTTGTTTGACTGGCAGCTGTAGCTATACAGCAAGATTATATGGCTTTACACGCATTCTTGCAGTGCTTGGTTTATTTGAATGTTTTATGTTGAAATATTGTTGAAAATTGTTAAACATTCATATAAACCAAGCACTGCAAGAATGCGTTTATAGCCATATAATCTTGCTGTGGAAATAGTTATGACCTTATTCACGGTCACAACATATTATAACTGAACAACTGCTGAAAAGAGTGTTAAGCTAAAAATTAAGTATCGAGTTAATGTCCATCATTTACATTAAGTTCGGAGTTCGAGGAACGTTTGTGAATACAGCCTTATCTGTTTTGTTCCGGTTATTTCAGTAAAACGTCAGGGCACCTGTCTGAATATCTTTTTTTTTATGATGCAATAGTTTATGCATTACCATGCGCGCTTTATAATATAATATAACATCTAAGTAAATACGAGGGACGTTCGGAAAGTTTTGAGACTAGCTTTGTTTTTTTAATTTAAAGTCGGAAACAGTGAATACAAATTTGCACAGTGTATCTTTAATTTATAATCTACCGAATGGTACAATTATCATACAAATAACACAATATAAACACAAGACGAATTTTGATGCTAAGCATCAAAGTCGCCGCGCATGATTTAAAAGCATGACTTAAAGGGAAGCAGATGCAGTTCAATACATTTAAATAACCTGTGCAAACTATTTTGAACAAGAAAGCCAAATGTACCTTTATCTTAAACAAGAAGGCCAAGATGTTCCTTTATTGCTTACCTGGATACCATAGTCTATAATAAAATGTTATCAAGAGCAAAAAGGGTCCATTTTGACGTAGGTATTATACACTTTATATGCTACGATCTATGTGATATTCAGCATGTAAAGTTTAGTCGTGAAATGACAAGTTAAGTCTTCAAACCATTTGGTTTATCGTTTGCTTAACATTGACTGCAACAATAAAGTGTCATACAAGCTGAAGTTTCTTAATTTTAAATCTGCTCTAACTAGATCAATTAGATAACCAAAAAACATAGATACTGAAATATTAACAGACATTAACTTAAGTGTTAATGCCTCTAGTTATAAGTTAAGTGTGACACAAACTTTGGAAGGAGAGAGGGAAGTCTATTCCAGTTGAGCAGAAGTATGATAACAAAGAACGAGAGTATATAAATAAAAAATACAAACAGAAAAAATTCTAACAAGTTTAAAGATATTTAATATCAAAATTAAGCATTTATGAAATTAAAAGTTCTCATGTATAATCAACATATAGGAAGAATTCAATGGTCTGAATGAACAACTGTATAAGGAGGAATGTTTTAAGTTTAGTTATACAACAAAAATAAATAGGAAAAAACATCACCCGAATCTTTTCTGAGCTCGTCAGAGCAGTAAACCAAACAATTTAAAAAGCGTAGCCTAGTGAACTCCGTAAACCAAATCATAAAAAAAAAGCTTAGCCTAGTTAGTTAGGGAACAATTATTAAAAACAATTTAAATTTGTCTAAAGTGTTGTAACAACGGTAAAAGATGTACATATTTTGTATCTTGTTGTATCTTAAATCAGTTAATACAATTTATTCAATCATAAAGGCTGTTTTTTCAAACATATTACAGAGTTTTTCTTTACAATAATATGTGTTGGTTGCTCCCTTTTCGATTACGTCACCCCATGGTACAAAATTAAAACCTATCCCATACTGACGCCGCGCTTCCACGCGGCGTCAATAATCAACAATACATAGAAAACGATATCTACAAGGTCCCCGACGCAGTATCGTCGTTTTCACGTATCGTCTAAACAATGCTGTTTTAATGCAGTTCCTAATTATACTCCTTCTCAAAGTTGCGCCCGATGCATTGTACACATTTCTCGTGTCTTTTCATCCACTTTTTAAATAAACTGTTCTGTCAAAAGGATTGTACATGTATCATAACAAATATGATTTTTAAAGAACCGTATTCCCACGCGCGGACGAGTAAAATAATCTTAATTGTTCAATATGAAGTGTTGGACTTTCTTGCTCTTCGTCATTCACTGTCATTAAATCTTAGGTAAACAAAGTCTCATTAATAGCGCAAACCGGCTTTCGCTGTGCGCAGTTGTACACATCCGAGGTGCAACTTTCTTGTAATATACCTCTCTCTCTCTCTCTGTCGTCTCATCTGAATGAAGCTGTGCAGGGGAAGTTATTCATCAACATATCAAAAGGAACTATTATAAGGGGACTACGACTTGGAACTGATATCGGGGCATGTGATAGCGGAAACAGCAAATCCAATTAAAGATTTTGACTAGCACTCGTATTACACTCGGTGTGTTCAGGAAATGCATACACCCGAGGTATACTACGTAGGATTACTGTTAGCATCAACCCTTTCCCGCATTCAACAAATATGTAAAAGTCTTTAAAAGGAAATCTAATTATTGAATACAGTTGATAGCATTGTGGCATTTCTTATCTGCTGCAAACTAGCACAGATGCGTCTGGGTTCGGGTAAAGGGCTGGTTACATAAAATATATTGTGTGTGCATGTGATCATATCCTTGAGTGTTGGCACCATCAAAATGGAGATACCTTTCAAATCTAAAACGTTCAAAGCTGTATCTCTACTCCTCCATTTATCTGATGTTATAGTATGTTCGAGTCATCTGCTTTAAAATGATCTGATAGGGAAAATGAAGCGTTTGTAATTTTAGAAATTTCTTTTTGTAACAGTCTCTGGGAAAAGAAGAATCTTTTTCAAAATATATTTAAAATCTTAAGTAAGGTTAGGACAAATTAGAACATTCATGTAAACTCAACTCAATTTTAGTCGGCAAAAGTAAACGACTATGTGGTCAAAAATAGTAACTGACCGACATTACTTGTCAAGAAAGGAATCATTTAATCATTCTTATTTAGGTAACACATATAATGAAATGCGCTCTTTTAAAACTATTTTAAAAGTATGACTTAGCGCTAAGTATCGTTGATAAGGTCAGATCAGGTTTGTTATATATGTCCATAAACAAGTATATGTGCCTAATACTATATTGAAACTCGTTACCTTACTTAAGTTCTTAAAAAAGGGCATAACTCTGGAACTAAGCTATTTTTCCATGATAAATCAGGGACTCTAACTGTCATGTCCATAATGTCATGTCCCCAGTCCCCTCCCCGGCCGAAAACATGTGATGAACGAAGGAATACACAAACGAACGAAAACAAAACATAATGCCCCGAAGATAAAATCAAACAAACCTATTTCGCTGTACGTATACATACCAGAGGGGCACAGTTCAGATTTGGTATTGATTACATTGAAGTGCGTATGTAGAAAACAACTAGGAGGGTTACTTTCTTGAAATCATCGGGCGTCTACGTAAATACTTTATCCAATATCATTTTTCACTTGACATGGTTTGGACCATCTCATCAACAAATCAGTTGTTTATTTCATACATCGATAAATAACCGTCTATGAAATACACTAGATAAAATATATAATATAAATACAAGTTGTCCGCAACGAAAAAACCGAACCATTCCGAAATGTCGATCGCAGGTACTTTCGTTTTGTGTCGAGGTTGTTGTCCTTTTGGCGAAATCGCGAATATTTCAAGGGAATAAACATACGTAGGGAGGAAAAAACACGTTATTTTGGTATAGTTCGATAGAGAAAAGCATTATTGATTGATTCCCTACTTCAAAGTCATATATGTAAACGAATACTTTGAATAAAATGAGTTGAAGCGAGGAGACCCATAAATCTGTGTCCACCCTTGTTAATATCTATGCATAGTAGGTCATATCTATTTTTAGAGGAGCAAGTCCCTGTGCTTAAACCAACATTTATTGTACCCGCGTAACCACACAATACACATTCACGTCATGAAAGCGTCATAAACTCAATTACTTCTATCGAAATTGATTGATTGCGGCTTAACGCCGTTTTCAACAACTTTTCAGTCACATCACGGCGGCCAGTTCACCTACCCTAACACGTGTTTCATAGCTTGCTCACACCAGTACTCCAAACAGCATACTTTCCTAGCAACTGGCTGCTCTTCTACATATATTTCTATGAAAATTTAATGTCAGTTACGAGAAATAACGCAAATTTGAAACGTTTAATAGTTATCCTTTCTGAGTGTACACGCTATAAACAAACTCGGGTAGAAGCTCTCGTTTGTTACCCGCGCAAATATATCACTCGCTATAGGATTCCCGTATTAAAAAGTTGAATGGTAATTGCAGTCTTTACAGCAAACTCATTTTATCAGTAATACCTTTCCAAGGATTCAACTTGGATATATAGCCCGTGGCAAAAGACCACTGGTAATAAAACTCTTGGTTTAACCTGTGATCGAAGGCTAGATTGGTAGCCTCACTGATTTCACCCCATATCCCTTTATACAAGACTCCAAAACGTGATTTCCATAAGTATGTAAAATATGTTGTATGGAGTACTGGTGTGAGAAAACCAGGAAACATATGAGTAGGTGAATTGGTCGCCGTGATATAACTGAAACATTGTTGAAAACGGCGTTAAACCAATCAATCAATCAACCATAAGGCCCCACTTCATCTGACGCGTTTCGTACGTATGAGGCGTGCTATGCCAAAATCCACCCTCAGAATAGTTTTGACCCTTACCCCACACCCACATAAAGACCTCTTTTGACGCCTTTGCAGCAGACGACTTGTTTACTCATTGTGGCAAAATGAAAAATTGCTCATGGTGCCACAATGATTTCAGCGTTATTGAATAATCATACTATCATTTATACAGATTTTCTTTATTTGGACTTGATCATTTCAAAGTCGTCTGCTGCATATTTAAGGTAAAGACCGGATCAGTCGACGCGGATGTGCAGGGTGATCTTTATATTCGTTGATCGCGAATATCCTACGGTTGGGCTTCAGCAGCGACGCTCATTTCTTTATCGCATTGATCAGTCAATCTTTAAATCCCTATGTCCACACCCGTTATCCGAATACTCAGAACGCGGATAGGTGTCACAAATGCGGATATCGCGGGTAGTGAAACGAAACTAGTGAATACTTTATTTAGTCAATTTTCAAAAATTAACTTCAAACAGTGGTTGGTTCAAGATATATAAACGCGACACCCCATTGTGAAATTCTGGGTTAAATCACCGCCTAGAAAGTATTAAATATATCCCATAAAGTTTGTTATGTCATATTTTTCGGTAAACATCGCCGGTTGAACTCTGTTTATTTAAAGAATGTCTTTATTGGAACTCTGCGAAGGTCAAATAAACATTATTGCATCATCTGTCTAAATTACAGCTTGAAAAACGTCGAATAACATGACTTTTGTGCATTTTTGTTTTATCTAAGACAAGAGTATTGTAAAGTAGCCGCTGCATACGTCGAATAAAATCCAAGCAAAGCCACACGGGAATCGGATTTTGGGTGCAACAAACGCTGAAAACATATCATTATTTTGATTTTGTTAACATATTTTGACTTGTAAATACAACAAAAGTTACCCCATTCTTCAATGAAGCATACTTTATGTGTTCACAAATCAAGTGTAGAACTACACACGCGAATGACAAAAATTCAGGAAAAAATAAATAAAAGTCTTGTTAAAAAAAGGTAAAAAGACCGAGTTTTATGACGAAGCATTCTCAAAAAATAACAAACTACTTATAACAAGCAATTTCTTTTTTTCTGCACTGCTTTTCATTGTTGTTAACGTTCAAAGTGTGTTACTAACAGGAACGGGAATATCCTTTATATGGCAAGGCATCTCTATTGGTTTGACTCCATCAGATATTGTTCTGAATATGTTTTTTTATCAATCTAACACTAGTTTACTCAAATGTTTGACATCTACAAGTCCGACAAGTCCATTAACCCTCTTCGATGGCGCGTCGTCGCTAGCATGAAACTGTCTTACACACCGTTCACCATGAGCTGGTTAATCAGGTTGACTGAGATTCGTGACATTCCTCTGGTAGGTCAAATCAATGATTTCTGAGATGAGATTAGAAGTCTTTTTAGCATCATTATAAGTTAATGGCATAGTGTTTTTACATGCTATTTCAGCACTGCCATAACGCAGATACCAAAATAGCAAAAGACATAGCCCCAATCCAAGTCTTTGTGATCGAACAATGGTCTCCTACGCACTTGTTGGAAGCGTAAACATCTAAACCCTAAGTGTAAATATATTGATATGTCATAAACGTACTAAACGTGTTAACATGTTTATGTATTTCATGCCTTGTAATAAAGAACCGTTTTACAACATTCGAATGAACTGATTGTCACATATATGTGTGTGTCTTGACAGAAGTATTAAATGTCCTCATCTTGGACCTTTTATCTAAATTATAAACTTGGAATCCCTTACTTTAATGCTCTTGCCAATCTTTTCAATTTCTCTTGGAATGATACTTTCGTGTAATTATGCATACCAGCTAGGTCGACGAGCACCAATTCCATTTCGCTGTATTTTAATTATGTATCTTTGTGTGTAATGATGCAGTGGTGGACACTTTAACCAATGTCGACTGCTTTTATTGACAGTGGTAACACATGAAATGTTCCATGAATTAATATCACCAAATATGAAAAAGAAAAGTGAAAATTCGTTATCAAATTGCCACTAAATGGCAACATAATACATTTAACCTTAACATTCGAAATTTTATTAAAAAACACACAAAGCAATGCTGTAAGTGAAGTTTTGAAATCAGAGTGTGTTGTGGCTTGAGCAATTATCAGATCCGCGTTCAGTAGTGTTCTTATCGATGTAAGTTGTGGAAAAGTAGCGATACCCTTGCCCTAAAAAAAGCTATATCTTACCATCAATAAGCAATTTTACACACTGTTACGTATACATCTCATCGATTAGTGTTTACTCGACATGATAATAACATTAATAGATAAGAACTCATATTAATTTTGATAATACCACTTCAAAGCAAACAATGTAACCAAAACTATTGCAATACAACCTTTTTGGATGTATACTACTTTGCTTTCAGGAGAGCAATTTAAACCAAGACTTCGTTTGTGCGTGACGCAGTTATTCATCTTTAAGCATACATTATTTGGATTAAGCTAGACTTTATCATTTCTAAATAATAGACTTAATTCTTTACTCACCGTTTTGTTCTCAATTCCCGCGATATCCGCGTTTGTGGGCACCAATCCGCGTTCTGTGTATTCGGATAACGGGTGTGATGTCCTTCAGTCATAACCCTCAGGTACATGTAGAACACATCACGTTAAACCTCTCCCACCTATAGACACATTTTGACGCCTTTGCTGCTGACGATTTTGAAAACACTGTGACGAGCAATTTTTAACGAATTATTTTTTTCTCAAAAAATATTTCTTTTAAGAGATCGTAATCGTATGACCTTTACAAAGTTGCTTCCCTTTACAAAATTCTTGCTTCCCGGAAGTCAAGGGTAGACAACTGCTTCCGCTTGAACTACACCGTAGCTGGACCTAAATAGTCCTAGTTTTTGTCCGATATTGTATCACTTTGATGTGTTATTTCAATTACGAAAACACATATTTATACTATCGAATCAACACAGAGAATCAATTCTCAAGAAAATATCAAATTAAAAGTAAATGCGTTAATTTCATGTGTCGGTAGGCACGTATGAATTCGGAGTTTTAGGCCAATGATTGACTAGTAACGTAAACCTGACCTTCGACCCAACGCTCTAGACTGCAGAGCTCTAGATAAGGTGCGTGAATACATGATCACGCATTGAAATGCAGGAAAAACGAATGAAAATATTTGCTGTTCGTCGTATCAAGCATTTAAACGCGGAAAAACGAATATAAACATTTTCTGTGCGTCGTTTTAATCGTAAGACAAAATGAAAGTGACACATTTTTCAGAGAAATCTCGATCGATAAATATAATCGCGGTCGAATAAATTACCCTAACACCGTATGTTAATTTGACACTTCACCGATATGTACAGTTCTTACGGAACAACGAGTTCTCACGCTTCGGAATTGATACACAAATAATGTTTGCTCGCGGGCGAAAAAGATCCGTCTGCACAACCAATTAAACCTGGTTCGTTATTAAAATATATCAAAATGGAATAACTGCTGAGTTCCGCAATAGCAGAATACGTGTTTAATCATTTAATCGATGACGTGGTAAATAAACAACAGTCAATTAAAAGAAAACACCATGAAACAGTTTCCCCCAAAACAATCGATCTTTGGATACGGGAGTTCCCGTGGTTGAATTTGACTGATGAAGTTATGTATTATGTCTTTTCGTCCCTAGTAATACACGATGTTTCCCTCAAATAATAATGTTCATCAAGATTAAGTGATTTACCAATATTATTTAATATTTAATTCACATACTGGTCAATGAATCATTCTTGAGCCCTGACTTTAACCCATCGGAAGGGTCTGTTAGGTGTGTTCAAGTAAGAATAGAGTTGTTAAACATTAGGTTAAAACAGATTAAACATTCCCTTTAGTAAAGCAAGCATTTTGGACAAATTTGAAGTACAAACAATTGATTTCATTATATAATGACGTTGCATATGGAATAGACCCCCAAAACCAGGGATTTATCTACGTCCTTGCCTATTTCATACTATGGGGCAATCAAACATAAGCCTTTTGAGATACTTACAGAAATAAAATCCATTTGATATGAGTCTTTTGTCTTGAAATGCATTGTATACTTAAGTAGTCAAAGGGAGGTAATTAAACAAGATTTATAAACATGAATAAAATGTTTATTAAAGTATCATCAACATGTTGTCATTATGATGAACATTTCTCTTTTAAATTTACTCTTTTGTGTTCATGGTCGGATACACAGCAAGTGTATATTGTTAAAGTCAGAGTTGTTAATTTACTGTTTAAACTGTTACATGGATACATAGGTAATGGAATGCCTATTTAAGGTAAGAAGCATAATACTTAAGTTAAAAACATGTTGACCTTCCTTATTTTGGGGTGATGAGATTCCTGTAGTGATTCACTCTTTAATAATTATTATAGGGAGTGAAACATATTTGACCTAAGTAATTGTCTGGAGCTCTGTATCACAGAGATGCCAACACATTTGTGAAAGTATCGTTGTGCATTTTATTTGTTTCCTTAAGATGATAGTATAAAAATAAAATGACATACGTGTTAACACCTAAACGCACACAGGGAAATCTCACCGTTTTGTTTCAGTTTCTAACTTGAAAACGGTGTTTTAATTATAGACCATTCATTTATATTTATCGGCCATTCGGGCAAAGGTGCGCTTCATAATGCTTGTTTTATCAAGAAAAGCGTCTAATTTGTGGGAAAGGGTTAAGTATGCTTGTCATTATCTATTGTTGTTACCATCCGCAACAGGTTTGTCATGATGCATTTGATTTATCAGGGATCAGCAAATCATATATCCATACCACTACAGTATTGAGACACTTATAACATATTTATACTTTTCACATTTTTAATATAGAATTGTTTGCAGAAGATTTGTGCACATTTCAAATATTGAAGCCTTTACCCTATGATGTAGAGGGTTTCTGATGAAGACATCTTTAGAACACATTTTGACTGAAATAGAACTTGCTCAATTCAAGTTATTCCAATTTGGCCATAATATTTTCTTCCCCTTTGTATTATACTTCCATTTAGAGAGCTTTTGATATGTGTTCAAAGTCGTTTGGTGCAGATGTGTTGTATGTGGGAAAGGGTTAATTAACAAACCATGAAACAAGCTTTAAAAAAAATGAAGCAAAATTAGATGATCTCAATAAGTTTTTACTCAAAGGGTAAAGTAAGAAATGTTATGAAAAAAAACATAGTATGCAACAGTGCGGCTAGCATATTTTACCCGTTATCCTACTACATTATGCATGTTTAATTTTTAAAATAAATCCTGTTTTACCCATACATTTTTCACAATTATCCTTTACACCCAGTATATTACAGTATATATTGAACATTTCCAGGACAATATATATGGACAAAGATTATTTATAATCATGAAATAGACTAGATTGTCTTAAAACTACTAAGTCTTAAAGCGAGTTTAAAACAAACAAAAAACATGATCAAATGCAATTTTAAATTACATTTTCAAAATAATTCGTTACCAGTGCTTTCAGTACTTTGATTCCTTTAGCCACAATGTTTTCGACTCTTTTAGTAATAAAACCATTATTAGTGAAGATTTGTCATGTTTTTGTCAACATATTTTCGAAGTCGTCTGCTTCAAATTTGTTGAATTTGAGAAAGGGTTAATAAATCTTTCTCATAGTTTTATCATGAATTGAAAATAATGGCAAATCGATTATTTAAATCAGCATAATAATAGGAAGGGTGTAGTATTTTACAGATGAGTTATGAACAACACGTTGTTTTGCTTAATGTTAGCTATGAGAAAGTTTGCAACAATTTTCAAATTTAAATTCCGCCCTACGCAAAATAATCCGAGCCTTCTCTGACCCTTACACAGCCCTTTTTACGATTTTTGATATTTCATCTTGCTGTGTAGCCGCAAAAAAAAAAAGAAAAAAAAAGGCTTTTAGGGTCAGAGAAGTCTCGGATTATACGCAAAACTGCAGTTAGATTATATTGAACATAGGTTTATGCATTCTCAGTTATGTCTAGCGCATGAGTCCGCTAATATGAAAGATACGTTTTCTTACATGAAAATGTGTTCGAATGGTGCTGTAGGCCGCTTTCGACAGTATTTCAGTTATATCATGTTTATACTACTGGAACGTTTTTATCCAGCACCTGCACATGAGTCGTAATGCATGAATGATATACCCGCAAATCTAAGCGCAAAGGAGGGAAGCCACTACTAGGGAGGGAAGTCACTATTACCATATTAAAGCATTTGGTGTGACCCAATCGAGCTTGTCTCTCGCACTAGAGGTGGACGAAAATAATTTCGCCTGACGAATTTGGGGCTTGTTTCAGTAAAGACTCATGAGATTCATTAGATGATTTACAGTTCGTCTAAAATATATCGTCCTAAATGCATAAAAGAAAACATAAACACATTTAAATGGATCGTCAATTTCTCATTAAAATACAAAACCGAACAGGACGTCTTCCCTAAAACAAATGTTCTTTCGATCACATTGTTTGAAATAGTATTTCTTGTCATTATTAATGCTATACTGACCTGTATGCAAAGATGTTTAACCAAGAAAACCAACACTGTGGACTCTGCGTAAAGTATCGCCCGGATCATTCTAAGCATGCCGCGTAGGCTAACACGTACAAACACTTTTCGCCTCCTGTGAATTTCTGTTTCAGGAATCATTACTCTATACCTCTACACCCCTGAGGTGGAATGTGACGGCCTTGATTGGCCTGCGCTAATCCATGATTGGATAACAAACCCTATTTAAAGTTCATGAACATTGAATTTTCATCATAATACTGTGAATATAACTTGACCGAGGACATTTGAAAAAATAAGGTACCTTTGAGTTTACGTATAATCAAGTCTCGTTATACAATACAATAATACTTTACAAATATTTTATTTCAAATAAGCAAAGTATATAAATGTTGATATACTTATTCTTAACTATAGTAATAGACTTATGCGAGTAATTTTGTGATTTTTTTTGTACCGATGGCCAAGTATGGTAACAGTAATATCGTTCTATAATATATTTTGAGTATTTTGAGCAAATTAGTAGGAAATAATTTTCGTTTTAAATTTAGTTATTTGATCAATTTGGACACATGTAAACTAAATATCACACTTCACTTGAGTCCTTATCAGATCCAAACTGTCAAGCTATACTAGTATGGGACTGTATCCTTGGTAAGGTTAGAGCGCAAGCCATGGAAGCGAGAGACCAAGGGTTGCACATACCGAAAACTTTAAAATTGGCATATTTTTCTTTTCCCTACAAATCTCACTTTTCCCCTAAATCAATGCAAAGATGACTACGTTATCAAAGGCCTGTCAGCGAATGACTGCAGCGGTAGTAAATACTGAAGATGTGCAGTTCAACAAATTGATTTGACATTTGATTTACGTACGCTTGTAACTGAAGCCATTTTAATACAGCATAAGGGTAAAATAGTTGCACTATGAATCATAACTAACATAAATGGATACATAGTTTCGAACATGATACGCGTTGGGCATGCCAATAACCCTTATCCGTCCTGCTATTTGCCTTCGCGCCGAGATAGCCCATTCAGTAGCGACGAGTGCTATATGACGTTGGGTATTGAGTTTGAACCCCAGTTCGGTCTTCATTCTTTCCGATGACTGACAAAATTCATTGTGACAAGCGTCATTTATCTTCCACCAATGGGCTTAATAGAATATATGGGAAGGTAGCCAGATTCCATGGAAGAATTGTGTGTGGAGAACAGATGCAAGAAACACACTTTAAGTGCACTGATATCCATTATAAACGAGCCTTAATTTCCATTCGATCCTGACATTGAAAAATCATTTGCGAACAGCAATGACCAATATCGGATTGCAATCTACATACAGTCCAGTATAAGGTAACATCGTTATCTTCTTGTATTTATGACATATGTAGATAACGATCCGTGCTGTTTAACCCTTTCACTGACCAATTTCACAAAGTTGAAAATAAGATCAGTCCATTTTCAGTCCAATAGTAAATTTGGTAAATTGTAATGTGTAAGTGGCAAACAATGCATTTTCAGGTGTGACAGCTCGTTACGAGTTTTTTCACATGCGTTAGAATTGTTCACAAAACCCTTTAAATGCCTTTGGCAGCGAAAGGGTTAAACTCAATGCACATTGGTTACAAGTAGTGTCTTTCAATCTGTACTAATAATTAATTGGCGAACAGTGCAGAACCAGATCATATTGCGCTGATGCGTAGGTAGATATGGGTCTACACTGTTCGCAATTGGACCATCGTTGGATTTCCAAGAGCACGACCCATACACAACTTTACAAAGAAATTGCTATGGTGAACAAAATAATTGAGTTGAAATGAAGAACCTTTTACGATGCATGAGACCATAATTATCTATACCAATACTCCAATATATAAACGGATTAACCCTTTCTCACAAACAAATCTGAAACAGACGATTTTGAATACATCTGGGCATAACTTTGGAAAAAATCTTTAATTACCGTACAGTTATTGAATGGTGTTCAAAACATTGCCACAAAAGGAGAAATTTATCATTCTCCTTTCGTAAGAATGTTTTAAAAAGCCGTGTGTTACAGATGCCACCAAATGCGTCTGCAAGTGGGAAAGGCTTAATAGTTAACATTGATATAATTTAGTGACTACATAGTTAATTCAATGACCGTACGAAGATATGCTAACTGAATGAATATATAAACACAATTATCATTGGGATATTCTTTGTGTTAAACAAATATGAGATCTATTTACACAATGTTGATAGTTTAACTGCAATCACAGGATGGTTTTTAAAAGGAGTGATTGATATTTTGAATTTAAACATATTTTGATAAATATATGAATAGTGTCGGAGAATATTTTGAGAGAATGTGGCGAAACTATTGTGTATACAGTCATTTATTTATTTCTTCATACATAGAGTCGTTTATTATAGAAATAGTTTTCATATGATATAATAAAAGTATTGTTTGTACATCATACACTTATTTAATTGATAAATGAGATAATTGTCTATTCAGGTGCGCGCGCGTGTTATCTTACTTGATCCGTAGCAAATGCACTAGGAAGAAATAGAAACATTCAAATATATGCAGGTTGAAGTTAACTTAATGTTCTCTTGATATTTATCAAAAAAGAAAAATACATTTATTTAGAAGCATGGTACAGACCACACTGGTGATAGTTTCGCGTGTTAATGGCTGATAATACGACGTTGTGTACGTAGATAAACGTAATTACATTATACATGACAAACAAATATAAATAAAATCGAGGGTTGGATTAACCTACATGACTATGGCAATGATGACTATGCAGTCGAAGACAATGCGAACCCGGTGTTATCAACCTTCGGGCTCACACCCATACGAACACAAATTGCGGTTAAAATCCGCATCAAGTGCACTTATACCGGGCTTCAACCCGGAGAGGTCTCTGACGATCACGAACTTTCAAATTACACCTAGAACGACATTCGAAATGGAACGACCGCAAAGTCAGGGTTCACCAAAACTTGTGGTCATCAACACGTCCTTCAGAACGCCATATCAGGACCGCAACATAAACAACAGGCGCCGGATTCCAACCTTTCCTAAATTAGCAACAGATAATTCAACGCCGAGAAATGTTTCCAGGCTGACACACGTTTCCTATAAGTCTGTGATGCGCCAACCGAGTGCCGGCAATTCAAGTCAACGTAGAGATATGGGGTCAGCTACGAACAGACTCAGTGCAAGTATGAGTCGAAGTAATAGGGAAATCTCCGCACAGTCGGACCGACGAACTGATTCAGCACGTGCTCAGTTAACCAAACGACAAAGTAATACGTTTACACAATACGCGAAATATAATGATTATGTGAATTCAACAAAAGCGCGAGAAAAGGCAAGTGAAAATAACATTACCAGTAATATAAATGACCTGAGTGCGCTAGTTCCAAAGCGAACCCATTCGGAATTATTATTATCGACTGAAAAACACATGTGGATCTCAGACTGGGTGGAGAGTACGTCTGCTGCACTCCGTCTGAATCAGTTCATTGAAGACGATGCATCGCAACAAAACAAACCACTATCTGTTATACAGGAATATTAAATGTCGCTTTAGACTTGACAATTTTAGTCTAGATGAAGATGCATTTTGAATTTTTGATACATCTGCTGCAGACGACATTTGAAAAGGTTTTGACAAAAGATGAAATTTATCATGATGAGCAATTCTTCCTTGTGCAACAATGTTTTCAGCGCTTTTTTCAAAAATGTACTTATATTATTATTATATATTTACCATATATTTGCCTCGACTTTACGAGCTCATATAATTATACATTGGTGTAAACAAGCGGTTCTACACTTCTAAAATATACAAAATTAGTTTATATATCAAATTTAGGCAGACATTGAAGACTGCGTTGATCGTTTACGTATCCTGGGTATTCACTGTGCGCAGATACAATAAGGCCCAACATCTCCAGACCCTGCTCAAACTTGTATTAGCATTTTTGCTGCATGTCACGATAAACATGTTACCCGCTTTCCCACTTACAACACATTTGATTATTAAATAAAGTTGAAAACCTTGGCACTCATTATGAGCAATTTTTCCTTTTGTCACAATGGTTTTTTTTAAAGTTGCATCCTGCAGTTGTGTCTGCGTGTGGGAAAAGGTTCAGCACATTTGTAACCAGTGTAGTTCCTGATGACCATTGAAACTGCGCATCTTTACTGATACATTATTCATAGAAGATAAAAACATTATAAAGTATTATAACAACTATTTTATGCATGTAAGTACAGGGGCGTATTCTGATTATCCTAACACATAGAGCATTCGAAAACGTGATCAACCAATTAAATTACAGCTTTTGACTACATAGCTTGCTAGCACTCACCGAGCGCTCAATGTGTAAGGATATCTGGCTTACGTTAGATGGTTTCAAATGAGCCGTTCACGAGTTAACCAACATTATGGCCTCTGCGTAATGTATCGACCAAGATCAGCCTGCTCATTCCACGCAGGCTAATCCGAGCCGACACATTCCGTCTCATGGGGATAAAGTATAGAATCCTGAAACAGAAAAACCAAAGGATGCGAACAGTGTCTGTCCGGATTAGCCTGCGCGGCATGCTTAGGCAAATCCGGGTCGATAATTTACGCAGAGTCCACACTGTTGGTTTTCTCATGGAACGGCTCAAATGATCAATGAGTTGAGTGTTTTGGATCTGTAGTGCGGCCAGTCATAACAATCCACGAGGGTCGCGTTTCATGCTGTTTTATAAAGAGAAATTGTCTCGTGATCTGTATTTAGATTCATGTCAAATAATACCAGGTATTAATTGGTGTATACATGTACATGTGATGCACAAAGGTACACGCCAGGATTTAACGTAGCCTGATTGCTATAAGGTTTCACTCTTCGCAAATTTGTGAAGTTCGGAATTCAATTTGAATGGTTTAATTTTAATTTACATTTAGTTGGCTTGGCATAATCGATCGATCGAGTTGTCAGACACATCTCTAATACTTAGATGCAAGACCATTGTTCGGTTATTTTACGTGAATTAGTCAACTGTATTGACATGTCATTGTATTGACCCAAAGTACATAACCTTTGTAAACAATATTGTGAGTCTATATATATATATTCTGAAAGCGTTGTAGTCCCAAACAATAGTTGGGCTTTATATGGTACTGATTTAGTGCAACGTGTGACAACAGTATACATCTATATTGACTGTTAACATTTGGGAAACGACACACGAACATCCGACCTTCGTGACCTGTGGCAATCAGCGAATATCAAGATCAGCTTGTTCGCTATCTAGTTTGAAACAGCATCGCTGAAGCCTTTGGTAAATAAAGACTATACATAGGAGCCGTTTCGCGAGAAAACCAACATTATTGACTCTGCGTAAAGTATCGACCCGGATCAGCCTAAGCATAACGCGTAGGCTAACCCGGACAGACACTTTTATGTTTCAGGCATCATTACTATATACCTCTTTCCCTCTGAGACGGAATGTGTCGGCCCGGATTAGCCTGCGCGGACTGCGCAGGCTGATCTGGGTCGATACTTTACGCAGAGACCACGATACTGTTGGCTTTCTCGTGGAACGTCTCATATATATATGATCAGAGTAACAGGTTACACGGTATAACATCTCATACTGGGACCTCTTCGATAACTTTGTTTTATAAGGTGAAACACTACGAATGTCTAGTAGATCAGTGCCAAGTTTTCATTCATCGGTTTCAGGTATAAGGATTGGTGTCGGTTGTAATTTAACCCTTGTCTGATACACAAAGTTTTTGTAATTTCTACAATAGGCAATATTGGAAGTATTGAAAAATTGGATCATTGTTAAAAACAATAGATTCCCACATTTGTTTCAAATATATTTATAAATAAAAACATCTAAATTGCATTGACGTTAATTGTTTTGTCTTCTGGTGTTTTCGAAGTAGACCACTCCAGAATGGCACATCGATTTTACAGTTAACATTAAATTACTAATAGTTGACTAATGAAGTCGACTTTCGACAGTGTTGCAGTGGTTGGGCGTCTACCTCTTGTACCAAATGTCCCAGGTACGAGTCCAGTGGCGTGTGGGTTCTGCCTTTTTTTTTAAACATAAACGGCTCTAGTACTGGTTTACGCCGACATCGAACGTGATACATATAAAGTGAAAGCTTGTAGACATCAAATAACCACTTGGCCACATGGCCACTAAAGATGTAAAGTTACCTGGTTCCATCCCTATCTGTGTTGTGCTCAAATGGGTATTAAAGAAAACCAGTGGGGCTACTATTCTGAGTTTTGTCAGATGTTACATCTGTGGCTCCTCTTAGGGTAGGCTTCAATGAGACTGTGTGCGTGTATACACAGGCCCATCTGAGACTTCACTGTTCGCAAATACAATATAATCCTTAATCGCTTGATACCACACATATGTTCTAAAGGCATATTTTCTGACAGCCAATGATTAATTTCCACGTGTAACCATTTCATGTGTTTATTTTTGTGTATTACGCGCCATATGAAAACAGACATTTTAAAAGTATTCTCAAAATGTATGAAGGTTCACAATAACATGTATATTTGAGCGGTGCTCTCCGAATAACCAACCTTAATGTAACTAGTGCATGTGTGGAAAAAGACCTGCCTGCGCATTCATACTAAATGGATACTGATTTTACCTTGAAAACTTCTATAACTGATAACCGAACAAAACAGATCCAGCTCAGACTGAGCGAATGTACTGGTTAGTCTTTTTCTACACTGGTCACACAAGTCTACATGTTAGTTTTCGCAAAGCACCGGTCATTTGTGCAATTCTATGTGAACTACCAGGTTTGTTTTAACGTTTTGTACGTATAGTTTTATACCAGTGCATCAATCGTACTGCTAACCCCGTAATTCAGAGCGCCAATTCATTTTAAAGATATTAAGTACGACCCGACCATGCATCGAATCCGATTCTCCCGCTAAAGAGTCGAACGATGTGACCAAATTAACAGATAACCTATTGAGAACCAATTTTGCATGACAACTTACACTAAGTCATGTATGAGTGTAAGATTATCACTTGTCACCCCATGTCAACCGAGTGATTGAAATTATATTGATCTCATCTTTGTATCATACCCTAGTAACTTAACAATTCGATTCGTGAGCAAAACGAAGGTCCAGAGATGTCAGTGTCGAAGCAATAAGACGCATGCATGTTTGTGCGGACTGATTTGAGAATGTTCTCTCGGATGCAATATCTAGGAAATGAAACATGTTCTTTATTTTAAGATTATTGAATAGTGCATTATATTGACTCGAATGAAAAATATGTAGATCCTGGTCAGCCTGTGAGTATGAACATGTACATGCAGATCTGTATTTACACTGGTCGTACATGTTCGAAGGCCTGCTCTTCCCACGAAGAAGGTAAATTCATGTGTAGTAGTTTTGCAATGTACTCCTCGGGGATTCGGCAGATCAGAGATAACGCCGCTTCGTGCGATGAATCCAATGACTTGAACAAATAGCTGTAGTGAATTAACTCTTAAGAGTTGGGGTTTGTTAGAATTGCTTTATGAACTTTACATCTACCGGCAATCGAACTTTGTAGGTTATTCTCGTAAACGTGATGCCGTAAAACGTATCTATGATGTCGGATTCGAATTATTCCACAGAGTGCCAGTCCTCGATATGTCAATCCAGGGGTTTTGCGTTTGAATCCAAGTTCGGCAAACATTATTTCCGAGGTTTGACAGAATACAATGCGACAAGCGTAATTCGTCTTCAAAAATGGCCTAACAGCCTATGTCAAAAAACACCAAGTTGCTTCAAAAGACTGCTGTTGAAAACGGCGTTCAACTCCGATTAATCAATCGAATAATCCCGAAGCCTATTAATGGAAATAACACCGAGTTGACGATGGTATATATCAACCAATCGCCTCAATCCATGGACATTTGTCCCATATTATGGGGTTGTTCAGAACGAAATTGGCATAGTTTTTGCAATTATTTAACCAAATTATAACTCGTTTTATATTGGATAATTCTAGGCAAATGATAGGTGTAAATTCAATATTTTTTTCATTAATATGTGATAGATTTAGATTTGTTCAGAGTTTCTTATTCTATATAATTAAAAAAGAAAGTCATTATAAAGGCATTATGCCTATGTTTTAATACGTTTTTGTAAATCTGTACGTCAATGTGTATTAATTTAGAATCAGTCACAATGCGGAGTAATCACTTCTGGGTTCAAATAGTGAACATGTGTAATAAAACCTATTTGATAACAAAAATATCCAGTTGATCCCGTTCCCATGCGCAGATGTATTAAAGCGTCTCTTCAACGGCATTTGAAAACATTGCAATAAAAGGGAAAATTGATAAAATGATAAATTTCTCATTATGCTACACTGTTTTAACCCTTTTCCACGCATGTTGACGCATCTGCAGCATACGATCCTTAAAACATTGTGGTAAAAGGAGAAATTGTTCAAAACGAGCAATTTCTCCGTTTGCCACAATGTTTTCAACTATTTTGAGTAATTATATCTTCATTTATAGAGATTTTCCAAAGTTGTTACTAAATGTCTTCAAAATCGTCTGCTGCAGATTTGATGTATGTGTGAAAGGGTTTAACTCTTCAATACATGCACATAAAGAAACGTTCCCTTTTGTAGTATATGTAGGAGAGGGTTAATTAATTCATGCAACCTAGCTAGAGTTGAGTTTATATTATTCTAAATTATCAAACTAGATAATTTGTTATTGCTGTACTATTTTGTAATTGAACCCTGTTCAATATTTTGAATACATGTTTGCATTAACTAAAGTGTGATTCTGATAAAGATTGAAGAACCAGAAGCAAAACAGTTTAAACCAAGATTAGACAACGAATAGAGCTTATGCGTAGAGATATCCTGATCTACATTGTTGGTAAATCCTATCTTAAATCTATTAACCCTTTCCAACATATAGACGCAATTTGATGCATCTGCAGCAGACGACATTTGAATAAACTGTGGCAAAAGGTGAAATAGCGATTTCTGATTTTGCCACAATGTTTATGTTTCCGTATTTAAACCTTCATGTTTTCAAGGTCGTCTGCTGTATAGTTGTTGTATTAACAGAAGTATTACGGTTATATCTACTAAATATACATTAGTTTAAAACATACGGCCAGTATTCAATTTATGCGTGTACCATGAAATTATAAACGATAATTTAGGCCGACTTTTGTCGTATAATTGAACCTTATCAATGATCTATTAAGACGCGCCAATCACAAATGTTAACACCATATACTAAACAAAGGTAACGCCACTTTGTTACTATACGAGAATACAACGTTATGGAGCTGGTGCATTGTACATAATAGCGGTGCGTTAGGCTTTGCGATAATGTAGATCCAGATCAGACAGCGCAATCGCGCAGTCTGATCGGGCTCTACATTATGCGCTAATAACTTTGTTTAAAGCTTAAAAAACAACTTCTCTTATGCATAAAACTATTTGGATCCTATAACGAGAGTATACAGGCAGGTCTCTTTCCACACCTTACACAATTACGTTTATGGTTAGTAATCAAGGAGCACCCCTTATTCACGAAACCTGGTCCCGCTTCACCATCATTTTGACAAGTATTTCTTATGTTTTTGCGAATGGTGTTACACCACTTTCAACAGTACAAGTTATATTACGGAATTTCCAGTGTCTATTACATTGTACCAGTACTGCTGGTGGGTTAACCTTTATGCAGTGTCTATTACATTGTACCAGTACTGCTGGTGGGTTAACCCGTATGAAGTGTATATTACATTGTACCAGTACTGCTGGTGGGTTAACCATTATGCAGTGTATATTACATTGTACCAGTACTGCTGGTGGGTTAACCCTTATGCAGTGTCTATTACATTGTATTAGTACTGCTGGTGGGTTAACCCTTATACAGTGTATATTACATTGTACCAGTACTGCTGATGGGTTAACCCTTATGCAGTGTCTATTACATTGTACCAGTACTGCTGGTGGGTTAACCTTTATACAGTGTATATTACATTGTACCAGTACTGCTGGTGGGTTAACCATTATGCAGTGTCTATTACATTGTACCAGTACTACTGGTGGGTTAACCCTTATACAGTGTATATTACATTGTACCAGTACTGCTGGTGGGTTAACCATTATGCAGTGTCTATTACATTGTACCAGTACTGCTGGTGGGTTAACCTTTATGCAGTGTCTATTACATTGTACCAGTACTGCTGGTGGGATAACCCTTATGCAGTGTCTATTACATTGTACTAGTACTGCTGGTGGGTTAACCCTTATACAGTGTATATTACATTGTACCAGTACTGCTGGTGGGTTAACCTTTATGCAGTGTCTAACACATTGTACCAGTACTGCTGGTGGGTTAACCTTTATGCAGTGTCTAATACATTGTACCAGTACTGCTGGTGGGTTAACCTTTATGCAGTGTCTATTACATTGTACCAGTACTGCTGGTGGGTTAACCTTTATGCAGTGTCTAATACATTGTACCAGTACTGCTGGTGGGTTAACCTTTATGCAGTGTCTATTACATTGTACCAGTACTGCTGATGGGTTAACCCGTATGTAGTGTCTATTACATTGTACCAGTACTGCTGGTGGGTTAACCTTTATGCAGTGTCTATTACATTGTACCAGTACTGCTGGTGGGTTAACCTTTATGCAGTGTCTATTACATTGTACCAGTACTGCTGGTGGGTTAACCTTTATGCAGTGTCTATTACATTGTACCAGTACTGCTGATGGGTTAACCCGTATGCAGTGTCTATTACATTGTACCAGTATTGCTGATGGGTTAACCCGTATGCAGTGTCTATTACATTGTACCTGTACTGCTGGTGGGTTAACCCTTATGCAGTGTCTAATACATTGTACCAGTACTGCTGGTGGGTTAACCATTATGCAGTGTCTATTAAATTGTACCAGTACTGCAGGTGGGTTAACCCTTATGCAGTGTCTATTACATTGTACCTGTACTGCTGGTGGGTTAACCTTTATGCAGTGTCTATTACATTGTACCAGTACTGCTGGTGGGTTAGCCCTTATGCAGTGTATATTACATTGTACCAGTATTGCTGGTGGGTTAACCCTTATGCAGTTTATATTACATTGTACCAGTACTGCTGGTGGGTTAACCATTATGCAGTGTATATTACATTGTACCAGTACTGCTGGTGGGTTAACCCTTATGCAGTGTCTATTACATTGTACCAGTATTGCTGGTGGGTTAACCTTTATGCAGTGTCTATTACATTGTACCAGTACTGCAGGTGGGTTAACCCTTATGCAGTGTCTATTACATTGTACCAGTATTACTGGTGGGTTAACCCTTATGCAGTGTCTATTACATTGTACCAGTATTGCTGGTGGGTTAACCTTTATGCAGTGTCTATTACATTGTACCAGTACTGCAGGTGGGTTAACCCTTATGCAGTGTATATTACATTGTACCAGTACTGCTGGTGGGTTAACCCTTATGCAGTGTCTATTCAATTGTACCAGTATTGCAGGTGGGTTAACCCTTATGCAGTGTATATTACATTGTACCTGTACTGCTGGTGGGTTAACCTTTATGCAGTGTCTAATACATTGTACCAGTACTGCTGGTGGGTTAACCTTTATGCAGTGTCTATTAAATTGTACCAGTACTGCTGGTGGGTTAACCATTATGCAGGGTATATTACATTGTACCTGTACTGCTGGTGGGTTAACCCTTATGCAGTGTCCATTACATTGTACCTGTACTGCTGTTGGGTTAACCCTTATACAGTGTCTATTACATTGTACCAGTACTGCTGGTGGGTTAACCTTTATGCAGTGTCTATTACATTGTACCAGTACTGCTGGTGGGTTAACCATTATGCAGGGTATATTACATTGTACCAGTACTGCTGGTGGGTTAACCCTTATGCAGTGTATATTATATTGTACCAGTACTGCTGGTGGGTTAACCCTTATGCAGTGTCCATTACATTGTACCTGTACTGCTGGTGGGTTAACCCTTATGCAGTGTCCATTACATTGTACCTGTACTGCTGGTGGGTTAACCCTTATGCAGTGTCTATTACATTGTACCAGTACTGCTGTTGGGTTAACCCTTATGCAGTGTCTATTACATTGTACCAGTACTTCTGTTGGGTTAACCCTTATGCAGTGTATATTACATTGTACCAGTACTTCTGTTGGGTTAACCCGTATGCAGTGTATATTACATTGTACCAGTACTTCTGTTGGGTTAACCCGTATGCAGTGTCTATTACATTGTACCAGTACTTCTGTTGGGTTAACCCGTATGCAGTGTATATTACATTGTACCAGTACTGCTGTTGGGTTAACCCTTATGCAGTGTCTATTACATTGTACCAGTACTTCTGTTGGGTTAACCCGTATGCAGTGTATATTACATTGTACCAGTACTGCTGTTGGGTTAACCCTTATGCAGTGTCTATTACATTGTACCAGTACTTCTGTAGGGTTAACCCGTATGCAGTGTATATTACATTGTACCAGTACTGCTGTTGGGTTAACCCGTATGCAGTGTATATTACATTGTACCAGTACTGCTGGTGGGTTAACCCGTATGCAGTGTATATTACATTGTACCAGTACTGCTGGTGGGTTAACCCTTATACAGTGTATATTACATTGTACCAGTACTGCTGTTGGGTTAACCCTTATGCAGTGTATATTACATTGTACCAGTACTGCTGTTGGGTTAACCCTTATGCAGTGTATATTACATTGTACCAGTATTGCTGGTGGGTTAACCCTTATGCAGTGTATATTACATTGTACCAGTACTTCTGTTGGGTTAACCCTTATGCAGTGTATATTACATTGTACCAGTACTGCTGTTGGGTTAACCCGTGTGCAGTGTATATTACATTGTACCAGTACTTCTGTTAGGTTAACCCGTATGCAGTGTATATTACATTG